>JARVGW010000161.1:10051486-10088000 GCA_031762495.1 Anablepsoides rubrolineatus
AAACTATTTACCTTGCCTTGTTTGGTATCAATATTTTCAGCACAACCTCAGCTATAAGATTTTACAGTGTTTATTTCATTTTGACAAACTGCATTATCACAGCGAACCAGAAAAACACAAAAAAACAAATCCGAGTAGAGAAGTTTTGGCTATTTTTATTATAAATTTGCATCAAACATGCAGGTGTGTGTGTGTGTGTGTGTGTGTGTGTGTGTGTGTGTGTGTGTGTGTGTGTGTGTGTGTGTGTGTGACCTCAGAGATGAGTAAACGCCAAGGAGGAAGCTTTATTTTGTCTTTCTTCTCTTAATTTAAAATTAATAAGGCCAATAATCTCACAGTCAGGTTGTGTAAAAAATGTAACAGTTTAAGAATAATTGACATTTTTGTTGCTCAAAAAATTTTAGAACCGTGTGATAAATATAAATTAAAAACAGAATGTATTGACATATGGATCACAAAAATAAACACTCTATATTTCCACAAAATTTGAGTTGTTGCATGTAAAATTTAGTCCTGTCTGTTTATGTGCATAATGTGCTTTTTTGTCTGTGTTAGCAAAATATCTCATGAAATATTAGACAGATTTGAGTAAATCCCTCTTAAAGTAATCATTAGATTAACAACAACACCTGATTAACATTTGGAGTTGACTCCATCCTATATGGCTGCCACAGCTAATCAGTGTTAGCAAGCCAAAATGAGGCTATAAAGTAGTCATTTTGTAGAGATATTGAGCTAAAATGTGGTGTATTAGTCACCGAGGATCATCTTGATCTCCAACTATAAGCACTAAAAATATGTGCACACATTTAATTCAAAATGGTAGCATTCAAGTAGCAGGTAATATTCATTCTGTTTGGGAATGTTCCTAAATCTTTATTATATTTTTAATAAAAAAATATTTAGTAAAAATTGCTGCAATTTATTTTACATTTTAAACACTGAACCCTTTAGCAAATAGAACTAGAGTTGCATAAGAATATTTTTTTCCTAACCATATTACATTTCTACATTTATTAGAAATATGTGAATTAAAAAAGACTGATTATGCTGTATATACTTTAAAACACATTGGTCATGTGATGAGATATTTAGTATAAAATAAACAGTCAAAACAAAAAAAGAAAAGACATAATAGATTTAACAGAAACTATGTTGTTTAACATGTGCTTACTTTACCTGTTTGTTTGTTTTTTTCTTTCTTTCTTTGGGACCATTTTTATTTTTCAGCTACGTGGTCGGCTCTGCAAACCAGATGTTGGCAGCAGAGGTCCCCAAAGAGCAGCCCGTCACACTGGAGTACCGAGGCATGGTTGAACAACAGCTAGCTGAGGTAAATCACTGCTGCCACTTTCCTTTGTCTGCCTTCTCTGAGGTGGTCTTGCCAGAAGGTAAAATGTGGTCAGATAAACTGAACAGACTGTTTTTTTGTGTTCAGCCCAAAATAAAATTCCAGCATTTGAAAATGTCAGAGGTTTATCTTTATCTTTCAGGTTTTAGATTGTATCTTCATGAACAGTTAAGTTTCTATATTGGTTCTTTTTGTTTTTAGAATAAAACTGCATTATATTAAAAATCAGATCCACAAATTCTACCAGTTTCAGCAGGAGTTATCCTTCTCTGATTTACATTGTGTTGCTCTCAGAGCTTTCTAAATGCACAGGTTGTACCAGCGTCAGGATGACATCAGCTTGGTTCTGGTAAACCCATGCTGCCGTGGCGGGCTGACTTTTTTTTTTTTTTTTTTTGTATCAGACATTACCTCATCTGTCTACCAACGTTTCCTCCCTACTTGTTCATTTTTTTAAGTTCTTGTCATAAATCAAAACAAAATCATTCTGTGTTTTTTTATATCCACACCATATTCATTTTTATAGTTATTTTGGTTTAAAATCACTTTCCTTTATTAGTGTCACACCTGTATGTTTTTAATCCCTTTTTCTACTCAGACTTTCTAATTGATTTGTGTAGTGGTGACTAAATTATCTTAATTGCTCTTTGTTTAGCGAGTGAAAGGCACAGATTGTCCAGTAGGTGGCGATGGTGTGCAGGAGTACCTAACACTCATACAATGGGTCATGGGTGCATGTTGAGGAATCTTTGTTGGAGGGAAAACCTGTTCTTGACACGAAGACTCTTTGTTGCTCTAACTCACTGTCAATTCAGTATTTTGCTTTCCTTGGCTCCTTATGCATGAACTATTGTGAAAAATTTTGGTTGCAACTTTGAACAATGCCTTGTAATTTTTTGTTTGACTGAAAACACATTTATTTTCTTAATCATCGTGAAATATCTTTATTGCTGTTTCTCAACATGTCTGGTATTTTGTTTGATTTGGCTTCTTTCCTCTGCATTTCCGTCACCTGAAAAAATGACCTATTTCAGTGGTTAGATTCTTATCTATTAAACGGGTAAATAAAAAAAAAAGAACAGGTTATTCTGCTTTCAAAACAAGAGCACACAAAAGAGATTGTTTGAGCAACAGATCACATGTACTTTTAAGTCTGGAAGGAGACTTTAATTAAAGCCCACGCCAGCTTTCTGTCTTTGACTTTTGACGGATTGCCATTAAAAAAAATATATATCTTTGTTCCATCTAAACAAACAAATTGGAAAGACTCATGAGTTCATCTTGCACAATAAAACTGTCATGTCCAGGAGTATTACTGTACCATTTGTTGCTTGAGCATAAAGATTTATAGCAACGCAGATTAATTAAATGTCGGGAAAAAGACACATTGTTTTGGGTTAAATTGTAGTTACTACTTAAATCTAGCCAGTTGTTTATGTCTGTGTGATTAATTATTCAAACTAAAGCTATGCATAAATTGCTTAGATTTATAATAATCATTTGTTAGCCCGTGGTGGTCTCAAACAGGATTACAGAGGGCTGGAATTAAAATCAGAGGTTATATTATTCCATTTATTGTGTGCAAATTGTATTATCTCATTTGCTAAATTGTCAGACCTCCAAAAGATGATCCCCTTTAATTCAGAACAAAATCAAAAGTAGCATTACTCATTTTAAAAACATGTATGGAAATGCACAAGGCTTTTTGTAGTTTTGTTTGTGTTTAAAGCTCCAAATCCATGATAGTCAACAGGTGGCTCACAAGCTCACTTATCCGATCTGCAAAGTGTTAAATTATTCATAAAACAGTTTTATGCGAGCACCGGTTGCAGCTCGCCTCAAAAACGAGCTGTCGACGGCGGAAAAGCTCAGCTCCCAGCATGTGATCCGGCTCGATGTATATCCGCTGATAGACGGCGACGAGAGAAGTTGCCGCTGAACGTTTTGGCGTGTTGTAGCCGGTTAGTCCAGCAGAACGAGAAAATATCCCAAGATTGAGTACTAATTTTCTTTTCAATCACTGCCAGGTGCAGGCATCGAGTTGACATTTGGGATTTATTTCAATTGTCTTCCAAATTTAGGTCAAATTTTTATTTATTTTTTTTAGACCAGATTTTAGTCAAGACGTCTATTGCTGTTTATCTTCAGTACCAATAAAGAAAAACGTCTTTCTGAGCTTTGAGTTGTCAGAAATGAGCTCCCAAAGTGGTGACCTGCCGTAAGATGAAATTCACAGTTCGTAAATTCCATCTCCTGTGAAAGTCTGAGGGTCCGCCAGGTATTTTGTGACTGTGTGCAGTGATTAAACTCCATTTCAAAGGGGCCTACAATCCATCAGGTAACAAAGACGGAGTCAATTCAAGAGCAGAAGAATGGAAAAAAAAAAAAAACAAGACGCCAGTTTTAAGGTCACGCCGCGTGAGAAGATTAATGCTGTCCACAGTTGGATCATTTATCGCTCGGGGGACTCCACAAGGACGCAAAAATCTGTGTTGAATTCCTAGTAAGGAATCGCTCGCAGTTCTCACCTTCATCTTTTATTTCATTTTTAATAAGACAGCTGACAAAAACCAGCCGTTTTTATCACAACCTCTAAGCCTGGAGTTCAAACCTGCAGACCCCTGAGTTAACGCTGTGGGGCTGAACACCTGTGCCTCGGCTAGTCCCAACAGTTCGTACGCAGACACTGAGATTCATGTTGAGGCCTGACGATAGGGAGGAAACGCTGTAGCAGTAGGCGCATGACTGAGTTAATAAATTCAAATGAGTGCTCTCTAAGATGACAACAAACGGAGCATTGATTTGCAGTGATGTCAGACACGGTTGTAAAATGAGTTTTTCTGAAGAGTTTTTTTTTTTTTTTTGCCGTTGGAGCAGGAATACGCTACAAAAGTCTTAACTGTTGAAATGATGGCTTCATATTTGTGTCTGATGTAGTTATTCAAATTAAATTGAAACCCTGTGGGCTTTTTTGTCAGGCAGTGAATTACAGCAGTTAGATTAAATCAATTTAAAGCAAAACGTATAAAAAAAAGGTTAACTTCTAAATATGAAAAAACTTTTATTTTTTACAAAATATTCATGAGCCAACATATGAATGGAACTTGCAGTAATCAGTTTGTATGTTATTTTATCCAAAAAAGGATTCACAGATCTTAAAAATAACAAATGACTTAAGCTGTAAGGATATCATAACTTAGATATGACCATTTTTTGTGTGTCAATAAAAACAAATCTGGTGTTCTTTAGTTATTAGTATCTATTACAAGTCGGTTTTATTTTTGTGAGGGCATTATGTTTCTCATTTGTTCTGCACCTGATGACAGTGATGCATCATTGATGGACTTCTAGACACCTAAATGTTTTTTTTTTTTTTTTTCGGCATCTGCACTCACTGAACTGTCTCCCCCTTCCACCACCCCACCCTACATCTAGCCACTTATTCTCAAACACCTTCTCTTCTTTTTTTGTTCCTCTCTTCTCCAATCCTCTTCACTCCTCCCTGTCTGCTTTCTCTCTATTTGTTCCCACCTGTCCATTTTTCCCCTTCATTTGTTTCCCGCTGTCATCGCTTTTTGTCCTCGCTGCATAACTTAATTTTTTTTTAAACTCCGTTCAATCTAACTCAACTCAAAACGTCCCTCTTGTCTCTATCCCTGACCCCGACCCTTCCAGATGAAAATGCTCGTCATGTCCATGGCGCTGCGGCTGGAGGAGATCGAAACTGGCCTTCAGGAGGAAAGCAACAACGGCGATGGACATTAAACTCTGCAAAGAAAAGATGCTTTACCCGGGCGCTGCTGTTTGGATTTTACACCAGGACTCCTTGCCCTTACCTCACTTTGTTACTTCTCTCCTAAAGTCTCACCACATTTTTCAAACTGAACATTTTGTCCCAGTTTCACCTTCTACACACACACACACACACCTACAATTCACAGCAACCACTGGGCTTTGTCCTGATTACCAGCAGTGAAACAAAGACTGCCCGCGCTTGCAATCAATCATGCTGCCAGCTCGGCTCTCGTGGCTCGTGGCGCCGTCGTCTCTCCGGGTCTCCGTTCGGAATGAAATGAGCGCCATGAGCAGAATGTTTATTTGTTCAGGATCTCATCAACCAAGCTGCGCACTCAGCACAATGCAGTATTGATCTGCCCACTGCAGGCCACACACATACTTTTTCTTTGTTCTTTTTGTTAAATGTTTAGCATGTGAGGTACAGAAACGTATTGAATATTTACCTCCAAATGTCTTATTGCCTCTAGATCTGATTAATATTTAAGAATTTGTGTTAAAACATTAAAAAAATATATATTTTTTTTATCAATTCAGTTAGATGTAGGTACATTTCTAGATAACTTTACTTCTAAGAATTATCTGGGATTTTATTTGTTTTTGTCACGTTTCCATTGAATTCTTTATAACATTTACCCTCTGTTGCTTTGTTTTTGTTTATTTCAAGGACTTTTATGTAATAAAGTGCTAAACTGTTTCCACTGTTTATATTTTTTATAATCCTTTAGTGTCAGTTTGACATGACAAATTAAAACAACATGATGAATGTAATCTTTTGAAATATGTCTTTTTGTCCCTAAGATTGCCGAGGATCAGCGGCTCATCCAGCTTTGTTTGGCAGTAGAACTTTTCTTTTTTTGGATTTGATGGTTAAACATGTTTCTTAGGAGATTATTATGTATTAATGCCCAATTGTTTGTTTACTAGCTGACCTGTAATGTGCCTAGCAACACTTTCTACCAAAGCAGAGAAAAGCAGCTCCACGCTGTACCGCCTGCCCTCCCTCATCCACGAGGTTTCATCAGCTTCCCAGAACAACAACAGGAAGAAACGGCCAACCAGCACGCTGTATCTGAGGCCAGGTTGCGATGGCAACTGAGAGCACGTGCTATGCTGGTTGTCTGTTGCCATCTCGTCATCGCGTTCGCTGCCGGAGTAGCAGCCAGCCAGCTCGCTGGTCAACATGCCTGTCAGTAGACCCCCACACACCCCTCCACCTCCTCCCTGCTCATGCCACAGACACACACAAAGAGGAGTGGTCCTGTATGAACACCCCTTCCCACTAATCCCTGCGTGTGATGTTTTTCTCACGCACTGACTCCACCCCTCGTCTCTTTCCCGTCCCCCTCGCTACAGTTTGCCCCACCCTTGGCTGTTGTGGGGGAAAAACAAATCCAAACAACAACAAACAAACCGCGTGGCTCTTGTTGTTTTTGCTGGTGGTGTGGAGAGGTCCACCGCTCGCTGTGGGATGAGATTCCTTTGTGCATCCTGTGGTAATCGATGCCAGCTGAAAGTCCAGATGTGCTCTGTGATGACTTTGTAAACAAACAAACACAATCATATACTCCTCCTCATTTGTTTTTTTGTGTTCTGACAAAAAAAACCTAAAAGCTGTTGTTTCAGCACCTCTGAATGGCTCACCATATGGGACCCGAGCATATTTAGAGGGTTTTATATACAGGCGTGATGTAGCTGATTGCATTGCACTGTTTACTGCAATTATTGCACCGGTGTCTCCTTATTCAGCCCCAAATTTCTCAACCAATCATTGCCACCCAGACCAAATTAGACTCACGCATCAGTCAGTACGTCTACATGGACTCGACAAGCACTCTGGGACAAAGAATAAATAATGCAGCCATGGTGTCTGAGTGAAAGTCGCCTCCCCTTGTTCCCTCCTTTTCACCTTCTCTAAGCAATAAGGAAGCAATGTTGCCATGGAGGCAATGAAGCCTCGGCACGCTGGCAGCCAATTACATCCTCTCCTGTGTGAAGCAACGGGCCAATGGCTGCAAAGAGTGATGCTGCTGCTGACACAGACACTGAGATCTGATTGGCTGCTCTGCTCTTTGATTGAATTTCTGATCTTGTTTTTGAGAGGAAAAAACATCTCAAGGAGTGCCACCTGTGTGTGCCAAGTTAGAAAATATATATATTTTTTCCTCATACAGTTAAAATAACCAGAGTGAGAATGAAGATGATTCTGTTTTAGTGAGGTGATAAAATTTAGGTTTAATGTTTTGTTCCAAATTAAAGTGATGAAAGTAAGGCTGTGATGCATGTGTTTGAGCTTTTGTTAAAATTTAGATGTTTGATTAACAGTAGTTTTGATTATTTAGTCCAATGTTCTGTTTTATGATCTTATTTAGGTTTCTATTGACAAAGAGCTAACTACTCACCAGTTACAGCACATTAATGACCAGTTCCTGATTTAATTTAGTTATCCTTATCCTCACATAACCTCTTTTTGATTTTCCTTTTTATTTTTTAACATGCAGTTTAGGCATATTGCAAACCCATTACACTTACAAATAGATTTGATCCTCATTTCTATTGGACACATTCAGAATTAGAAGATATGTAAATGATCTAGTTATTGTTAACTTGTTTTAACTTTGCTGAATTCCACCCAATCAGCCATTATTTGAGCAGGGAGGCCCAGACCTCTCTTTTCCCAGCCACTTCTTCCAGTGATTTCAAGGCGTTCCCATGCCAAACGAGAGACATAAGTTGTCTCTCAATAAGGGGTTGCAGCCCATGTAGACCACACCCTATGTTGGCCGTAGGTCGCCCATGTAGGCTGCATAAACAGCTGTGAAATGAGAAGGTCTAGATTACAGATGACTATATTTGAGTGACCACATGCTGCCCCATTACGTTTTATATCACATGCTTTTATTTGTCTTTTCAATGCATAATTTCACAAAATTCAGTATTATTAAAAAACCTAAGTAGTAATAGTAATTTGGGTTTAGCTCCAGTATCAGTGTTTGTAATTGTATTTTATTTAACATCTCATTGCAGCATAAATTCCATCAGCTAAGTTGCTAAATATACATTTAAAAACAAAGTCTTCAGTCCGAGATAAGTTTCCAAACTCTGGACCAAAAAAAAAAGAAAAACCTCAGCTGTCTTAATTTTTTTGTTTAGTTTGCTGATGGCTCATTGAATAATGGGATATTGTTGGTTGCGTAGGATAGTCAGATGCAGCCTACATTTTCAGGGTTTTGTTGGCCTCATTCATCGGCCACATGAGTAGGGACGCCCTGTGTTGCGACGCAGTGTCGTCAGTGGCCGACAAATGCAGATGCAACCCCTTAATTGAGACACAGCCATTGCTTCTCCAGCATGTCCTGGGTCCTCCTCTGGGTCTCCTCCCAGTCAGACGTGCCTGAAACACCTCCCAAGGGAGGCGTCTAGAAGGCCTTTTTACCAGATTCCCAGACTACCTCAACTGGCTCCTCTTGACGTGGAGGAGCACCGGCTCTTTTCTGAGTCAAAGCTGAACTTGTCACCCTAGCTCTAAGGGAGAGTCTAGCTACCCTGTAGAGAAAACTCAATTTGACCGCATTTGTCTGAGATCTCGTTCTTTCGGTCACTACTAATATGTGAGGGTATGAATGTGGAAGATTGGTAAACAGAATTGGCTTGGCAGAATTCGAGTGTGTTTAATTACATGATTGGTTGTTCAACACTTGTTTGTGTCTAAACTTATTAAACCTGTCTAGTGTAATGTTTGTATCTCACTGACTAAACGGCTTGTTCTTGAGTCTCGGATTTCCCCAAATTAATCTGTGGAATCAGTGTTACGAGATCTTAAATCTGTGGAAAAACTGAACCGTTGACACTGTAAAGTCTGTGATGAGCCTTAGCCTTCTTTTTTCATTAATCACCTTCATCTGTGTCTGTGATTGATTGAACGCAATGTTGACCAGTCAGTCTGATTGAATAACCCAAATCCCCTTTGAGTGCCCCCTACTTTGTTAGAAACATCTGCCTGTTTATTTTACCCATGTGTCTTTGTTTGCAACAAAAGCTGCCAGGTACCTGACCACTCCTCCCCACTTTTCCCCGTCTTATCCTCAGCCCATGGGGGAGCTGTTAAGGGAAAGACAGTTCTGCGGCTCCATGAGGCTAACCCCGGTTGCTCAGGTTGTTTGTGCGTGAGAGCATCCCCTGCAGTCGTCACTGTGCTGCAGGTTAATCTTCTGTTTTTCTCAGACACAAAGCCCTCGCCCCACTGCCAGCGACACCCTGGTGAGAGCTTGTGTGTGTGTATATGTGACGAGAAGGGGGCTGAAAACAAGATTAGTGTCATCAGGATCTAAGCCTGAACAGATTGATAGAAATAAAGTCCTGCTGGACAGTAGGCTAAGTGGTCGGTTGGGCAACACATTAAAAGATAACATAGGTTTTTATTTTACTCTGAAGAAACCGACAAACGGATTGATATGTCAAATATTTGTGTCCCAATTTTTACCAAAGCAGCATTACAAATCACTATGACTTTCTTAATGTACATCCATTTAGGGATGAAATGTTTGGATAAAACTTTCTATCAGTGGATGGGATTAGACAGGTGTGTGATATTACAGGTATGGTTCTCCCTGTATATGTCCGTTACTTGGTGGTTGAACTGGAGTATTTATGACTGCAGCCTGTTTGTGACACCCGACCTCTGAGGGATTTTGACCAACAGTCTGCCTTGTCTTTGATAAACAAAAGGCTCTGGCTTTAATACATTTTAGGGCCACGTTTGCCCCTCCGCTTTTATCAGCTTAGCTACGCAGATTTAATCTGACATGCCTGTTTGTGTCATCCGTGCATGCGTTTGAACCCCCCCCCCCCCACCCGCACCACCACCTCTTTGTCTCGACATGCCAGTGTCACCCAAAGATGTTTATTATGTGGATGGGGGAGTCACAGCTGAGTAGATTAGTGTCTGCAGTGTGTGTGTGTTGCTAAAAAGGGAGTGGTTCTAGTATGTGTGTGTCCGTCTAAGAGTCCTTCAGCTGTTGAAAAGGAGTGGTGGGTTTCTTTAACCACCAGAGGTGTCCCGTGGGAAATGTTTATGGCATGTGGGACAAGTGGCACGTTTTACTTGTAAAGTGATATGGATCCTCCCTTAGCGCTGAAGCCAAAACCTCATTAAGTCCTTCAGCAGCTGAAAGCATTAAGGAATAAATGATAGACCTCAGGCTATATAATTTGCACTTGAATTAATAAAACTGCTGGATTCTGTGAACTGAAGTGGATTATTTCACACTATGTTTTAGAAATGTTGCTAATAAGTGACTATGTCCTCATGATGTGCAAGAGAAACAGCCAGCTGATGGAATTTGAAAGATCAGACAGACACAAATGATTCGTTATAAATATTTAAAATACTTTATACAGCATAGAAATCTCTGAACAATCAAAAAGCAAAACCATTCATTACAAAATCGTACAAAAGACCTCCCCGAGTCTGTATCAATCTCAGTTAAAAACAGGAAAAAAGTTACAAAGACATAATTTTAATGTTGACAGCACAGTTTGACTCATGCAAGCTTTCCTTTGAACGGGAAGAGATTCTACAGTATTTAACAGAGAAAAAGCCTCGTGTATATGGAAGCCTATTTTTTTTTTGTTGCAAAAAACGTCATCTCAATTAACATTTTTTGAATTCTGTTTCGTACAAAATGGCAGACGTGACGAAGTGTTAAACTTATTTACAAGAACAATTTCCTTCGCACTCGCAGAGTGCTCTTGGCAAATACTCATCATTGCAGTTAACACTTAGAAGACTATTGCACAAACTAACAGCATTAAGACAAGAACAAAGTCATTTATTTCCAGGGATGTTCTATGACACTAGTAGCACTTCTTACTCTTATTCCCCTCAGCCTTTTGGCAAGGCGGATCGGTTTCATAAGGCTTCCGAGGCTTTTGATGCTCTATTTTTATATTTCTATCTTTAAAACTGACTGTCAACTGGAATGTTCTTCTATGAGAAAAACATATATAACTAAGACTGTTACAGTATGAGTTTCTCCATGGGTTTGAAATGAAATTGAAATTTTTTGTATAAAATGTTAGGTATTACTAGTGACAGTTAATGTTTATAAAGTGTGAATGTGACTCTACTCTTGGTCCTCTGCTTCATTGTGGCAATTCTAATGTCTACACTTAGACACGGCAGTGCTGTGGCACAATTCACACAAGCGCACCAAACTAGACTCCTGTTAAGCAGTGATGCTCGACTAATGCAGTGAGGTAAAAAATCATTACAGCTGTCCCTAAGAGTTTTGGTTTTCAAGGATAGTGCAGTGAGCTTTGTCACCTAGCCGGCGTTTAGGATACAGTGCTAGCCGGCTGGAGGTCAGTGGCTATTAACAGAGTTTTCACAAAGACAAAACATTTACACATTTAGTCAGGGTTAGGGTAGAAGTTGGGGCCTGTTAGCTGGTGTGAATCAGTTTGCGGCTTAATCTGAAACCAGTTGCAGCAAAATTACATAAGGGAGTACCTTTAACTCGGTCTATAATACATGTGTGTGTACATAGGCTGACAAGGCCCATATTACAGGATGTCCTCAGTCCACTCTGTATTTAGGACACAATGAGTATTAGTCACTGTGCAGGCATCCATTTCAAATCTCATCTCAATGATGCCACTTTTTATTACATAACATGTAATAACAAGAGGTAAATCGTGTTAAATTTTTACACTTTTGTCCTTTTTTTTTTTTTTACTAATAATGAAATGCGTCATAAAAAGTTGTCCAGCAATAAAGGGACAGTTCACAGTTCAAAAGGCCACTCTGGAAGACCTCTCCAACTTCAACAAACTGTTGAGAGGGACCTTGAGTTTAGTTTATTTATTTTTTTTTGTATCATTCAGCAGAGGGTCTTAAGTGCACCTGAAGCACACAGGAGAGTTTTCAGGGGGTACGGAGGCGGGGACACAACTTCCTCTACACATTGTTGTGGTCGGAATTCAAATGGATCCAGCTGGACCTTCTTCTTCAACATGTGTCCAATTCCCATAGAGGGAAATTTGCTGCGGTGTGTTGGGCTCCCTGGATCACTGTTCCTGCTATTGGAGGGAGGACTGAATGCTGAGATGGGCTTAAGCGGACTAAAGGCAGACTTTGGAGGGCTAAAAGCCGAGCTTCCTGGAGGGCTCCCTATGGTACTTGGGGGGCTTCCACTGGTGTCCGATGACCCACACATATCTGATGATAAGACTTTCTTGGGCTGGGGGTTAGCAATGAGAATAGGAGGACTTGGGATTGTGGCCTTTTTCAAGTAAGATGAATCCGGTTGGAAGGCAGAGACGTGGCGTGGAGGTGACAGTGTACCATTGGTCAACTTGTACCAGGGTGAAGAAGGCACATCTTCAATTTGTTCAGCTTTGGCAAGGGATCCAAAAGAATGCATGCCAATTGGTGACGGTGCTGGAGGAGCAGGAATGTTGTGTTCCGGACTTGTGTTGACTGGTGGGAGGGTGGCAAGGCGCCTTCGTTGTTGTGGAGCATTGGGAAAGAGAGGATGGATCTCCAGATATTCCATGGAGGACGATGCAACTGTGCCAGGTGGTGCTAGAGGTGATTTACGATGCCCCACAGTTATTGATCTTAATAAACCTGAAAAGAAAATGGTGCGTTTTAGTTGATTTGTTTTTTTAAATTACACTTAGAATTTTTGAGAATCGTGCTGTAAAAGAACTGAATGAAAATGGGGGAAACTGGAACTACTAGTACTTTTAGCCATGGGGCTTACATGTTGAGATTTTGTGTCAATAGTTTGACAATATGTGCTAAACAGGTGTACAGAACAATCTGCCCCAGATTTAACCTTGTAAATACCAGCATATTTTAACTTGCTGGCTCAAAAAAGCCTGTGGGCTTTCTCAGTATCTTGTAAAGATACATTTTAGCTTTGCCTGTGGGGCTTGTCTGATGTAGGTGTGTTTTTAAAGACTGCGATTTGACAGATTATTTGATGTGAAATCTCAGTTTGGTTTAATTCCAGATTTCAAACTTGCTTCTGTGCAAAGTTATCTGAATCACGTCATTTGACTATAACAAATTATTAGGGTTATTGTAAAATGTTTGTGTTTTTGCACCACAATTGACTGTTAAGTTGTCCAGGATGTTTCCTCTCAGGCGGTTGGATGAGTGGGTGGTTGGATGGATGAACGGAGGGTTGAAAGGATGACGGGGAAACTACATGTGTATGAGACAGGTCATTGCTGTACAAGAACGTGCATGCTCAGTCTACCTACCCTATGTGAGGGGGGGAAAAAAGGCAAAACAAAACAATAAAATAAATCAAATGGGAGTGTTTGAATTAAATGTAATGTTCTCCGTTTGTAAGAAAAAGCTTTTTTAACCAAATGAAATGGATCTTTACCTGTTTTGTGTTTCTTTTCCTTGTTGACCCCCTTGCTAACAGCCAGGTAGATGGGCGTCTGTTTTGGGGGGATAGTGAGTTTGGAAACGTGCTTCCTCCACTGGGTCTGGAAGTATTCGTTATTCTCCTTTTCACCTTTCTTTTTCTCCTGAAGCTGTGATTCCTAGAACATAAAGTGCAAAAGATTTTTTTTTTTAAAAAAAGGGCCATACCTGTTGTACAACTTCATTTTATAGACTTATGATCCTTCCAGAAGACATACTGTTCAGTATTCACAGGAACGGTTTCTTTTAATAGCACATGACAGCCCTTTACTTTTAGGTATGTGACAGGAATTAGCTGCAGTCATACTAACCCTGTACTCTGTGGAGAGTCTCTTCAGTTTCTTCTTCAGAAGGTAGTATACAGTCAAAGTGTGGCAGGCACGGTTGCAGAGAACGGCACTCAGCACTTCACTATGCTTGTAGCCCATTTTCTCTGTCATATGTACTAAAACTGTGTGGTTCACTTCTTCAATGTGCATCCTTAAATACAAAAAAGATAAACAGAAAGTTAATGTTATGCTTTTAATTAAAGTATGTTAAAGTTGTGGTCATAAAAACTACTGTTAGAAGGGTTTTGAGGCTACCTTTTGAGGTATGGTGTTCCTGTGTTCTTGTTGGCCAGCTGCAGCCAGGAGTCAGCCATCACCTGATGAATATTTGGACGCTTGTTGGGGTCTGGCTCTAGAAGCTTCTTCAGCAGACAGATGGCAGCTGAGACAAGAGAAGGGAAAGTAAATTTTACATTGCTTTCATTGGCTTTCTGCCAATGATAAAAAGTCACATGTGAAACAGGTCGCTACATGTTTCATAATCATTTTGGCTTGCCACATTATTAGCTCACTTCTCGATCACTGCCAATATTCAAATTTCTCTCACTACGTCTCTCCCGATCAACTCATAATATCTCAGCGTCATCACTGTAATCACTAAGTACCTATTAAGTGGGTTAAGCCATTTCGGTGTTTGCATATTAGCAGATAAGTCTGTTGTGACATGCAGAGTGAGCCAGAGTCATAAGAGTGTCACAACTTTTAATAATGAGAATAACGTTTTTTTTTGTTCCTTTATCACAAGGTTTTCCACAATTCTTTTCACAATTCTTCAGAAAATCTTCAATCAACTGGAAAACAAACTGAATTGATCTGGCACCAGGAATTTCGCTGGAAGGTCTTTGTTTTCGTTGGTGTAATTAGTTCCTTGTATATTGTGCTATATTTTTGCTTCTAAGGAAAACAGGTTATTTCAGTGTGGTTTTTCTTAAGAAGGTTTTACAGAGTGCAATTAATAAACAAGCATGCAGTCTGATCGCTCAAAATAGATTTGCAAGAATTTTATCTACAGGTAATTGTTTTTATTTGTGACATTAAAAAGATTACTTTTAGATACAGCTTTAGCTATCTTTAAAGTTAGTAAAGTCAGCAGATGTATTTTTGCACTCGGATTTATTACCTGTGGAAAGGGAAGGGGGTAGAGGCTTCATTTCCTTGTCCACCATTTTCTGGTGCAGTGTTCGAAGGTTGAAAGGCTCCACCGTGAAAGGGAGAGTTCCAGTCAGCATTGCGTACATATTTACACCACTGAAAAACACAAATTGATTATTAAGCTATGCAGGCAGTTTAAAAAAATGTGTCGATTGAGTTTCTTAAAAAAATGAAGGTAGAAGTGAACCTACATGGACCAAACATCAACTTTTGGCCCATAGTTCTTCCTGGAGAGCAGCTCAGGAGCAGCGTAGGCCGGGCTGCCACACTGAGTGCTGAAAGGGTCCGAATATCCCAAGATGGAAGCAACGTTACTGAGGCCGAAATCTGAAAAAGGACAGAGGAGTTATGAGTGCCCTTCTTGTTTTATTTTACTGTGTTCATCACAATGGTAAGCAAATAGAAAAGAAAAGATTAACTATACAGGAAGAGCTTGTGAGGTTTTATTGCTCTTAACCTTTAAATCTATTGAGCAACAGCAAGGTATGAGATATGAACTAAGTTACTTAGAATATTGGATAAAATAAACATTCAAGAGCTTTTTACCTATGAGCTTTATGTTGTCCTGCTCATCCAAAAGAAGGTTTTCTATCTTCAGGTCTCTGTAAGACAAAAGAATAAACAGAAGCTCTCAATGCTTGTACAGTCAGTGTTTGTCTAGAACATCCTAGTTAAGCTGTCATCATTATACAATGCAAAGGAAGGGTCAATATAATCCCTCATCTCTGCTAACCCCAACACTAAAACAACCCTGCCTTTGTGGCTCACACTGATTGATTTTCTTTATCTTTTGTGTCTACAGATCATTCTTAAGACTAAGTAATCCTGTTACATGTTTATCTCATCACATCTTGACAGAAATTAATTTCCTGGGCCCTGAGTAAAATAGACTTTAATATCTCCAGGAAAATAAAAAAGTAGATTTGTGAAGTTTGGGTTAAATGTAAGTTAACCCGGAATGACAACCATGCAGCTATTGAGCCATTATTATGGTACATCTGACCTTTCCTGTACATTGTTGCACACAGGATAGACCTAATCCACACTTTAACAAAGAGGATCATGTCTGACACAGATCTTTGACTCATAAACAACACAAGGCTTTCTCAATTTTGGACACAGTGATGTGTCTTCCGGTGTTCTGGCAGGTGGAGTGCCAGAAAACACGTTTATTCGTTTGTATTTACCTGTGCACCACGCCGAGCTTGTGCAGATGCTCGACGGCCAGCACCAGCTGCCGGATGTACTTTTGAGTCTCCCTTTCCTCCAAGCATTTCTGGTCATAGATTCGGTTCATGAGATTCCCGCCTGGACACAGCTCCATCACCAGGTAATAGCTGTTGTCCGTCTCCAGGATGTCCAGCAGCTGGGCGATGTTCGGGTGGCAGATCATCTGCTGAATTTGGCCCTCCCTCCGCAGGTTCTTGATAACATATGAGTCCTTCCTGGCCTTCCGCTTGTCAATTACCTTCACCGCCACCTGGAGAAACAATAGAAAAGAAAGCAAGAGACTGTGTGAAAAAGCATGGACTTTGGCAGCCGAGATTTATGTCTTAAACCCTGTGCTATATGGTACAATGAGCCATCCAAGTAGCACATTACTGCGTCTGTTAAGATTGGATTTCAGAGAGTCTTGGTGTAACAGGTGATGAGGTACTATAGAGTACATAACTCCACACTGACCGCTCCCAAACAGCTGCACTCAGTGTGGGCCAACGTAGGCGCTAAAAGGCCCCCAGACTGTGAAAGGGGGAGGAGTGTTTGAGAGAGCCAGAGAGGTTACTGAACCATCATAAAGAAGAAAAACAAATGTTATTCTAGATGTTGAGAAGGTGCCGAAACCAAACGCCTAGTGCGTGTTACCCCCATTTGCTTCGGGGTTAAGTTGCTGCTAAAAACGCACGAGAGGCCAAGACAAAAGGAGAGTCAGAACTCAAGGCTGTTATTATTTTTCTTGCAGTACTCCTCCCAGGATATATGTCCCTGCTTGTGTCAAGAAGAAACTTGCAGGATGTCCTCATAAAAGCCAAAGTCGTGTACTTTATTCAATGACAGACGCTCACGGATAATTGTGTTCAATAAAATAGTTGTCTCCTCTATTTCACCCTCTTGCCTACATCTCCTTGTGTCGTGTCTAGACTGGGTTCAAGAACATGGGCTAATGCGCGTTACAAATCATCTCAAGGGGACCTCACAGACATGGACAGGCATAGCAAGTGAAACAAATCACCATATCCATTAACCATGCAGCGAAAAACGGTGCCTGCTCTTTCTTCTGCCCTTCAGCTCATTTTTATGTCTTGTCCTTTATATCGTTTTTACGCCCTGATAATTGATTCACCTCTGAAAACCCGTTTTTTTTTTTAGCAGATGCTAATTAAGCCTGGCTGTTTGTGCATTCACGCCTGTGAGTGTGTGCGGACAATGTGCCTTCACTTGACAGTTACAAATGGCCACTGTGTTTACGCCAGTTGAATAAAGAAAGAGGGGGGCGCGTAATGGAGTGGGGTCGTGGGGGACATTGCTGGCCATGTATTTACATTAGTGAATATGAGGAGGGGTGGGGTTTAGAAGGGGGCAGGGGTGTGCCCTGCCAGGGGGCTTTTGGAGGATTCGGTTGTTTATCAGACACCCCTCAGACAGAAAAGGGAGGTACTTTGGGGTGGGGGTTCACAGGGAGGAGGGGGTGTATGAAGGCAAAAGTGGGTTACAGACATCAAAAACAAGTCCATGTAACCTCCCCAACCCCCTGGACATGATAGTATCATCCCTCACTCTCATTAAACACACACCAGCATGTCATCGTCCCTAAATCCACACTACCTTTCTAGCAAAGCTGGGAAAGGGGAGGAATAGGGGCCCTGCTGCATTTTCTTTGCCCCTAAATACCCTCTTGTCTGAATAAACCCACTGCCCCGAGCTCCCTCCCAGCGCCTGTTGGACGCCTGTATTCAAATGAATGAGAGATGTGCTTGGTTGTGAGGTTGCCACTGTTTGCATCATCCGCAAACAAAGACTGTGAGGAAAGAAGGGGGGAGAGAGGGAGAGGACTCTTTTTGTCCCCCTTTCTTTAACAGAAAGAAGGGGATCCAGATATTCAGACACATTCTCCAGACACAGGTATTTATTTTCAGTTACACGTGGGCTATATTTCTTTTGTCCCCCCCCCCCCCTAAAATATATACATAGACTTCACGAGTTGAAACAAGCTGGGAGAGGGAGGTGCTTGCGTTTTCAAAGATGCAAATTACCTGGCTGCTAACCAAAAAAAAATCAGCCCCCAAAAAAAAAACCTGGAGTGGAGGAGAGACAAAGGCAACCAGTGGCCATATCAAAGCCCCCTGCGCTTGCAGAATCCTAATGAGGTCCAAATCCCATTTATCAACGCCACGATTTCATATGCAAGTAGCGGTTCTGCTTCCTCATAGGCCGGACAATCTCCCCTCTGTTCCTATCACAGCCCTGCGCGCCCACAGAAGGTGAGCTCACCACCAGCAGCCCGCAGACAAAGCAGATGTCCAAAATAGGCACAGTGCGTGAAGGTTATCGCGGAACCCATCAAAAACCAAACAAAAAAACAGACAAATATCTCTCTTTTGTTCTCACGCAGTCGTGTAAATATTGTCATTAAAGCGTCCCATGCTGTGGATAAACTGGAGCTCAACAGCTGGTGGTGCAGCAGGAGATCATAAACAAAGACTCTCTCTGCAAACAGGAGCCGGACACTTTCTCTGACTAACAGGACTGACAGCTGAAACCATAATAAAACTGATTATATATATATATTTAAAACAAATCTTCTTCTTTTAGGGCATAGATAGAATTTATTGTCCAGCAAATGACAATGGCTAAAAATAAATAAAAATGTAAAAGTCAGGGTGCACTTGCATATATTTAGGAAAAAGTTCACATATTCAGGTTAATTTTCTTGAAATAAAAAATATGATAATCACAACTAAAATAAAATATTTTCTAATACTAACTTGTGTGAAAGGAACAGCTGGACAAAAAAAAAAACAATATTTCATGCTTTGCGCACACAGTCGTGGCGCAGTCTGCTTACCTTTTCACGCGTCAAAACATGGAGACCTTCTCGAACTTTGGCGAACGAGCCCTCTCCCAGCTTCTTGCCGATCAGGTAGTTTCCGACCCGTTTGGTGTGGTAAAAGTTCTTGACGACCACCTCCTCGGGACCGAGCAGGGACTCCGCGAGGATTTTCTCCTCCGCGGGGTTGCTCGAGGTCTTCTCCTCCTGCGTCCGGTGGCTCATGGTCGCCTCTCCAGTACGCGCGGGCGTCTCGGCTCTCTGTCAGGCGTCTTCCACAAGAGAAGACTCCCAAAGCTTCTGCCTCTCGCCTGCCTTTAGGTATCCTATTAAACGCTTAAGGTCCGCTCAGAGTGCGTAAGAGGACAAATGAGGGAAGCTGCGGCTTTGCGCCACCTGTTCACCCAAAGCATCCAGAGAGTGCGCTCAGCAGGTTCTGAGGCTACTGGATTAGATTATTGATGGCTCAAAGAAAGAGAGAGAGAGAAAAAGAGTCCGTCTTAAATGCAAGTGTCAAACAACAACAACAACCTGTCTACGTGAGGATGTTTTCTAAATGAGGCTCAGCGGGAGGCAGGATCGTCTCCAAACACGAGCGTCTGCTGAATGCTCTGTGCAGGCAGCGTGTTTTTCATTTTGAAGTGACTTTCCCGGTCCTCTGGGTGGGCGTCTCCTTGGCGCGAGGGGGAGGGGTTGTGGTGAGGGTTAGGAACAAGATGCTGGTAGATTTGAATCCAATCAGCTCAGGGGCGGGCGGAGCACATGTGAGAACAAGAGGGGAGAACACACCGCCCCGCGCCGCCGTGTGCGCACAGGCTGCACAGGAACAAAGGGTTCATTTAGCAGAATGACTGGAATCACCACTTACACAGTTAGTGTAGAATTCGGTAAAAAAAAAAAACGTTTTTTTTTGTCTGACGTCTTTTTTTGTGCAGAAGCAGTCTGTCCTTCCACATGTTCGCAGCATGTTCTGCACACCAGAGAGTACATTTTTCCCCCTCCCATTACAAACACCTGTAATATCTTCTGCTTTTCTAATATAAATGTCCCAATTTTGTATCAAAATTGTCACTATTATCCAGTATCATTTGTTGTTTTGGCTGAACCTCCTGTGGAGACAAAACAAACCTAAAGACAAAGAACCAATATAATTTTGTCAATGCATTTACTTGCCCAATTGTGTCGGTTTAATTACTCTAAAAGCAAACCAACCAACCAACAACAAAAAAAGCAGAAAAATAAAATTGAATGACCTATGACTATTATTAGAGGGAGTAGGCTATTGTTTTTTGTAATATTCATTTAAAATTTGTGCAAAATGTCTTCTGTCTTTATAGGAAACCTAAACTCAATTTAACATTCAGATTTCAAGTAAGAGTGTAAATATAATGAATGCGATTCATTAATTTAGCTAATTTCTCGTTTGGATAACTGATAAAAGGGAAAACACACACACACACACACACTGAGGAAATAGTTTGACATGACTGCTTTCTAGACACCAAGAAATTGACTGATCCCTAAAAGTACAAGGGCGCACTCTACTGGAATCTTTCTATACAACCGTCTTGGAATAAAATGAAGTGACGATATTTGTCTAGGAATTTTTTTTTTTATTAATATTTTTTTTATTGCTGTTATAAATCAGTAATGTCAATATAAATTGCACCCCCTTAAAAAAATAATAAAAAATATTTAATGTTAAAGTAAAATCATATTTCTACAGATTAACTCCAAAATAAGTGATTGGCCAAATATTATTCACGTTTAAAGAAGAAAAGATCATTAAAAGAAGAAATTGCTCTTTTGATTGTAAAGGCTGCAGATGTCTGCCTTAAGAGGACTCAGCCTTTTTTAACAGATATTTTACAGAATAAAGAACATAAAAAATTGAAAGCCACATGGGTACTATTAAAACAATACAATAAAAACCTAAATATCAGCTGGAGCCACATTATATTATAATTTCTCAATACATAAAGACATTGTGTTTTTTGCGAGTTGCGTAGTTTCAGTGTTGTAGTCTGATTTGATTGGGAGTGTGTTTATATAAGCCCATTCTACCACTTCCTTGCACATGATGTATTATTTTTAAATAAATGTTGTATTCAATTTTTTTTATTTGTGTGTTAAATAAATCAAATCAAATCAAAATCAAAAAATCTCTTTGCAAGGCTAAATAATTAAGAAATACAGTAAACATTAGTTTAGTTTTGGCACTCATGAAAAAATAATTGGACCAAAAGGAACGTTTTTGTCCTTCATTATACAATTTAACTACTTTATAATCTAAAAAGGTTATTTCTAAATTGATTATTCTCCTCCAATTAAAAAAAAACTATCCCAAAATGTTTTCAAAATAGTGCAAGATATTGCAAAAAGTATACTCACTGCGCCACCCAGTGGACAGAACCAAGAATAACAACATTGAATCCCATCATGCTTTGCGGTGCCCGCCGACCCGAAAGCAGCCAATGCGAGGCTAACTGGTGTTAGCTACCGGGAGCGGACATGTTGTACCGACCCTTCCTCGAATATACATCGCTGTAATCTGAAATTCGGGAGTCAGGGGCAAACCCTGGGACGGCTGGCAATCATGGAGGCCGTCAACGCCTTTAACCAGGAGGTAAGTTGTTTACAGAGAGCCTAAACTCACTGTGTCTGGATCTGGTCATGGTGGTGCCGCTGATGCGGTGTAGGCTAGCCAAGCAGGTCGGCCTTTAGGCCCTAGTTAGCTGCACATCATCTTCGACTTTAGTCTGAATAATCAAGATATATGTTTTACTACTGCAGCTTAAGTAATGATACTGAATCGATTGACGTAATTTTCTATTTTGTTGCACGCTAACATGCATCAGTCAAGTGCAATTTGACTGTTCTCCGTCGAGATGTTAGCTAGTAGGAGTATGTTCTGAATGCCAACATCATGGTGTGCTTCTTGCAGCAAACATGCATTGAATAAAAATAAAGTACCACGGCCACATTTACAGGTCTTTATTGCAGTTTCAGGGTTTTATGCAGAGCATGTGTTTGTAAAAGATGAGGGAGGCCAAGCTAAACTAAGGCCCGTAGATTTATCGTCAACATACTTCCAATCAAAACAGATCGTGGATTTATTTTTGTTTTCCAGGTTTCTGACAGTATTTTTATTATTTTTTTAAAAGAATGTCTATTTAAAAGTTTATAGATGGCACAATCGCTGTTTTGACTGATTTATAAACAGTAATTTGTAACCAGCAAGTTAGTCTTTTCAGCACGTCCAAGTGAATACAATTTTTAGAAATACGGTAATATTTTAATATTGTAGTTTAAATAGTAATTTCTGTCTAACACGAGTTGCAATAGAAGTCGTTAGTAAGTAGTAATTAGTGGAGGATGTCTCAAAAAATGTAGTGAATGTTTAAATATGTTGCTAAATTTTGATTAGTTTGGTTGGATGTCTCACGAAAGGAGACATAAATGGCATTTCCACACTAAAATCAGGAGCAAAATCGAGTTCAGTAGGAGACATTTTAAGGATTTGGTGCTTTTTGAGACTAATCTTTGGGGGTGTGGCTCTGTAGTGGGCAGGGGCATTCCCAGGATCTTGCTTTTATATATTTTTTAGTCATGTCTTTGGAGTCCATCAGAGGTCAGAAATACCATTTGTGGAAAGAATCTGTTTCCTCCATCTTTGAAATCATATACACAGTTTTGCTGTAACATTGGTGTCTATGTGTAGCAGGTGGCATGCTTAGTTGTGTTTTCAGTGTGGACAGGGAAACCAATGGAAAAACAACACTGGATGTTGGTGCATTTTTTATAAGTCAGATGGGCGATAGCCAGATAGAAAGCACAAGGAGAGCATCACATTTTGCTTTTGGAAAATTGTGAGCCAAGTGTTTCCAGGTGTGAGGACATGCTATCGTAAATCAAAGACGACACCTCGGTGCAATTTAAGTTTATGGTGTCGTTTAACAGTTTGCAACCTAACAGCACAACATAAACAAAATCACTTCTTTGTTTTTTCCCTCTGCTGCCAGATACCCAGCTGAATGTGTGTTCATGACTGGGTTAAAATATTCTGTATAAGCTCATGTATATCCACCACTTGTTCCAATAAAGGCAATGAAATTTAAACATTTTATAATTTTCTACCGCAATAAATACCGTTACCGTGAAGGGATTCAATTTATATCGTGATATGAATTTGAGGTCCTACCGCCCAGCCCTATAGTATTCTTTTCCATTTTTCATGCTCTATCTCATCCGTTTACATTCTTTACTTTGTGCAGTTATTTTCACTGATGGACACCAAACCACCAATATCTCGGGCAAAGATGATCTCCATCACTAAATCAGCCATCAAAGCTATGAAAGTAAGAATGACGTTACTTCTTTTTCATTTAAAGAGTCTGTATTTTATTTATATCCTCTGTTTTTAAAGTTATTTAAATTTTCAGCTTTTATAAAAATACATTTACATGGTCCTCTTTATCCATAGCTCTACAAACATGTGGTCCAGATTGTTGAAAAGTTTATCAAAAAGGTAAGCCAAACTTTTTTTTTATTTGTTTAAAACAAGATTTACAATCCAGTTTATCATTGAGAAACATTAAAATCTTAAATGTCAAGTTTTACTTTTTTCTCTTGTCTGATTCCTCCAGTGTAAGCCTGAGTATAAGGTGGCAGGTCTGTATGTGGTGGATTCCATCGTTAGGCAGTCCAGACACCAGTTTGGACCAGACAAAGATGTATTTGGTCCAAGGTTCACCAAAAACATTACAGGAACTTTCGAGAACCTTTGCCTTTGCCCCATAGAAGACAGGGTAAGAACTGATAGAACAGGTGTGAATATTAAACTGGAATATTTTAGACTAATTTAGTTTAAAAAAAATGTTTTTGTATTTTTATCTGTAGAGCAAGATTGTGCGAGTTTTGAATCTGTGGCAGAAGAATGGTGTGTTTAAGATCGAAGTTATTCAGCCGCTCCTGGACATGGCAGCTGGCTCTGGCAGTGGTGCCTCATCCATCATTAACACAGACGAGCCTGGTAATTTGTGTGATTGTGAGCGTTGTACAGCTGTTTATTATTTCAAAACAAATATATAAATGCAACTTTACAGGTAAAACTTGGTTCAGTTTCTTTAGTAAACTTTGTTTGCTCAGCTTTAAATCTGGTATGAATAAACATGTTTTTAATGTGTCCTTTAATGTGCTGTTGATCTGCTGAGGTTTTGGTGGGAAATGCTGACATTTAAAAGCATTTTTATGGTGCAGACACTCCAGCTGCGTCTCTTTATTCAGGTTCCTCACCACCTCCAGCCAAAGAGCCAGTTACCGTGGTAACAGCCAACTCTACCACAACATCAGTTCCTCAGCTGCACAATTCTGATGCCTTTGCAGCTGTGGCACAGCTCTTCCAGTCCTCACAGGGTCAGCAGGTACGTGTGCGCTAATGCAGATCTACATTAGTCAAAAACATTTATTGTTGCTGCGTTTTTTTAAATTGTATTTTTATATCTGCTGATTGTAGCTTCAACAGATGCTCCAGAACTTTCAGCAGCAGCCGATGAAGCCTGAAACCAATCTGCAGCCTCCCATGCCATCTGTTCAAACACCAGTCCGAAACGTCTCTGCTGCTCTGAGCACAGTCGTGCCACAAGCTCTGGTTCCCTCACCACAACCTCCTCTGCCCTCCCCACAACCTCTTCTCCGAACAGAGTCTGCCCAGCAGAAATCAGCTTTTGACAAGGTAACAGTGTGTTTTTGTGCACCAGAATACACAGTAGCTGTAAGTATCAGAATAAATTAGTCGTTTGTAATGCTTGGATTAGTAGCTTATAAGAAAAAAACGGGTCTAAGCATTTTCTTGTCTTAGAAGCTTCTGGATCGTTTTGACTATGATGATGAACCAGAAGTTGGAGAAGAACCTAAGAAGGATGAGACCTCCTCACAGCCTCCTTTGTAAGTCCAGCTTTAGTATAAATAATGCACCTAAATGATTACAAGTGAGAAGTTGTGATTTAGCTTAGTAAAAATGAAATAAGTCTGAATATTTACAGTGTGTTTCTACTGTCACAGTATGCAACAGCCTCCTGCCTTTCCCCAGCACATGGAGCACTTTAACACACAAATGATGAATATTTCACAAGATCTCTCTCAACAGGTTATGTATAAACACTCAGTCTTTCTAACAAAAATGTTTAATATTCTTGTATCAAGTATTCCTGGGTGGTGTTTCAATTTGATGAACTGGGGAAATCTGATAGAAAAGCTAATCTCAATCTTTTCAAGGATATTAAATACCCCCTACCACTTACCTGCTGCTCCTCTCCTCTTTAGCATTAGTAGAAAATTAGTCTTCTGTCAGCTTGACAGATTCATCCTGCATCTACGTTTCCATCTGGAGAAATGAGTTGCCTTCTAGATATCCTTAGTTACCTTGTGATTTTTCTAATGAACTGCTGTGATAAATGTTCTATCAGCACAATAATAATTATATTTGTCTTTTTCAGGTTTCTTTGCCTCCTAATGGACAGCTCCATGCTTGTGGTGTACTGCCAGGACAAAGCTTCCCTATTGGGATGCCCCCTATGGGCCATGCTCCACCAGGGCAGCCTCTTCCTGGATCCACTGGACCTCCAGGTTTCCTAGGGGTATATCCTCCCCAAAATGCACCACAGCAACAACAGGTTGGCTAAAACCAAGTACAAAATACATGCATATCCATTTAAGAGAATAAAAGTTGCCAAGTTACAGGTATTATATTTACAAATAATATTTTGTTGTAATTAAGGATTCGAGTTTGATTGTCCTTAAACTCGCAGTATATCACAGTATGCCTTCTGTTTGTCTGCCAGGATTCCTCTGTGGAAATGGACCATTCATCAATGAGAGATGGACGACACGGTCGAAGGTCCCACTCAGGTTCCAGGTAAGAATCTGAAAAGATGATTTCTTCATTCGTATCATTCCCCCCCCCCCCCACCCCCCATCATATGACTTTCCTTTCATAAAGTTCTCATAGCACGTTTTTGAACAATATAATTAGACTTTTTTCATTTTTAACCTCCAGATCTCCAAAGAGGAGGCGATCCCGGTCCAATTCTCGTACTCGACGGTCCAGGTTCAGGCGATCCCGCTCACGCTCCAGAGACCGCCGTCACACTTCACCACGTTCTCGCTCACAGGAGCGCAGGGAGAGGGAGCGTGAGAGAGAGCGACGTCAGAAAGGTCTTCCACCACCTAAGAGCGACACAGTCAGCAGTGAGTCATATTCTGTTTAATGAAATGATCAATTGTATCTGCGCAGTTTGCTCTTCTTTTTCTTTGTTTAAAGGATAGAATTGTCTTTTAAGTTTCTCCTTTTTTATTGTTTGTTTCATAAACTTTTCTGTATATTTCCAGTTTGTAGTACAACACTGTGGGTGGGTCAGCTGGACAAAAGAACACAGCAGCAAGATGTTGCTTCCCTGATTGAGGAGTTTGGGCAAATAGAATCCATCAATGTAAGTTAAGCATTAATGAATGATGCCAAAGAATGAAGACATTAACTTGCGTCGCACTGGCTAAAATGTTCATGTTCTCCGTTTTCTATTAAGATGATTCCTCCACGTGGCTGTGCTTACATTGTCATGATACACAGGGAAGATGCTTACAGAGCTCTGCAGAAGCTCGGGAGAGGATTGTATAAAGTTAATCAGAAAGCAATCAAGGTGTATAATCATTATGGAATGTTATCTAATAATATGTCAAAAAGTGTTTGGAAACAAATTGAAACAATTTTCTGCTTATTTATTGTATTTTATTTGGTTTCTTGCCAGATTGCTTGGGCTTTAAACAAGGGCATAAAGCCAGAGTTTAAACAGTACTGGGATGTAGATCTGGGTGTCACCTACGTACCTTGGTCTAAAGTCAGAGAGGACCAGTTAGAGGAGTTGAAAGAAGGAGGAATGCTGGATGGAGATACATTATCACCAGGTAAAAACATTTAACTAGACGAAAATTGGCAAAGACCATAATTGTTAATTAATTGGCTAATCTCTATTTTGAATTGTGAGAGGATCTCCTCAACAAATAATTAGACTTTCCCCCTAAAGAAAACACATTTAATTACAAAAAGGACTTTTAGGACGTTTTGTGATGTTGCTGATCTCACAAAGAAAATGCTGTGTATTCCTTTTGATTAACCAAAGCATTGTCAACCTTGAATTTGCTTAATTGTGTAGTAATATTCCCTGAAACTGCTGTTTTTTTTTTATATATAGAGTGGAGCAGTGTGCGAAAGACCTTTGACCACCTAGAGGAACCCACTCACAATGGCCGTTCTGAGCAGCAGCAGGCAGACGAGACTCGAGCTCAACCTTTAGCTGCTCCTCCAGCACAGGTAGACAAGCAATAAAAGTTGGGACGAGTATAATACATTTCTCCAATTACAGCATGTATTTAAAGATAAATGGATTTATTGAAGTTAAAATTTGACTCTTTTATGCCACTAAAAAGCATAACTTTTTCATTTGCCTACAGTACCATTTTGTAATTGTCCACAGGTTCCTCCAATGCTGCAGCCAATGGTGGGTGTGGGTTCTTTACCTCCTCCTATCTTTCCCGGTCCCATGGGAATGCCACCGCCTGCCTTTACGCCAGGCATGCCCCCTCCTCCTTTTATCAGACCTGGATTTAACCCCTTGCAAATGCCTCCAGGTAGTGCAACATACATCTATTATATGGATGACAAAAGAAGTGCAGCAGCCTTTAATATGTTTACTGTAGGGCAAACAGAACTGGGTTCAATACATCTTAATGCTTTCATCACTCTTCTTCCAGGTTTTCCTCCTTCAGGACCTATGAATCTAGGTCCCACACCTCCCCCCAAAGGTGGAGTTGATGATTTGCATCAGGACCCTTCAGATCTTGGCAGAAAGAAGAATGAGGGTCATGAAGTCCCCAACATCTTCAACAATCAGATGGGACCCATTGGTCAGTTTTACCTTTTTTGTCAATCCTGTTTTGTTTTTTTTTCTACCACGGTGGTTAAATTGTCATATATATATTTTAACTCCCTTTAAAGAAGTTGTATAAGCTTTTGTTCATGAGGTTCCTTTGTGTTTGCTTCCTCAACAGGTAACCAGGTTGGTACACCTCCAGGTGGTCTCCTAGGTGTACCTTTACCTAATCCTTCAGGTGGTCCTCCAGTAGGTCTGTCAGGTGGTCCTCTGATTGGGCCTCCCGGTGGTCCTATGGTGGGCCCTCCTGGTGGCCCTCTAGTAGGACCGCCGGGCGGTCCTCCGATCGGTCTTCCAGGTGGTCCTCCAAGTGGTCATCCCAGAAACATGCAACCTCCTGGTGGTCTCCTGGGTGCACGGCCTGGAATAATTCCACTCCAGCGCCCCTCTGGTCCACCACCACCACCACAACACATGCAGCGTTTCCCTCCTCCCCATGGGCCAAGACTGCCTCACTCCAACATGCCCCCTAATAGTCCACAGATGATACCCAGGGGGCCACACCCCCAAATAATGCACCACGAGCCCCCTACATCTAAAGGAGGTTTTGGTATTCCCCCACCACACAATATGAGGGCTCCTTTCCCTCATGGGCAAGGCCCTCTCCCTCAAGCTACCCCATCTTCTCCATTTATCAGACCAGGCGGTCCCAGAGGCTTAGAAGGACCAGAAGAAATGGAAGACAGGCCATTTAGAGGAGACAGGCCTGGATTCAGAGATCGAGAGCAGGAGCGGGATCGAGACTGGGATCGAGACAGGGACAGAGGGTTTGGAGGGGGTAGACGTTCTTTTGGTGATGGAGGGAGAGGAGCTGGTGACAAAATGGATGAGAGAGACCGACATGGGGGTTGGCAGGAAGATGGGGGCAATCACCGTGGGGGAGGATGGGAGCGAGACAGAGATCGGGAGAGAGACAGAGAAAGAGACCGGGACCGCGATCGGGACAGAAATAGACGGGACTGGAGAGAGAGGCGAGGCAGCCCTGATAGGGACAGAGAACGGGGGCGTGGTGATGATGGAGAGAGAGATCGTGGAAGGGCGGAGGGAGGAGAAAGAAACAGGGGAGAAGGGACAAATGTGGACAAAGGCAAAGGACCTGAAACTAAAGGGGACAAGCCCAGGAGGTCAGAACGACGAGAGAGGACCTCACGGTGGGACAAGGACGATCGATTGGCCGAACTGGAAAACATGGACAAATTTCGGAGCTTCAACAGCCTGGAGCAATCTTGTGTGACATCTGTGCTTACCATGGATACAAGTAAAGACCCAGATGGGAAAACCTCTGAAAAGAAGGAACAATCTAAACATTTAGCTTCACCTGCAGAGGTCACTACAAAAGAAAAACCTGTGCCCTCTGAGTCTCTACAGTCAGCTCCAAGTGAGCCCACAGAAACAAAAAAAGAATCCTCATCATAGGCTGACAGCCTGTGACTGCTGTGAAGAACTGAAAGATACTAAAGGTTTCGTCCACTGTTATAGTCTCAGTTGTTGGCAGATGAAATTCAACCTAGTAACTGTTTGTCAGATGGTAAATGAGTTTCTGGGCTGTAGTATATTTCTTAAACAAAGACATCTCCTGATATTTTTTTTCTTTTTTATTGTTTTATTTTATTGCATTGGTTGTATACACACAGGTAAAACAAATAATACCACAATGGCCCACATTTGTTTTTAACTTCATATGCTTATTTATGAATTGGCAAGAAAATTATTTTATAAATAATTATTTTTAATTTGCCAAAAATGTCTGTCAAACACTGATTACTGTCTCAAACAACTCTGTTGTGATAGAAGCTCCATTATTTTTCCTGGTCATGTTGCATGTTTAGGGTCAGCTTTTCATTTCATTATAAGAAAAACGACCTAAACACGTGCATGGAAATGATGAACATAAATTTAAAACGTATAGTATGCTGCGATTACGACTGCATTTGAGCATACATTGATTTTTGTTTTTTCCTTTAATTTTTGCCCCTTTTTCTCAATATTGCAGTACTACGAAGGTGTTACCAGCTTTTTATGATAAACATTTCTAAAACATTGTTGGAGTCAGTCATTTAAATTTAATCAGACATGCATTTAATTCATTTTTTCCAATATTGACTATGAGAGGCTTTATGCTTAATCCGTTTTAAATTTCATACAAAACTGCAACACTTCCAACATTCAAAAATTAAAAAAAAAATGCAATGTTCGTGTGTAAGCTTAAAGTAATGGATACTTACATGTGCTTCAGTTAAAACAAAATATATTTTTTTGCAACGGGCTGACTCTACTGGTACCAACACTTATTCAAAAACACAAAAAAGCATTTTATTTTAGTTCAAGAAACATTCTCAAATTTATTTTCAATATATTAGCTGACAATTTTTCAGTAATACATTGAATTTAAATATAAGTTGAGTTCCACTGCAATTTGCTAAATGTTAAGAATATAGTTTAAATATATATATTTTTATATAAGTAAAAAAATGGCAAATTAAGCGACAAGTTGGGTATTATAAACGTAAACAAAAATGTCAACGTTTTAGCGATTTATCCAAAAAAAAAGGATGTCAAGTGTTTTTGTTTGTTTTTCTTTAACCTTATCTTTTTTGAAAGGAGGTGCTCCAAAACCAGACAAGAGCTGAAAATCTTAGTATTGTTTTTCATCCAACTTTCCTCTTTTAGGATTTAGTTTGTTCCATGAAGTAGACTTTAAGGTGTTTATAATTGTGTTTTTTTTAAGGCAACCATTCTCTGTCAGTCATATTCATAAATAATTTTGATCATTCAAAATACAAACTGTACATACATGTTTTCTTTTACAAACACAGCCTACAAACATTGTTTCCATTTCAATAAGTTTGAACTATTTTGATTTTCTTCTAGCCTGAAGCCCAGAATCAGCAAGTGCACACAACATAACACAAAACAGTGAGAGTAGAAATAATTAAATGAAGGGTTCTGCCCAGGACGCTTCTGTAAATATGCTTTTATCACTGACAAATTTAAGGCTTGTTGTAATAGTTGTTAATAATCTGTGATTTGTTTATCAGGGGGAAAAAGAAAAAACAAAAATAAACAGAGGCCTGTTGCTTTATTGTTTTTAATTCCTAGTGGTTTGAAAATTGACAGATGTTTGTATGATTTCTTTTAAATATGAAAGACATGGACGTAAAATCTTCAATATTTCAACCATAGGAAATTGTTTTTAATAAACTATTTTTGTACCAAGTTTTTGCTTATTTTATTTTGTGCCTAAACCATGATTATATTTTTTATTTTAGTTACCGGTAGTTGATTTTTGTCATATAAAAACTAAAGTGTGAAAAATTACTGTATGTGCTCTTTTTTTTTTAATTAGGTTCAAGTTTATTGTAAAGTTTGCCTTTTCCTTAAAATGAAAAACTCTGGAGTATATTTTGCACCTAACACTACAGTGGATCTATTGTAAGTTTTAGTTTCAGTGTCAGAAACTAAAACATTTAAAAAGCCTTACCCATAATCACTTTGAATGCTCAAGGAATTGTTATTGGATGAGTTGTAATTAAGTATATTAGTACAATAAAGTTTTTTTATGGCACGGATATAATCATGTTAAGCTTGAGAGTACATTATGTAGCAATACAAACAAGGCCATTAGTGTATTGATCTAACAACAACGAATAGCAATAAACTTGTCACAATATTGTGAATGAGTTGGTTTATCGTGTGGCCAGTGGCAGATCTAGGATTTTTCAGTGTAAGGGGCCACAGTATTCATAGAGGGGCCAAGTATTTGTTCAACATGCTTTCACACAAATCCCCAGTTTTTGTAAGGTGTATAAATTTAATCAGTCACATGTATTCAGACACTTTAACGCTAAAAGCTTTAAACAGTACATTCTCCTTATCAATTTTACATGCATTTTTACTGTACATAAATAAAATACTCTTAAACCTACAAGATGTGAGAAAATCCAGCCATTGTTGTCAGTTAAAATATTTTTTCTGCAGGATTATTCAAATTGAAATAGACTTGTGTAAGCCTGCTTCTTGCTGGACTTTCCTATTTGGCTCATTAGCACCACTACTGTTTGGAAGTGGAACTGCAGCCACCTTTGGGCAAAGAACAGATCACACTCACTCAACTATGTATGTGGTGGTAACGTAATTATTATATGAATGTCCATTATAAGTACGTAAATCTAATTCAAAATCCGATCCAAATTGACCAAGTTATGGTTATTTAAATACATAAACCACACACATTCATATTAAGAGTGGGTGAGCTCTCTGTCTTAAGATGGCCGCTGTGTGAGGACGCCAGAAACTCCGCTATCTAGTTATATACATATTTATGGGGCCAATGCCCCTGTGGCCCCGCCCCTAGAATCGATGGCAGCCAATCATGTACTTGTGCGACACGCACAAGTACATGATTGGCTGCCATCGATTGTTGCGTTTAATTCTCATTGGCTGTCTGGGGCGTAAGCCCGCCTACAACACTTACATAGCTGATATAAGGAAGTGCGCATGCTACACTCATTTTGGTGAGTAGCAAAGATGGTGGTGAAAGCAGTTTGTGTGTTGAAAGGAGCTGGAGACACGAAAGGCACCGTTTACTTTGAGCAAGAGGTAAGCTGTGCTAGCTTGCACAACAACTTCCTTGGCGAGGAGGAAGCGAAGAAAACATTTTTGCTTAAATTATACACCGCGTTTTTTTAGCGCTGCTGTATGCTAAGCTAACTCAGTTGTCCAAATCGCAGCAAGTAAGTTACAATTTCAGTTTTTGATAGGCATTTACAAGTTAAGTTAGCTACATATTTAGGTGAAGTGATCGGTTGTCAAACTTGATCACCACTGATTGGCAAATCGTAGCAAAGTTGCTGATTACCCAGTACCTTTTTTTTGTTGCTGTAAACTAGCACCCGACTGCACACTGTTAAACCATTCGCGTTTATTCTTATAGTTCTCACTAAAATCTATTTATATTTTTGTTTTTCGTTAAAGGAGTGAAGTAACTCAGACAATGGCATGGTCAAAATTAAGAATATCTATCAAGTCATAACCTTTAACCTTCGGGGCCTTCGGTTATGGTTATATATTAATGCGTGGCTAAATTGTTACACAACTTTAGGTTTTCAGGTTCATTTTTCCGTCACATTGTCTCTGTTTCCGTGATATAATTGCCTCCCTAGTTTCTCCTGTTTCGTTTTACCCCAATCGGACGGATAGTAGACCAAGGTTGCAACGTTGTGAACGTGGTTGATTAAGGAAGTGAAGGAAAAACAACTATTCTGCCCCAGCTTTTTGCTGAGTCATTGCCTGTCGTCCTTCATGTTTTCGGTCATTTATTTGGTCTAGACTATAACAACTCATTAATTAGGAATTATATGTACTGTAAGGCAACATCATGCAGGAAACCATTTTGTATTTTCCCTTTTTAAACGCAAGTCTGGTGTGGATTGTCCTCTTTTTCAGAATGAATCCGCTCCTGTTAAGGTAACTGGTGAAATCAGTGGCCTTACCCCTGGTGAACATGGTTTCCATGTCCATGCTTTTGGAGATAACACAAATGGTAAGCCAGTGTACATTCTACATGTTTCTTACATTCTTCAGTTTTCAAATTTTTTTTAATTGGCAATGTTCAATTGCATACTCCAACTATGACTCTTAAATGGTTTGATATTTTCCCATTACCAGGGTGCGTCAGTGCAGGACCTCACTACAATCCCCTCAGAAAGAATCATGGTGGTCCTACTGATGAAGAAAGGTAAATTGGTGGTGTTTGATTTTTCTTTTCAAAGTTTCACACCAAAAGTGTGTGAATAATTTAAATGCCTTGCCTGAAAAATGTTTTATTTTTCATGTAATTGGTGACTAGTGTTAATGTGCTTTGTATGCATGTAAGCAACTCCTTTAAACGCCGCTTTTAGGTTTTTATGTGGACAGCCTAAACACAGCCTTTTAGAAAACCCAAGGTGTCGTAGTCCATATGTAGCCTTGAATAACTACCCCAAAAGTGATGAAGTAACAAAGACAGATTACATGCTTGTGTTTGTGCTGCAGATGCAAGTTCAACTACAGCAAAACCATCATACTGAATTACTTGAATGATCAGACCAGGTCAATGAAGCATACATTGCCTTTAAAAAAGCAGTGCCAGAACAAATTACACAACTAACTAATCTAAGACCAAGGTTTTTAATCACTCTACTGAACTTTCAACATTGGCAAAAACAAACATGTCAAGTAAATATTAAAGTGCAGGAAATGAGATTTGTTTTACAACACTGGCACTTACCCAGCTGTTCATCTAGAAACTGGTAAAATTATGTTTGGATCTGAACTGACAGGATAGCAAGTCAGTAGTAGTTTTGATATGAGAGAAAACAGAAGTTCCTTTTGCAGGACGTCCACAAAGAATTAGTTTTTTACTCTTGTATTCACCATCTTGTTTACAGTTTAAAAGGGTCTGCTCCACATTTTATACTTCTGGTGAATTTTTGTAGCAGCTTTTAAGCACCACATACAGGCCTGGCATAGTTACTACAGCGTGTGGGTCTTTTTCTAAATTTCAGTGCAGAGAAAGACCTTTTTATGAATACTGCTGTGTTTATGCAGGCCAGTATGTCATGTCTTGTTTTGTTTTGTTTTTTACTTTAGACATGTTGGAGACCTGGGAAATGTGACTGCAGGAGAAAACAATATTGCCCAGATAGACATTAAAGACTCTTTCATCAAACTCCTTGGCCCCCATTCTATCATTGGCAGAACCATAGTGGTAAGAGTGGGGGGGGGGAAACGTTATTTTGACCGACTTTTAATACATGTGTGAAACTTGGTTTAAGCCTAAAATTACTTTGATGTTAAAAGATCTATGAAACCTGTTTTGTTAGGTCCACGAGAAGAAAGACGATCTAGGAAAGGGAGGAAATGAAGAGAGCCTGGTTACCGGTAATGCTGGTGGACGTCTAGCCTGTGGAGTTATTGGCATTGCCCAGTAAACTCCTTGTCATATGAAAGTATTCTTCCCCACTGCACTTGGAGACCAACATAGCTAATTGTCGTAACTGTTTTTGTCCTTTTCAATACTTGTAGGTTTTTACGACTAGATGAAAAAAGTGGTTTTTCTGCCATGGCTGTTCCTAGTGACAGATGTTAATTGAGGTCTAGATGTCTATCATTTAGCTTTGGTCCTGAAGAATTGGTAATGCACAAAGAATTTACAGATGTATTCTCAAAGTAAAGTAGTTCAACAAACTCGTGTGTGTGATTGTTTTTATTTGCAGTGTTTACATTGGTGGGAAGGAACACAGGTGAATAAAATAATTATATGTTAGTATGGGTGTTGTGCAACTTAAACTTAAACTGCAGTGGACTTTATTTACTTAGTGTTTATGGACTAACAACACAAATTTCGTACAGCAGTCCTATTTTTGTTGAATGTTATTTGTTTCAGTATAAATGACAGCTGCTAGACAATTGCTTTGGTAGGAGCATATCAATGTATGCTTTTTCTTTTTAGCTCATTGCTAATGCACATCCAGATAGTCATAAAGCCAACCCACAGGCTCAGCCTTTAGGTCAAAACTATTTACACAAAGTTAAATGTTTCATTTTAAATTATTTGGTTAATTATGTCTTAAGTAACTCCATCAGAGAAAACAACCTATAATGAAGACCTGCTGCCACAAATTAATTTAAACATTACACATCCTACAGGGTGATCTTTAAATGACAATGGTTTGGTACAAATCCATAATTTTGTGCATTTGGTAAGTAAATTTGTTATGCAGAAATTATTTAAGATGCAGATTAAATACAAACTTGCAATATGAAAGGGGAAAAAAACTATATTGCAAATGTTTCTTTGTTATTCTAGATAATAAAAAAAAAATCACAATTCTGTTAAGCCATGTCAAGTTGTTGGAATTATCTGACAATTGTCACAAATTGCAAGGATTATTATATAAGGTGCTATTAGTCTGAAGGGTTTATAAAGGGACATAAGGTATTCGCCAGAAAACAGCCAGTGGATTAAATTTGTGTGTTGACATGTTTCACTGCAGGCATAAGAAGTGTATTTAAAAGCACAACAGACTGCACAGTCCATCCTGCACTTGCTTATGTTGCAGCAGTAGAAAATGTTCTTTAGTAACTAGCTCCTTCAGAAGAGATGGCTCAATGTCCTGGAAGTAGGATTAGAATGTGATGTGTGGTGTTCTGTCTTCCTCTAGAGGGCGCTGCTAAACTAAACGGAGTGTGCCAGATATTTCATTACAGATTGATCAATCCTAATCTTTCCTCATTTAGAAAGGGGGGAAGATGCATTTATTTACTTTATTTTTGCATATAAGAAAACCGAATATATATATATATATATATATATATATATATATATATATATATATAAAATAAATATAAAATAATATAAAACTGAGCGAC
>JARVGW010000161.1:10091638-10110423 GCA_031762495.1 Anablepsoides rubrolineatus
ATGATTTTACAGTGTTTATTTCATTTTGACAAACTGCATTATCACAGTGAACCAGAAAAACACACAAAAAACAAATCCGAGTAGAGAAATTTTGGCTATTTTTATTATAAATTTCCCTAAAATGTTTAACAAACTATTTTTCTAACCTATAATGAAAATCAAAAGTGTATATTTCATAAACGTGTACAAATTTAACAAAAATCCAAATTATATTCATGTTTTTACATGAAATTGTGTGCAAATTCCCAGGCTTTTTTATAACAATTTACAAAATTGTTGCAAAAACAATTATATATATATATATATATATATATATAAAAATATATATATAAAAATATAAATAAACTGCAAACACGTGAGCTGCAGTGAAAATCAAAGTTTTCATTCGTAATTACTGATCGATGTAAAAAATTATTTTTAAGGACACATTACACAAGTCATGAGTCAGATTACTAAAATATACCTGCCTGGATTGGATTAGAAATTAGTGCTGAATTTGGATGATGCCACACATACACACATACGCCAAGTAACAACAGCAGTATACTCCAGTCCACAAATAGCTGGCACATGACTTTAAAAACTGCAGCGTAAAAGCATTTTACTTGGTGGTAGATGTGAACTGACATGACTCTGATCTTGAGAGCTCTTCAGTGAAGTTCTCACTCCAGGGAGTAATTTTAGAAGCAAGATGCCAAGTGTGTGTAGCTTAAATTCATAAGTATAATGTTTAGCTCTGACAAAATGATGTATAATAATCTCATCTATAGAGTAACAAAGCGCAGTGAAAAAAAAAAGGCTTACTCTGCTCTATTAGTTCCTACACTGAGTGTAAGTTTTTTTTCCTTTGAAGAGAAAAGACTAATAAAATAATAGCCGAAACTCACAAGATAAGTTTTTAAATAAAATCACAGTCCAAAGATATTTTTTCAAACTGTCAGTGGGGGTTTTGTGTGGTTCTAGGATGCAAAATGTGTTGGTGGTAAACGAAATGTTTTGTTCTTGGTTACCAGCAATGATCAGGAACAGGCCAGAAATTCAAAAGCAGGCCAAAACCACGAGCAGTAAAAGCTGTACTTGTTTTGACAGGTGAAACCGATGAAGGAAGAAAGATAGACTCACTGCAAAAGCTGGTAAAAATAGCCCTGAGTGGAGGTGATGAATAATGGAGACTACCAGTGCAGCTGACAGTGAGGCAAAGAGACCACGACAGCACAACAAAACCTTGTATAAAAGCTTAGATCACAATGGAAACATGCACAATAAAATAAAAAAGGGGAAAAAATGGAGTTATCTGTTGACTGAGATAATCTGCAACGTCTGTCCCAGATTTACTAAAACTAGGTGGATTAGATAAGAAGTTTTTTACATGGAAGTTGTGTTTTATCTATTACAATTAGGTTTCTTTTGACTTCAAGTAGAAAACTAAACATAATCTTCAACTTTAATATTTACAACAAAATCTAAAGTGTTAAAATGGAAGCATTCTTGTGGATGCCTCAGACTCAAAAAAAGAGCTGTACAGAGTTCAAAAGTAGCCGACAGCCACCATGTAAAATCCTCATTTCACTGCAATTTCGCCGGCTATTTTTCGCTGCAGCCCAGTTGTACTGGGATGTGGGAATTTCCCACCTACGGGTCGTGAATTTAAACTGGAACTTCAGTGTGAATTCCTTGGTGGAAAGTGGGAGAGTTCAGAATTCAAGATGGCAGCTACTCACCACAACTCAAGAGTGAGTAAAATGCTCGGACTTTTACTAGTATCTCTGTATTTATTCCACATTGAGTCAATCACACAGGTAGTATTTTTCAGTGTTTATAAAAGGACATGTTAAACACTGGCTCTATGCAGGAAATACCACGTAGAGCTCAGTTATTGTTTGTTAGCGGTGCTCAGTCATTGCAATGAGACGAGGAACGTGATGTTTTGTATTTAGTTGAAGTTAAACACAAAACAACGGTCTCTTTCAGTACCAACATAATGCTCATGTCAATACAGTGTTTTATCTTGGTTTATTTATGATTTTACTCTTCAAAGTAGACATTTCCTCAAAACACAATGAACCAGTCTTGCTGAGAATGATCTTCAACTGATCTAATATAGTTGAAAAATATAACCACTGTAACTCCATCTTTATATATGTCATATGTCATAGATGTTATAACAAGGTTTACATAAAGCTGCTGGTAAAAAAACTATCTTCCTTTGAAGTACGATCCGTCAGCAGAGGAGGCAGTACCTTACCAGCATGTGTGCATTGTTCATGTGTCAGTGCACTTTGACTGGAAGATGTTACAGGTTAATTATTATCTTATTAGGCATGTGGATTTTAAACGGCTGCTGAGAAGAACAAGTATGGTCACATTTCTGGAGGGGACTTCTTGTTGTTTTTTCACTGAGCTAAAGCACTCTTCATAATCTAGACAGGTTTGGATTTTTTTGTCATCAAGAAATGAATACAGCTAGTCTGCACTTTGGTTTTATGTCTCCTGTTGTAATGGAGGTCACGCCTCTGCTCTTAGTCTGTTCCCTGAAGTAAAAGTTCACCTTCCAGTCCGCTGTGCACTTCTGCTTTTGCGGGAATACTGTGGAGACCTTCCGCTAAAGGTCAGGGGTGAGATGCCATAAATGGTGCCCGTCCTATGAGACATGGTCGGCTGGTATATTCAGTAACAAGTAAGCTCCTCTGACCTAACCTTTGACCCTTTGAGCTGTGTCACATGGAATCCCCCGAGTGGAACCCCTGAGCACTTAAATGCGCTTAAATCTGTCAGATTTTCTTCATGACTGCTTCATTTCCTCTTTTACCTTCATGTAGTTCAAATCAGTTTTTTGTTGCGCTGTTTTGCAGCTTACAGACGAGGCTGCACACACGGAGTTTCTCCCAAAGGGGTTTCCAAGTCGTGTTTGAAACATTAAACTCTTTTATCGTCGACTGTCAAACAACAGGCTGATGGGGGAGCCAACCTTTAAACTAGAACTGTTAATCCTGCGTGGTAATAACTCACACCTCACTCAAGAAGTTGCTTGTTCTGTACTTTCAGATTAGTCTCTGTAGGGTAGATATATATACATTTTTCATCTCTAATTTCAGTTGGTGACATTCCTCTAAGTTTTTTTTTTTGTGTGTTTAACTCCTCAGTGTGTTTACATGCGCAATATTCTTTGATCAGATTGAATTGTATTCAGATTAAATAATCCAAATGTATCATTTTGATCACAGAGTTATATCAGTACTTATAGAAGTACTGATATAACTACCAGACATCATATTTCCAAGCAGTGATGCATTTGTGGCTAAGTCACCAAATTTTAGTACAATATCTTTAAAATTGGCTGAGTTGTTTTCAGTTTTGGGATTCTGAAGGTCAGCTGGCTGATCATGATCTGAGCAGCAGTTAAAAACAATCACTTCTCGAGAAATAAGCCGTAGCTTGACACTGTACTGTACATCCCAGCTTTAAAACACATCCACCTCTGCGTGCCGTGCGCCGAGTTTCAGACACTCCAGCTGAAAGTTGACAGCCGCGGCAAGAAAGAAGGGGGGCAGGAGAGAAGTAAGTGGGAGGTGATGTTAAGAGGTTAGTGTGGGAAAAGGAGGGGAGGAGAGAGGGAAGACAGGATTAAAGCATCAGAAGGCAAAGCGTTCTGCTTGAAGATGATGGGCTGATGGCTGCTCCCACAGGACTGACTGAGGGAGTAATCCCACCAAATGGAGGAGTTAACAGTTACCACCCACCGAGAGCGGTACACAGAGACACACAAACACACTTACTTAAATGAGAACATGTGCTCGTACAGTCTCAGATGAACATTCCTACCTTCAATAACACAGTATATGAGTATCATGACAATGAAAAGCCAGGAACAATATAAATACACGTCACAAATCTTACTGTATAAATAAACATATTTGCAGGAGTAAAGATTTTCCCAGATGTAGTGAGGTGTCAGGTAAGAACAGCCAACGTCTCCGCAGCTTTCGGTGTACGTCAGCAAAACTGAGGACGGCTGTGCCCTGCTGAGAAAAAAAAAAACCGAGGTCTGTTTTGCTGTTTGATGTGAGACTGCCAACACATCAGGGCTTTTGTTGGTTTCTGCTGTGTTCGCTGGCAACCTCTAAGAAGAAAAAGGCACAAGCAGCCAGAGAGAAGCAGACAACAGGAGGCAGAGAAGGAGGGGATTTAGTGATGCTGAAACAAGCTGCCAAACTAATGAAAACCTCAAGACAGACCGTAATCCATCTAGCTTTTGGATATTTGGAAATGCTATATATTTAATACATCTGATTTGAAGATAGGCAAAAATTCAGAAATCATTTTCTGTAATTTCTCCAAACACAATTATGTGGATTCAATTCAAAAATACTTGTCATACATCTCAGATGTGCCCAACAAGCACATCAGCTGCTCTAATGAGCAATATGATGAGTAAAAAAGGCAGAGCTGTGGGTGGGTAAGGGAACTGTCCTGTCAATGACCTTCTATGACCTTATTGTTTTCAGTAAACTAAAGGAGAAAATATAATGGAACCAGTAACATTACTGAAGGGTCACAGCTAATGAACACTTTTATTGATCTTGTTGAAGGGCATTTGTGTGCAACAACAACGATAAAAAAGACTGATTAAGCTTAAAGACTGACTCATCGACAATCTGAAGTTTAATTTCCAATTTGAGGCTTTTCTATTTTACATTAAAATCTGCTAATAAACACTGAACAATGAAGAATACATACATGTTAATTCCCTCACTGCATGGCGACTCCTGAAAAAGGGAACAGTTATTTTTAATATTTATTTTATTTCCTTTAATTTATCAAATAGATTTAGTATTTGTCAGAGGTTTATGCACCTATGACAAATACTTAATCTATTTGTTATATATATCTAATATTTGGTATATATATCTAGTATACTTTAAAAGAAGTAAATATAAAAATAATTTAACAGAAAATGACTGATAATAATTACAATAATTTCACTGATAAAAAATGTTCTTAAGTAAAAGTCATGAAACTGCTCACAATAAAAGGGAAAAATGACTCTAGTACTGTAGCAAAGTAAATGTACTTTGTTACTATACACCTATGGTATTTTGGTATACATTTGGCATTGGGCTGGGTGCTGTAGCACCCTCTGCACCTCTTCTTCTCACAACCTTAGTGTAGGATAAACTTGAAAAGTTACAGGATTTTTATGTAACAATCTATATAGATCAGAAATACAAACACTTTATACTTTTGGAAACTCAAAAAGGACTAAATGTTTGTCATCGCACTTTAAAGCTAAATATCAGAAGTTTTTGGTAGATTTTTCATTAAGTGTAAAAGTGATTTTAGAGAACAAATTGCTCTTAGTTTACAAAATCATTTTCACAAAAAGTAAAAAAGCAAATCAAGTCATTTATTTTAGCCAAAACATTTTATTTCCAGCGTTTGTTGAGGTTCAGACCTGCCCTCCAGACACAGCTTTGAATGTCCTCTCACAGGTTAAAAAAATATATCATATTTTACTTTCTAAAAGTGTTTGACATGTAGATGAATATTAAAGCAAAAATGTGGGATGAAGCATGTGATTTTGGGTTGGGTATTTTCAAAGAATGTAAAATATGCGCATATTAGCAGCACAATTTCCCTCTTCATCTCAAACAGCCCGGGTGGAGCGGTAAGTCCATCCATTATTTGGAATTGATAAAGAGGAGAGGGAAAAGAGAGGAGAAAAAACCCTGTGGGGGAAGTGTCTTTATCTGGCTGTGGACTACGTAGAGTCCTTCTTTTTTAAGGATCAGCACTCTGTCTTTCTTGGCGGGGAGCTGCAGAACCCATCACACCTGTACAGCACATTTCACACACACATCTGAAAGTCTTAAATGAAAACACACTTCACACAGTCCCAAGTAAGGAAAAAAAAAAGTTAAAGTAAAATAAAATCTGGGTGAAATTCAAGTCTTTGTTGTTGCAACAATCGTGCCACCTGTACAATCTGCATGTGTAAAGACAAGTTGAACGTTCTGATTATTAGTTACATAACATGTAGCTGTTACATAACCTTTATTAGCTGGTAATTTCAAAACATTGATAAACTGGTTTGTTCCCTTCCTGATTCTTCTTCCTGTTTCTGTAGGCCACCACTAAATATTTGCATTAAAACAGTTGTGCTAGGAAATAATTTACATATTAGAATTCAGAGTAAAACAACATAAAAATGTGAACTCTCTAGCAAAGTAATCAACAAAACAAAATCAGCATGAATTTAAGTGATGCAAAACCCCTTTGTGTTAATCTCAGACTCCTTCCTAATGCACAAGCTTTTGTCTGCATATTGCTGGAATTCTGTTTGACATTTGTGCTTAAGGCCAGATTATTATTTTTTTTCCAGGAAGACAAGTCAGAGTCCATTTAAACAGAACCTCTGATGAGCAGTGAGTTTGTTTCATTACAACTGCAGCCTAATACGTTTCAGAGTTTATTTATCTAGAGTGTTCTTTAATATCAAAAGAGCAGAATGGTGTGTGTGTGTGTGTGTGTGTGTGTGTGTGTGTGTGTGATTGTGTGCGTGTTTGTGTTTCTCGGCCCTGTGCGCTTTGAAATAGGTCATGTACTCGGTGCTCATGGGTTCGTGACAGGGTCAGAAGGTTGTGTAGCGCGAGCAGCTGTCCAAGCGCTGCTACATCCTTGTCTGTCTCTCACTCTTCCTCTTCCTACACACAGTCACACACACACTACTCATTTCCATGCTGCCTTTCATTGTTCTCCCTTTAAAAAAAACATGTGTCTCATAGAATAAGATAGCTGAGGTAAGCTAGCATGAAAACAAAAGAGACATATGCAGCTTTCCCACCCCTCCCATGTGCTTGTAGCTCAGATTATCATCATTTGCAGCAGCAGAACCCTAATTATTGCCGCTCCTTCTTTACATCGAAAGGGATTAGGACGGCAGAAAATAAAGTGCATTTACTCCACTGATCTGGAAAACTATCAATTATGAAAGGCATACATGTAGTTAACTCTGGTAGTTAACTTAGTAATGCTAATTAGACAAGCCAAACCCTTTAAAGGCTGCATAACGTCTACTTTTTCTCTAAAATGCTGAAAATCTACAGCATCACTAAGTTAGAATCTTTTTTTTTTACATCCTTACATTAAATCCACTACAAAACAGTAAAATATCTCTGCTGAGTTTTACAATACACTTTAAATTTTTTGTTTTGTCTTTGCAAACAGATGTGCATTAGTATTTTTTAGTCTCATCACGTTGTATGCAATTATGTTTGAAATCCAAGTGATCCCTTAAACTTGTCTAAAACAACTATAGTGCTCGTCTTGATTCTCTCATCCCTCTGTTTACCTTAGTAAGTCTTGTAGAAGACACGCAGTCTACTTCATGTTACAGCACTATATTTATTTTGTCAGGTCCCCTAGGGAAGGATTTTTTAAAGTCTGTGGCGTGTGAAGGAATAATTGTAACTTCATTGAATGGATGGTCAGCCAGTTTGTTGTGTAGTTGATCCTTATTTTGATTTACTGCAGTAATGGGGGGATTTAGAGTCACATTCTAAAATTTAAAGACCACCATTATTTCTGTCTATCTCTGTTTTGTACAGAAGTCTGATTATTTATAGGACATTGCACAGGTTTGATATTCAGAAAAAAAAATATTGCAACAACAATAAAGTTGGGAAGTTGTGTAAAACATAAATAAAAACATAATATAATGATTTGCAAATCCTTCTCAATATGTTCAATTGAATACACTATAAAGACAAGATTAATGTTCAAACAGATAAACTATTAATTTAGGTTGAAAATGATTTTCAAATCATCGTATTCTGTTTTTAAGTTTTACACAACATTCCAACCTCATTGGAACTGAGGTTGTAATTTGACAAAAAAAACTCTGTTTTCACTGTTTTCATGCATTTATTTCCACTGTATGTCAGTCCTAATCTGTTCCGCATGAGTAAGAGTCATTTATCTTAGTTAAAAGTGGTTTTGCTAGTCAGACTGCTTCAGCTGGTAAAAATGGAAAGGATGGATGGACAGAATATATTCCCGCTTTGTTAGATTTACTTATAGACTGCAGAGTGCAATCAGTGCTGATTAAACAGCACCAAGAATCTAACATGTGATTAAATCCAAATCTCCTATTTTTTTTTCTATGCCAGTGCACAAGAGTCTGAATGTCATATTCCTTTTTCATTGTGATATGCATCTGATGTGAAGGTGATCACTAGTACAAACAGAACTGTTCCTCTTTGCCACTGAAAATATGAAACTACTTGTCTTTCACATAGATATTCATTATACTAAAAGCTCTAGGATAATGTTGATCCATGTGACTTCTCAGATCACCGAAATGACCCCACTAACCTCATAAAATCATTAGTGTTCTTTATACTGGTTCATCTACTCCTGTAGGAGTCGTTCTGGGGCTAAGAAAAGTGAATTAGAGTTCAGTCTTGCAGTCCAAAAACACATGTTCGAGGGTGAGCATTTACAGTTCTGTCTCATATGTTGTGATGGACTGCTAATCTGCTGGGGCATACCCCACATCAACCAATGACAGCTGGACTAGGCACGATACTGTGCAACACTGAACAGGATGAATAGGAAATTGATGGAACAGGGTTTGGAAAACGAATAAATAATTTCCTAACATCATTATTACCTTCTTACACTACTTAGGTCACTGTTCGGCTCTGAGCGCTCAAAGAAAAATAATTTTTGGGGTACCCCTTTATGGATCCTGAATCTCAACCAAACGTCTTTTCATCACTGGTAGAGAAGACGTGTGCACAAGATGGAGTCTGCTTAGGAGGTGCCGTCTAAGTCAGTGCCACTTTTTGTACATTTCTTTAATTTTCAAAAATCAACCTAAGAGCTACTTTGAGTACTTTTTTAAAGTATAAAAAATTTTAATTGTGGGTGCAGCGGACGGAAGTCACCCATGGGCCGGACCTGGCCTGTGAACCACCAGTTGCCCCTTCCTGACCTAAACACCACTGTAATTAGGGCATATTACAACTCACACCTCTATATTTTTATACAGTTTGATTGGGAAGAGTCCACGGTGGAACATATCTATACGTCACTGGTGAAAATATAGATATACTGTGTGTCAAATCCAGTAGTGCCCATCATGGCGTTCCACATGATGCACGGCATAGTTCCTTGTTAATCATAGGATGCTGCAGGCTAACACCTGATGCCTGCCTACCTTCTATTTTAAGAGCCTGTCAGTCATGTCTGTTGTCAGCGTTAATACGTGCATTTATATCTGTCCAATTTATATTTCTGTCAGGAGTGCATCCATGCGTCTGTCTTTATGTGTCCTTAACATGATTTGTGTACATACAACAGTGACATGTGACATTCTACGATAATGGAAAATGTAATAACGCTAGGCAGGGATTAGCTAATGTGACTCTGAGCAGTGGATAGAAGAGCCAGTAGCTAATGTGACTAAGGGAGAGGTAGAAGGCAAAGAGGGGATACGGCAAATACATTATTCATTAGTTCTACTCGCATGGCTGGTGGTAACGATGTTATCAAATCTGGCGTGATGGGTGTTGTTTGCGTAGCGGAAATGGGCATTTTAAATGTATCTTTTTGTTCAATACTGTACGGTATTGAGTTTCAGTTCATTATGCTCAGCTTCCAAGATGGCAGGAGAAATAAAATGGGGAATCTGTCTTATCTATCTCATGCCACCCCCACTGTCTCGTCCTCTCACGCACACACTCTGATAATGACTGATAAGGATGGAATGGGGGAGTGTATTGTGCGGAAAGGCCAGCTCAGGTGTGCACAAACTGCAAAACAGAGAGAAAAAAGCTGGCTGCAATATGTAGAGATTCAATAGAAAACATAATTTCTCGTTTAAATTAGATTTTTTTTTCATGGGTAAGGTTTTCTTTGTTCTAAATCTCAACTGATGGTTGTGAATCATGGCTGATGAATCCATAGAAATATAAGATAGTAAGGTCTGTTTCAGACCGTATTAATACTAAACTTACTGGATCAGTACTTTAGTTAGTTTTACTCTCGTTCCATAAATACACACTGCAACAAAGTCTTCCTCCGTGCATGAGGGTTGCATCAATGGTATAAAGCGTTCACACTGGAGTCTGATGCGGTGGTTCAGACATCTGATTACGATGTCTCCTGGACACTTTAAAGACACATTCCACTGGAAGGAGACCCCGAGGCAGACCCAGAATTCTCTGGAGAGATTGTTTCCTCTCTGGCCTTAGAATATTTTTGGATCCCACACGAGGAGCTGGGGAGGGATGTCTGGCTCTTCCTCTTTGACCTGTTTCCTTTGCTAACCAACCACAGCTAAGCAAAATAAAATAAATGGATGAATAAGTCCTCTTACAACTGACAAGTTAGTTCATATTACAAAAGTAGCATGCCAAAAATGTGTACAAACACAAGCAATCAAAACAGAAATCCTCACATCCTGATGTTTCTTCAGCCCCTCCTCCCTCCTTACATAACATCCTCCACTTGCAGTTGTTTTTATTACCTCATCTTTTTGTTTTCTGCCTGCTCCAACTCGTCATCAAATCTATCCTTAAACTATGAACTCTTTTTCTCCCCACTCCTTCGATAATTGCATTGCAGTCCTCATTTCGAAGTGTGGGAACCGGCTGCGTTAGATCCTCCCAGCTTGCTAACTCGGCTCACAGCTTTCTTCAGCTCCACTGTTAGGTAACACACAGAAAATATATGTTTATGAGGAGAGTGAAAGTAAGAGGGTGGACAGGGTGGAGAATGAGTTCTGATGAGGGGACAGGTGCAACATTCAGACAGGTAACACGCGTAGGTTTACCAAATTCAGATGTTGTGGAAAAGACATTACAGGATTTTTTTTTTTCATCTGTCTGAGCAAGGTGCTGAAATATCATTTTGTGCCATGGGGTGAAAAGCTGTGAGTTTGTTCTCTGCATAATAGTGACTTTGTGTTTGTGACTGTTTTCCTCTCTCCCTGCTGGAGGTTGTGTCAGGTTTCTTTTTGTCAAATAAATCTGTATCTGTAACATTCCCTACCCTGTTTTTCATTTTCATAGCACAGCAGATATTCACGACAGAGATCATCAGTTTATTATGCAATCCTTTAAAAGCCAAACATTTTGGTGAATGGATCAGGGAGCTTGATAAACATAATAATTATTTTGTTAGCGCAGGCAACACCAATTCACAAATTTGTTTTTGTTTTACTTTATAATGCCTACACCTTTAGTCTTACTTAATCATTAATAAATGGTTAGTAAACCTTGATAGCATAATTAATTAAGGATAATTCATACTTAATAAACTATAAATTAACAAATTTATTAATGTTTTACCCGTAAAGGTTAATTACTTCCAAAACCATCATTGTCTTGTGCTTAATAACTCATTATTTGTGCTTAATAACTCATGAATTGTGTGTAAATATGTATGTGTATTTTCACACCACGTATTAATGGTTAAAGAAATTTTTATAGACTATGATTTTGGTCTGAAACATTAATAAATGTGTTAATTTAAAGCTTATTCAGTGTGAATCATCTATAATTAATGATGTTTTCAAGGCTAACTAGCCATTTAATAATGATTAAGTAAGACTGGGGTGTGGTTATTATGAAATGTTATTGTTTTGGTTTTATTTTTTTGTAAATATTTTGAGTTTTTTTGTTCTCTTCAACTGAAACATGAGAAATTTTCTTTTGAAACATGCCTGAGGGGTGTTGTTTTTCTTTCTTTGAGAGCTAAAAATGTCAAAAGAACCTGAGGTTGCTTTTGGGCCAACAAAATTTAAATACCTTTTGTTTTTTTCCTGTCAAGTTGAATGATTTTGTTTAGAACCTACTGTAGCAAAAGTACTTATCTACCAACACAGCTTAGAGCTTTTATAAGGTTGTTGCTCAAACTTGTAAAAGCTCTAAGTTGTAAAAACACATGTAAGGGTTTTGCAAATGATTGAAACATCAATTGAAATAAAAATTGTTAAAATGAGACAAAATATGATTTGAGTTATACCATCTATTTTCACAGGTGACATGGCAGCTCAGTAGGACTATAATTAAAAACAATGCTCTTTTACATACAGAACATTACCATCCTAAAAATAGCACCGCCTCAGGAAATCTATTAAAATGGAGACAAAAGTCTGTTGTTCAAAACAGAACCTTTTTTTGTTTCAATGCAGCTCCATACCATCACAGTGATGCCTTAAATATGCTAATAAAAAGCTGGAAGGCTTTTCCATCAATGCAGAATCAATTATTTCCAAAACATTGTTTAAAAAATGCAGTTTGGAGGTTTTTACTGAGAAATAATTATGGCTGTTTTTTTTTATTGTAATGAATTTATTCAGTTTTTTGTCTTTCTTATACAAACATTTTATCCTAGTTTCATAAATAATTTAATGTTAAAATTCTCAAGGGCTGCTGACTAATAACTACATTTTATGAAAATAAGTTTGTTTCTTTTTATTATAGAAGGTGAAGGGCAATAATGCTTTGTTGTGTTTCTCTACAATGTTAACAAAATCTCTTATGAACCAGTGGACAAATATTATTAAAACTCCCAGGATGAAACCTATGTTCATCTAACATCTACTCAACGTGCTACAATTCCCTTCCTTTTCATCTTAACAACTAACTTTAAAACTCTGGCAATACTCATATGGCTCTCTTTTTAAATCGCCCAGTGAGACACATCTGTATGAACTGTATTGATTTTCAAGACAGAAATGGATCAGCTCAGAATTTGTCTCATCAATTTCAAGTATCCCTCTTTCAAGTTACGTAAGAAAATATTTTCTGCCCACTTCGTTTTCACATGGTTTGGTTGAACAACTCATGCTCATAGCCTGTATTGCTTGCAGACAAATGAATTTAGCATGCCAGTGCTTCTCCACAGTATCTTTTTGTCTTTTGTTTGTGTGTTGAATTTGAGCCCACAGAGCCAGCAATTAAACAGAAGTCTGGGCCATCTAAAGGCTTACAGACACAAACCCAGCACACATGCTGGCAGTCAACTGCCAAACCAGAGGAGGCGAGAGAAGCGAGGGAGCAGAAGAGAGCATGGAGGAGTGGTGTGTGTGTGTACGTGTATGTGTGTGTGGGGGTGAGAGAGAAAGAGAGAAAGAAAGAGGAAAACCAGAGAAAAGAGGGCGGGCTCAGACTCAGGCAGTGCACACACACCCTCTCAGTACAGCCCACAGTCTGGTTGAGTCAGGCAAGTGGCAGCATGTGAGAGTATGTGCTTGGAGTCCGCCTGAGCCCGGGAGACTGATGCAAGGATTTCCCTCTTTTTTTCTCTTGAAGAGGACACTTGCTGCTTGTGCTTTTAGTAACCACAGGGAATTAGGTGGGACCTTCACAAGAAAATCAGGGAGCTTAAAGGAAGGTAAGGAGATACTTTCTTTCCTTTTTTTTGGGGTGGGAATTTTGAAATAGAGCTGAGGTTAAAGGTAAAATGTCTCACCTTGTTTTTTTTTCGTTCTTTTAGACTATTTCTGATTAATCTGATTCCTGGTGTGTATGTGAGAATTAATAGAGTGACACAAACTTGAGGAGTTCAAATTTGTGCGTCTGGGTTCTTCAAGAGTGTGGGATTTTAATATTTTAAACATTAAAGGGTAACGTAACCTCTGCTGCCTTTTTCTCTGTTTTCTGCTCTTTATAAATAAAACACTGCACATAAAAAAAGCCTTTGAAATGTTACACTCAGATGGCCTTCTTGCATGGGGGATTGTGTGTGTGTTGTTGTTGAAAAGGAGTTTATAAATCATTAATGCTCTCATCTGGGACATTGCCTAGTTTCCGGCAAGACTTAAGTCAGTGATAACAGCACACCTTAGGAGATCTGAACTGGCAGCACCTGACAATCCCTGCCACCAAGCAAGCTGTGAAGCCAAACAGAGTAGGTATGTCTTTTTCAAACCCCAAACCCAGTCTTGAAAACATATCCATCCAATAAAGAGAGATTACTGTCAGTTTTGGACCAGAAAAGTGGCCTTAGCAGCAATTATGCCCCATCAGAGGGTTGTTAAAGAGTTGCATGTACTTTGATATTGTTAAAAGGAAAAACTCTGCTTACGCTTCAAAGGTTCAAAAATCAAAAGGGAGGAAGATTTAGATCTGACAAATAAATGACTTGGTGTGTGCAGAAATTTCAAAGGGATAAACAAAATGAAAGAAGAGCAGAAGAATGCTGCCACCGAGATGTTAGAAGTCCATGGAGGCTACAGAGTTTTACTGAAAACTTGGCGATCAGCGACAGCAGACAAGACAGGAAAAACAAAAAAATGAACGAGGGCTAACTTTTAAACTGAAAGAAAGCGTTTGCCCAGTTAATATTAAAGATGTATCTTCTATCTGTCACTTGAGTTTGTGCATGTATTATATAAAACACTGGGCCAGAGTCATGTACAGCGTCTCTGCAAAACCAGACTGATGAATCAAAGGGACTTACATCTTTATTTCTTTATTTGGAAGGAAAAATCTTTCATTATTGATTTGGTTTATTTAGAAAACCCACATTGTTTCAGACTTTCCTGCAAATCTGGACTGAGAAGACATGCTGCATAAGTTAAATATATAAAATATTTGCCTTATTCAGAATAATATCGCAGATATTAAATGAGGAAATCTTTAGTTTTTGAGTCAAAGAGACAGCCTCAAAATGAGTTGGTCTGAGATAACACCTCATAAAAGGAGAAAATAGGGGCTTGTGGAGTTACAATAAGGAGGAATTCAGACCAAAGCATCACAGTTGTATAGACCCCAGCTGAAGGATTAAAATGTGAAAAAGATGGATTTAAAATCATGATATGTCTCCTTTAAAGTCCTTACAGCATCCAGATCCACCAGAATTCCTTTCCCAGACTATAAAAATACCTTGGATTCAGTAGCCAACACGCGTCTGCTCAGATCTACCGCAGACCCTCTGCCCTGTGTCGTTTTGTTTCATCAACATGGTCTTTCTTTTCACAACTGGCTGCACCAGGAACTTGAGTCTTGGCAGGGCGTGTTGAGGAAGTGATTCATGAAAGGATTTACAGTGACAGATAAAAACCAGTCGGTGTGTGTGAGCGCTTCTGAGTGTGTGTGTGTGTGTGGTGGACTCCGACTTTTTGTCAACACTGCCAAATACTTTGCGAATCCCAGAGGCAGTGAAAGCTTGTCTTATCTCACACACTGTTACACGTCTGGGTTTTTGCAGATGGGTGTCCATTTATTGGTGTGTATTAGAGGCAAATATGTGTGTGTAATAATCCTCACAACCATTGTGTACAGTTAGTTAATATAGTGCAAGTGTGAAGGGGGGATGGGACTGGAGTTAAGTCTTGCTGGTGTGCAGTGTGCATGTATTTTTACACACTTCTCCCACCTATAGCACAGATACTGTTCTGTTTAACTCAAGGGACTTCCTATGATAATGGTCAAACACTCAAGTCTACAGGGAACACATTTAGCTTTTTGAGGTTGACTAATAAACTACACTACAGTGTCAGTCAGCTAATTATTTATGTCAATTTTTGCTGTTTTTTTAATTTATTTTATTTTTATCAATACTCAGTCATGTCTGACCCTATTTACTTGAAAGGTTGGGCAAATGTGGGCAGCAAAATGTTGGTACGTTTCACACGACACCCTTTTGTAGATGTGCTTCCTGCAATGTGACTACTTTTCTCAGCAAGGTTTTGTTTTAGAGTAACACCAACAGACCTTACGGGAAGTGGAATGTAACACGCAAACTTTTAAAATACCAGTTACAAGAATAAAAAAAACATTACACTTAAAACTGAAAATAATGCGGTTATGAATTTATAAACAATAGGCCCTATTTCTCCCCCCTAAATCCAAAATAATAATAATGTGACTTTTAATTTAGCTGACATAAAACGTTGCCTTGTCTCATTCAACTCTCATTTCTCAAAAACATTTTGACAACATTTCTGCAAGAGGAACAGATTTTTTGGTCCTAAATGGCAGATGGTTGTTGTTCCTCACATTGTGATCACATTAAACAGAAGTAAACATGTGTACACCACAGAATGAACACAGTGCTGCAGATATTCTGCAATGTAAATACTGTAATATCTGCTTCTTAAAGGAGACATGTCATGCTTTTAAATCCTTCTTTTTCACATTCAAATCCTTCAGGGTCTATATAAGTGAAACTGCAATGCTTTGGTCTGAATTCCTCCTTATTGTAACTCCACAAGCCCCTCTATCACCCTAATTCTGAGGTGCGTCTCAAATAAACTTGTTTTGATGCTGTCTCTTTGCTGTATAATAACCCAATAAGCAAAATAATAATAATGAGCATTCTCATCATAAATAACCAAAGCCTCACAGCTTTATGCAAGGTTGTTGTGACAACTGACAAGTAACGACACATAAGCTGTACTTTGATGAGCATGTGACAGGAATATTAAAAAGCTCGTTCAATTAATTTGAAAGGGATGATCTTATTTCCTCTTTATCTCTATGTGTCCTCTCATTTTCTAAAAGTTGCCCCCTTCTGATGCTTCCTCACCCTTCCACCCCCCTCCTCAGTGGTGCACTTATTTCTGCTGTTAAGCAAATGTGAGGCTTAGGCGATCCCCGGAGCAATCGGGCTGTTTAAATGTTTGTGTTTGACTGTGTAAATGTATGTTTGTGTATATGTGTGTGTGCGTGCCTTCTTCTCTCCCACCCACCCTCATTTCTTTGCTACTGTCAATTGCACGTCCAGCGGACAAATGTTGTTGAAGTCTGTTTTGGGAAAACCCTGACAGAACTGACAGCTGAGGTTTGATGAGGCGCTGAAAACATTTTTTTTTCCCCCACCCTCCTCTCTGTTTTCATAAAATGTGATTAGTTAAGGGGCAGAGGAAAATCCCAGTGCAGTGCGGGTTATAAAATAAGCTAATAATTTGCAAATTCTCTAAATCTATGTGGTTAGTGTTTATGCAAAACAAAATGAACTTTTAGTAAATGTTGTTTCATGAGCTTTGAAGATTTCCTTAATCATACGAAAATAGAAGGAAAACACTTTCGTAAACCTGTTGCTTGTAACATCTTGGAGCCAACGATGAGTCAAGGAAACCATTTGATTTAGGAGGAACTGGAAGCTCCTTGAATTTATGAGCGAACATTTGGCTTGATGGCAAACCGTGCAGGACCAGGCAAGCTTCATGAGTCAGTGTGAACATAACGTCACGCTCACGTCTTCTCGCATGTGCAGCCTTTTACAATGCCACTCGTCTGGTTGAGCAGGTCTATGAGAGGTTTCAGCTGGAAACATCAGGGGAAGGCGGATGTGCCTGATGAGAGGAGGAAAAAATAATAATATAAAAAAAGAAAACAGATGCCTGTCTAAGAGTTTGAGAAGCAAGAAGGGATTCCACTAATTTGTGAAGGGGTCCAGATGAAGGGGGCGTGTCTCTCGGAGCTGACATGAGCTGGCATGTGCCCTCGTTCATTTCCTTCCTTTTGTCTGTTTTGTGTCTGCTGATGAATCGGGACTTTACTCCTTCCTTCCTTCGCTCCCACCCTCGTTCGCTCTTGCCTCTTTCTGTCGCTCTATCATTATTTCTGCTCATCCCTTCTTGGGTGTGACAGCGTTACCGTCCATGTCTTGTCTGCCTATTATCTCTGATCATTGTTACGTTCATGCCAACACATCAGCCCTGGCTGTCAGCTGACAATGAGGAAATGCTGTGTGCAAAAGGTTACATCTTCATATTTTTTTCTTTTTTTGTCTGTGGTGCGAAACAAAAAAGCATTAAAACTGAGCACTTGTAATAGAGTACACTGAGTGATGAAAATTAGGACCAGTGGTAAACATGAGTGCTGGAAGTTCAGGTGCTAAGAAGTTATTGACTCATGCCACACTCACATTTTGCCAAGTTCTTTGTTTAAATCCCATTTTCTCCACTTCATTAGATACTTTTATTTTTCCTTCACAGAAAAAAAAGTTTGCAAAATTTCCAATATTAGATATTGATCTTTATGTCAGCATCATTACCAACACTTTCAGAGATGCTTTCACTTCTTTTAAATGGGACTTGTGCACCATCTCCAACCGTTTTGCTTTCATTATAAGAAGACAACGTTGATGGTTTGTTGGCACAGTTTGAAGATTGCTTGTCAATAGCTATGTTTGCATTGGCACAAGTAATAGTAATAAACAGCTGATCAGAATTAAAAAAAACAAAAAAACATCCCAATTGGAATAATCTAACTGATTCAGATCGATCGCAATGAATTTGTAATCCGAGTGAGAGGGGTGGTTTATGCCAATTGATAATCAAATGGTGTGTATGACATGTTTCCACTTGGCTAGATGCTAATATGTTAGCATTACTGGTTGGTTAGCAATATATTTCTGTTAGAAACTTTGATAGAGCTCAAACCTAACAAACGCCTTGAGGGCCGAAAGTGTAGGTTTTTTCAGGGTCTGTTTATTTTATTATTTTAATGTTTATGTTCATCATGGAAGTAGAACTTCTTCTGTGGTTTTTAAGGGAAAGTTTGCAACTCCGCGCCTGTCCGTACATCAAGTGTGGTGCATGTATATGCTTGTCATGATCAAGTTATTTAACTTTTTGCCCATATAAACGAAACATTTCGATTATTTAATCAGAAATAGATTTCTATCCCATCAAAGAATTTTGCGCAAGATTAGCCGTGTTTCCATCAACGTTTCCTGATTCGCATTAAGACGTATCGCATCAGAAAAGCTGGATGGAAACGGCTTGATTCGAAAAAACTTCCTCTGATTCGCATCAAAGTTGATAC
>JARVGW010000161.1:10142424-10160142 GCA_031762495.1 Anablepsoides rubrolineatus
GCCAGTTGATGGAAACACGTCTGATTCGCATTTCTTCGTTTTTACATAAATGCGAAACAGTTCAAATTCGCTAAAAAGTCGAATTAAATTTGGATGGAAACACGGCTATTAATAGTTCCGCCCCTGATGGTTCCTCTAGATAAGAAATCCTCCATGAAAATGCCATACGAAAGATGTAGTAGTTGAAACTACAGCATAGTTAACTTGAAAGTTGGGGTTGATGGGAAAAAAGGAAACGTACCTTTTAAAGGAGGATGTGTTACTGGAGCAGGAAACTGAGCGTGAGATCTTGGAAACACGTATACATGTGAAGTGTTGAGTCGGCTTTTAAAGGAGGAATTAGAGCAGAGGTGCAAAGAGTGGCTTCAAAAGATTCTGTTTATGTTGTCTTTGCACTGGGGAGAATTGGCATTCCTTGGATCTTCTTTTGTATCTACTTGGAAATCTTTACGTTCCCCATTTCCTGACTCTGTTTCTCTTTGACTGACTTTAGTACGACCATGCCAGCGTGCTTAAGGGAAGTAGGAAACAGGACAACTTAGCAACTGGCCTTAGTGTGTCGACTTGGCTCATCACATAGTCATCACACACTTCGAGCTAATGCTTGTTGACCTGGAAGTGATATTACAAGGCAGCCTCAAAAGCCTGTGTTTGTATTGTAAGTGTGTGCAAATATGAGTTATGTGGATATGTGTGTGGGAGTGAAAAAAAAAAATCAAGGATGAAAGCTTTAAGCTGCATGGATTCCTTTGTTCCCTGGATTTAGTTTTTTTTTTATGAGCGGGTATACAAAAAAAGAAACCTGTGCTGAGTGCTGGCTTCAAGATTTCTTTCACACTGTGTGTTTCTTGTGGTGCATTAGCGGTGAATGTGGATGTTTGTATGCGTCTGTGGTCAAGTCGCCTTTGTCATCTTCCCTCAAGCCTGCACTCAGATGTCAGAGCGTGGCGTGTAGCTTATACAGGTCACTAATGCACCGAGAGGGAGAAGTGCTATTCACTGTAACCACTCGGAGTCCAAACAATAACCTCCAGCTCCAGTCTGCACGAGACATTAACCCACGGAAAATGGGCCCATTGACCCAGATCCAAACCCATCTACTGAAGAGACACAATATAAAAGACATATATTGATATCCTTGTCTCAGCTGTAGTTTTGTTCTGTTTCAAACTCTTTGACTGGGAGGTAATATGAGGACCATTTTCCTTGTAATTAATGCTTTGTTTCATGGATTCATTCATTTTAAGCAGCGGTACAGAACAATACATAGGCAATATTAGTTCTTTGTTCAATGTAGACATTCCCTTCGCTATTTAAAGTGAGAATAAATAATAATTTTAATCTTATATTAGACAACATCTTTTATAAAAGCCTAAGCATTTTAAGTAATTTTGACACTTATAATAAAAATCTGCACACGAAGAACCTGCTTTTTATTGGTTACCCCAGCTCTGATTCACTGCACGCATCATGTCACTAAAGACGTCACTGTAAGGTTGTAAAGCTTAAGCAATAAATCAGACAATTGATGCCGTAAATAGCTTCGCCCTCATTGAGTTGTGGCTATGTTGGTGTGGGAAAAAGTATTTAATATCCACCTTTGTCTGGCATGTTTTTGTTCTTGTTCATTCCTATGCTTCTGCTCTCATTCATTAACATGGCAATCCGTGTGCTCAAACCTGTCATCTGCTAGCAACAATGGCTTGTGTACATGCCACTGCAGCTCTATGGCTTGGCTGATATAATTTTAAATCGTGTAAAGAGACTGCTAACTTGAAGCTCTGAACATGTCATCTCAATAATGGTGTGGCCCCTCTTGTACTTTTTACTTTCAAGCTGACATCAAGAATTCATAGCTCTAACTTTGCAGTATTTATAATCATTGAAATATGAATTTTTTAACTGAGACATTCACAAGAACTTTGGCAATCTGTGTGCTAATGTTCTTACATAAAGAAGGGAATTTTGATTTGTGGAAGGTCATTTTCATCCTTAACACATTTTCAATTCAGTTCAGTTCAATTATATAAAAACACAAACAACATCTCAGGGCACTCTACACAAAAATCAGCAGATTGTGTTGAATCTTCACTTGGTCACAGTCTCCCATCCTGAGCAGCACATTGGCAACAGTGGAGAGGAAAAACTCCTCCTTAACAGGAAGAAACCTCCAGCAGAACCAGGCTCAGGACAGGCGGCCATCTGCCTCGACCGGCTGGGTTTGGGGGAACAGTAAAGAGACACAGACAAACACAGAAGGACTGGTCCAGGTGTATTTTCTTCTGGATGAGAGACAAAGACAACAAATTTTTGATACAAGTAAAACCATTTTGATGTCTCTGCTAAAACGTTACAAATATTAAAAAAATCTTCACAATATTTTTTTAAATTGAATAAAAAGTTTATTGTCTCATTTGGAAAGTATTAGTTTTTGATGGAATAATGTTTTATATGTCAACAAAATGTGTGCATATACTGTATATACAAAAAAACAAGATTTCCTGGAAAGCAAAACAATATCCTTGTAAACATTTTAAACAAAACAAACAGTGCGGGAAATGATACTATTTAGTTAGATGACTCACTGAGGCATTAATTATTCACAAGTTCAGTTACACACCATGCTTTTTATTAGATTTTATTCTGAGGTTTGAATCTCTTTGTCTTTTTTTGGCAATCTGACTTGTATGACATAACTGGAGTGCCTCTGCTGTTTTTAAATTTCACAGAACATTGGTGCAACACTCTAGGCGTAGGTCCTCACCGATTCCTTGAATTTTGTCACACCTTATTGCTCATGTAAGAAATTTCTCTTTACATTTGCAAGATGCACAAAGTGAGAAAGAAAGACAGCAATAGATGGAGGGTGCCTTTTGTGAAACAATCATGCAAAAAGTGATGCAAATCTTTTCTGATTGCACTGGATTCATTGAATAATTTGTTTGATCCACAACTTTTGCAATGTTTTAATTAAAAACATGAGAAAACTCAGAACTTACTGTAACATTTTGCCATCGTTAAAGCAGCAAATATTTGAGTGTCACATTCTGAACATTTGTCAGCTGCAGGACTGCATTGTCTCCAGTCTCTCCTTCCAGGGGGACACTCTGTTTGCTAGTGCTGCTGTTGACTCAGGTGCACCCATGCAGTAAAAAAAAAGACTTCCCACTCCCCAGTCTTGCTGTTCTCCTCCCCTCCCCCACCTCCCACCAGACCTACCCCGTGCTGCCCACTCCTCTGCCGCTAACATCTTTTACAACCTTCCAAGCACCTTTTGTCAGGTTTGTTAGTTGGATGGTTTATTTTACCTCTGAACCATTTCCTTCCTCAATCTTTCACTGGGTCTTCCCCCCTCTCAGAGACTCTCACTTGCTTCCTTGTAATTATGTTTTTAGATGCCTCACTTAAGTAAAACATTAATAACTGAAGTGGTTTAGATTATATTTACTGCCATCACACGACACAAACACTTTCATTAAAATTTGACTACTTCAATAATCGAACATTGCCTTATTGTACAATACTTTATTAAGTTATCTTTGTTGTTTATTGTTTGAGTTACAAACAAGTTAAATATTTTGTTTCAATCTTGTTTAGGCACTTCCAGTAGACCAGATGTGTCAAACAAAGTTAAACAAGGGGGCCAAAATTCCAACCTTGGTCCAAGCCAAGGGCTAATTTCTGTCAATATTTACTGAAAAAAAAAGATATATTACCAAAATATTTTTTTATAAAATATCAAATTACCTTTTCCAAATAATTTATACAGCATTTAGAACATTCAAGACCTAACACATAAAGAAAAAATATTAAATTAAAACAGACACATCTTTAGCATTATTTTCTTATGCCTGACTGTCTATCAACAACTTTTTGATTTATTATTGCTTAGAAAAATGTTTTATCACAATACAGAAAGTCTGTTAAACAAAGAAAACTCTCACTGAACATCCTATTATTTGACTTTAAAATAAGACAAGAACACAGAGAAAGATAATTAGAGTTGATTTCCTGTTGCTCTTTCCGCATAAAATACAAAATGACTGAAAATTTAAATTCATTCTCTAAAGTTGAAATGTTCAAAGAAAAAAAAAAGATTCACTACACGTGTCAAAATGACTTGACTGGCCATCTTGTCACACCTAATTATCCACAAATGTACAACTCAGACAACAAAAACCTCAGCATCTCTCCCCTGATAGTCTTCCAGTCACTTTGCCTCAGAAAACAAATCGGGCCTGTTCACATCTGCTCCACTTTGAACTGACCCTTGCATATATCTCTGTCAGCCCCTCAGGACCTATCAGCACCACTCCACCTCTTTACCTCTCATGTTTCCTTTTGCCTCAACACGCATCATTCATCCATCTACCTGTGGCCCAACAACTCCATTCCAGCCAGTTCCCCTTCGGATTAACAGCCTCTCATCCTCCTTTCAGCGCCATCATCTGTCTTTTTTTAAAGTCTCTCATCTCATCCCTGTGTTTCAGCTTCCATCACTCTACCTTTGCCTGAAATCCTCTTGTCCCTCTCACTCAGCCACCCTGTTATTTCACTGTCCCCTCAGTCTGCACAGAGCAGAACTGAAGCATTACCTGCCATTTTGGCTGCATTCAAGCGTATCTGCAGGTGTGTATGTGTGTGTGTGCTGCCGGTGGTCTTTGGGGCAATGCCAAGGTTTAAGTGACATTGATTAATATCATGAGTATGGCTTACTTTATATTATTTATTACTTCTACGCACTCATGTTCTCCTACTTCTGCAGCTAAACACGAAGAACGCTAAACAACCTACTCTCATTGATAATTAAACAACACATTTTTATTAGTTTTTTTACATGTCTGGAGCAGATCACCACATACATATTCAGATGGATTTTGAAGACAGTGAAGGTGATTGTCTGCGCAATCACGGCTTCATCAGGACGAATGAGTGAGCGTTGATTGAGGAACAGGAAACGTAGGAGATGTGTTATTAATATTTAACAAACAGCAAATGGTAGTTCTCCATTTGTCATTCAACCTGCTGCTGAATATCTAAAAGTGCATTAACCTAAAGCGAAAAAGAGAGGATTTATTTCTGGTCGACATGCCCTGATCTTGACCTTGACCTAATTGGACATGAAATCCTCCTGTTAAAATATGTATCTTTAATTCTCACAGTGGGTTGTTTAGGGATTTCAGGTCTTTGAATTCCCCACGGGGATGTCTGGTAGCTCAGGTTGCACCCTGCAGCTTCAGTGACTGTGTTAAACATTAAAAGCTGCACACATTCATTGACTCACTTGGGACTCGGTCTCAATGGAGGGCTTGTAGAGGAAGAAGTCTTCTTTAAAATATGGTAATCCCATAGTGTGGCATGCTGCAGAGACAGCCAGCTGAAATATGTGTTAAGGAGCGTGAGCTACTTGAAAGGGGGGGTGGGGGGTATTTAATAAGGTTAGTGACACTTGAGAAGCCAACTGCAGGGAATTGGCTGACAGTGAAATCCACCACATAGTTAATTTTATTTATTTTTTACTCTTAGTTAATTTTAAATTGACACCCTGACCCAAAATATTCAAAATGTTTTATAGATATCAGCGTTTCTGATGTGCTTCCACTTTACTAAGGCTTTTTTTAAAAAATGAAATAACTCTCTGGGAAGGAAATGATTATTTATCTAGGATTAGTTTAAAGAAACTAATGTTTGATTTGAGTGGCTGCTCAGAGTTGTGCTTGCAGACACACTGTGGCTCTGTGTGTTAAGCTGAATATGGTAGGGGGGTGGGGTGGTGGGAGAAGCGCGTGCCTTGTCAGATCCTCAAAGGATGAGTAAGAAGCTAATCTTCCTTTTCCAGGGAATTCTGTGTCTCAGACAGTTTTCTCTCAGTGGATCTGTGGGAGTGCAGCGCAGTGTGTCCTCCCATGACTACAATGGGATGTTTTCAGAGTCGATCTAACTCCTGGCTGTGCATTAGATCGATGCAGTTCCTCCTAAAATCTGAACAATGCACATACACATACCTAAGCGTACATACAACTACAGGTAATTGTGGATTAACCCCTGGTTGAATTTATAGGCCTCACTATTTTTATTGTTCTCAATCGAACATTTGTGTGTTTGCAACAGTATATTTTTAAAGGTGCATTAGCAAAATGAGACACTTATACTTATATTTAAACTCTTTAAAATGCATCAATTGCAGATTTATCTTCCAATTTGTGTAAAAGTTTGCCATGCCAATTTCAAATTAGACCAATTTTGATTTCTCTCAGATCTGTAACTACAAGCATATTTACTGTACATGTACTATTTTTAAAAGTTTTATATAAAAAGTTGATTCCAGCCACCTGCTGAGCAATGGCTGCAGTTTATTTAAGAAACCCTTTGCCCCATTTCTTAAGGGTTTATTCTGGCTCATTCAGAGATTAGGTTTCCTTCATACATTAATTTCTTTGTTTACGCTCCTACAAAAATCGTAAATCTCTTTCACTTCTTTTCCTTCCTATAGGAGGGTCAGATGATAATGATTGGAATGTGAAAGGTGAGAGAAAATGCCTAAGGGAAGGGAGACTCCAGGGACTGCGTCATGTACTGTGGAGGTTTGTAAGGGATGGGGTAGGTTTTAGCCCTGTTGGCGTGTCTTTATTTCTGTTCAGCAGAAACCGAAACAGTAGAAACAGTGCTATAAGGCTACAAGTTGTGGAATTTGGAGAAGTTGAAATTGCGCAAAATTACTTTTGGTTGGGTTTTAAGTTTGCTTTTATTAGAACTGCAAACCGGAGTTTTTGTCTTAGTGATGGAAGAACGCTGCCCTTTTTTTTCTAAAGTGAAACCAAGTATCCTCTAAACCAGGTATGAGCAACTTAAATGACTTGGTGGGCCAGACATACGTCACTCGTGGGTCAAATGTGTCCCACAGGCTGCCAGTTTCTCATTCCTTGTCTAAACCAAAATGTCTCAACTCTACATACTCACCATATGATGAATATATCAGTTACATTTCTTATGTGTTTTAGCAGCTAATATATTCTTTTGCACAAATAGCTCTGTAAAAAGTGTACACAAATTAAAAAAAAAATTTCTGATTAAAACATTCACCCACACTCTGACAGGCTTAAAAAAGAAGAAGAAAAAAAGCAGTCAGGCATGTTTTGTTTCACCTCATTCACGAGTTGTACAGTAGTGCGTCTGAGGTGTGTGCGGTTTCTGTGTCATGTTCAGGTGGAACTGCGAGACAGGTGTAAAGATGAAAAGACTGTTGGGGGTGGGGGGATGGGGGGTAGGGTGTGCCGACGCTGTGACTGTTCTGACAGGCCTTTGGTATTTGTTCCAAAGAGCTCGAGTTGGAAAAACGCGCTCGTATTTCTCTCAGGATTGTACAGGTGTGTGTACGTGTGTGTGTGTGTGTGTGTGTGTGTGTCTGTGACTATGACTGGAAGTGTGTGTCACATTGTGTTCCAGCACAAAACTACCTGCTCGCTTTGGTTTTTGGGCTCAGGTGTGTGATAGACATGAAGGACTATAGGTGTTGATGATTCTTTAATAAAACTGTCGTAGCGAGGCTGGACGAGTTTGACAGCTGCAGCGCAGAGGTGTTTTTGGCACCTCCAGTCTTCTTCACATTGTCGTTGTTCAGCCTTCTCTTCCAAAGACTTATGGAAAAAACTTATAAACACAAGTTCAACGTAAACATTCAAACAAAATGACGCGTCTGGAATGTGTGTTTTTGGTGCTTTCTTCAAACCCTGCTTTTTTGTCTCCTCTCAATGTGTGAGCCCGTAGACTCATTGGTGAGTCGGCGTGTGTGCCTGCCAGTGATGCTGCTGTGGTGCAGACCATTGTGATAATACACTCTCTCAGTGTGTTAACACACTGCGAGAAATGGGAGGCTGAGTGAAAGAGAGCGAATAATTATGGTTCCCCTTTTTGTCTTGCTCCCTCAATTAAGCCCTAGGAGAGGCAGACGGAGTGCATTATCCACTTAAACCCTCAAGAACAATAGGACCCCCCCCCCACACACACGTCTCTTTTTCTGTCTCTCCTTCCTCTTTACCCAGCCACTTGTTTTCCTCACTTTTCAACGTTTGAATTCTTTTTATAGCACAATACCCCCAATATTTCACCTACCCTTCTCTGTACCCACCTCAGCATTCCCCGCTCCTCGTACATTTCTCCTGCAGCTTCACCTCACCTCTCAGCTCAGTGTGGGCTTCCCTGCTTGCCTTGTTATGCCTTTCTGGTTCCTGTGCCTTGCTTCAGGGCACGACGAGAGGAGAAACAAACAGTCTAAACATCTTAGATTGTACACAGCCGGAGAAAAAGAAGACAGCGTTTTGATTTCCCCTGTGTTTGGCCAGACAGACTTATTCTGCTTGTTTGGTCTGAGTGCAGGGGTTTAAACTTCCCTACACTAAACTCAAAAACAGCCATATTTTAAATTTAATTTTCAGTCATTCCCATTTGATTGTAATCTGATCTCTCAAGAGGAAAATTAGCAACAAGTGTGGATGTGGTATTATTTCTCCAATGTGTAGTTGATCAAAGACCCATCTAAAACACACTATATTATTTAATTATAATCTATTTGCTAAATACATCTATGCAGCACCGGTAGTGACTAAATTATACTTATCTGCACTTATCTCCAAGTACACAACAAAATGCATTTAATGGTTAAAAAATGAATCTTTGTAAAATATCTGCATTGTCCCTTTAACCCCGTTTAGTGTTTCTCTGACGTCTCTTTAAAAGTGGCGTACAGCTTTTATTTAGCTGCAGTGCAGTTTATCTGTTGAAAAAAAAAAATCATTAAGTATTCATCCTGTTTTTCTGTTTGTTTCAGCGGGGTGGGTGGACAGCACGTGGGTTGGCCTCATCAGGATAGATGAGACAGAGGAGAGATGAGGAATAAAAAGCGGAGTGAGAGGCAGAAGAGGAGAAGTCTCGAGGTTAAAGTTTAGCTTATATAACTGAATCCCACAGCCGGGGTCGAATGCGCTGCAGTGACACTAATAAAAACTACGATGTAGGAGATGATTTGCCTGTTTTGTTTTGTTTTTCTCTTCTCTTGTTGTAATTCCTGCTTCCCTGTTTTCTCGGAACTTTCATTTCAGTGTCACGTCCCAGAAATAAAACACGGTCAAACTGGTGTAATTCTGCTACAGAGAATAAACAAAACACACATTGTTATCTGACTACAATCTATAATCTTATCTGATTTGAAGGCTTTTTGCCCTGGAACTGATAAAGGATTTTAAAAAGAGGTTTGCTTTTATCATCTTACTGTTTATTGATTTTTAAAACCAATGTCAAACCCGAGAATTGTGTTTGGAATAAGGGAGGGCAGCAAGCCACCCAAATAAGAATCTGAGCTTTTATTCTGACAGACTGAAGGGAAACACTGTTTTAATCTGGCTTATTTAGTGTAAAATCCAAAGATTTAATCTGGCAAACTAAAGCTATATGCCTATTTACTCATAAGCAGAAATTTTTGTACTTTCATACCCTCACACCGCAACGGTACATTTTGGAAATGTTGGTCTATCCTAAGCAGCTCAGGGCTGGTATTAGAGAAAATTAGGTCGAGTTGGCAGGCATCACTTAATTGAGTCTTAAGCTGTAAATCAGACTCCACAGATTTTTTTTTTTCCCTCATTTAATCTTTTGTCATTTTACCAACATTGTGTAACTGTAAGGACACACTTCTTTGTCTGCAGGGAGAAAAGGAGGGTTTTCCCAAATACTGTTTTCCTGCACATGTCTGTGCATGCCTGTTTAGTTTCGGGTGGGCAATGACGATCAGAGTAGAACACAAAGAACCCCCCCGCCCCCCCCATGACCACCACCCTCCCTTGTTCACACAATGAAATACCTCCATTTTGCTGATCAGTTTGTATATACCAGTGTTTACCTGTTTGTCTTCTTGCTGCACTCATTTTCCTTAAGAACCACATTTAGTCTAATTCTGCTGATGCTTTTCACAGTTTCACAGTTTGTTTTTCACAAGTTTTCTCATCATTTTTTTCCCCTTTTCTGTTTGACTCATTGAGTCGCTGAGGACATGTGAGAACCCGACTGACAGTGCTCTCTCCTCCTTGTTGGTTATCACAGGACAAACCAACACCGAGCTTTATGCTGCTTCTGATCATGGGGTTGGTTGAAGGTCACGTTACGCTGATGTGGGGAAAACGGTGATGCTGCTGCTAAATCACAGGTAACTGCTTATAACTTTGCTTGCTTCCGAAATTTATAAAGTTTGCTTTGTAAATTTTCCAGCTCAATACAAGTAAAAATAAAGGAATTTTAATCAGCCCACTCTGAGAGGCTGATGGTGTGGGTTTGGAGATGTGTGATTCACAGAAGACAAACTGATCCGACAGCAGTTTACTCAGCACTGCTAAAATAACACAAGTGAATCAGGCCACTAAAATACCTCTATAATCAACAAAATACACTAGCATTGATTGTTTTTACATTTAAAGTTAAGCAAACAGTTACACGTTTGATATTTAAAGCAGAAGGTTTAAATTATCCTAAATTTAGAGATTTGTTTTGTAGAACAGGGTTGGAATGAAAAATAAATGATTAATATTAATAATTAATAATTTTCAATTATTCAACCATAGAGGAGATGACATTAACAGGGATCTCCTCTCTGCTCCACAGTTAAATCATGGGGAACGTGGAGAGTCAGAATGGCGACAGTAGTTCCTATGGCAACGGAGCCGGACATCTCTCCCGCAAGCACACATCCCGCTCCCTCCACCTCCCCAACAAGCAGCCGGTCACCCGTCGCCAGAAGCACGCCTCGGCAGGGAAACCGAAACACAGGAACTCCGAAACCTCCACCCGCTCCTCCAGCACGCCGAGCATCCCGCAATCCTTGGCGGAGAGCGGCCTCGAGCTGTACCATGCAGGAGACGAGCTGGGAGACTTCAGCCTCAACCCCCACTGGACGCAACGCGTTGCGATGACAATAAGGCCGGACTCCTATCAGCACGAGGATGAACCTTTGGCCACACCGACCCCCGAAACCTCAGAGGCCGACACCATCGCTCAGGATGGAGGCGAGGACTCGATGGGGGAGGAAGACGGCATCGAGGAGGGAAAATACCTTCAGCAAATGACCGAAGACCCTCGAGATGCAGGGAACTTTAAAAAGAAGAGGTCAAAGTCGGCAGACATGTGGAGAGAAGACAGCGTGGAGTTTTCTCTGTACGACCTGAGCCAGGGCAATCTGACCAGCACCGAGGACATGATTGATGGAGGAGAGGAAGAGGAGGAGGAGGAGCAATTAACACGTCCCAGAGGCAGCACAGGTGAGGATGTACACAAGCATTTTAGACCCACACACATCATTGCAAACTAGCTTTCTTACATACTTAATCAAAATTATGTCAGTTTTAAAATCTGTGCAAATTACACCTCCATTAAACCAAATTACAGCTCCACAGCAGCATCGTCTGGATTTCAGCTTTTGTGAAAAGTGTTAATAAATACGTACATGTAGGCAGGAAGCTGTTGATTTGATTTACTGTACAGGTATTGAGAAAAAACGGGACGGGGAAATAACAACCACTCACTTAGTGGGAAGAAATAGTTTGAGAAAGTAAGCTGATTGAAAATCTGTTGCTGCCCACCACTCGGAGCAGTTAGATTGATCATGAGCTTGTTAGTTTAAGTGGAGTGACAGCAGGCTGAGGCCACTAACTTGACTGATGAAGGTTTAAGTCGTCCTAGAAGAGAAAGTCACAGAAATGAATGGGCTTACTTTAAAAACACACATAGATGCTCAGACAAACTACAAGGAGATGATATATGGCAAAGGAAGAAATCTCTTAAAAGCCCACAGCACAGTAATCACCTGTTTATGTTCCAGGCTCAGCTGAAAGGGCTTCGTCTCTGGACCATCTGTGCAGCCAGAAGAGTCCTGGCCTCCAGGGCCACAGGAGCCGCCACGTTAAAAACTGCAGGGAAGCCGAGTGCATCGGACAGGGAGACGGGGAGAGCGAGTTGTTGTCTCCGAACGAGGAGGACGGTGGAGGGTATGCTGCGTTCACGCTCCCGTGCCGTCGCTCTCACTGCCTTTCCGAGGGGCTGTCAGGGCTGGGGAACCCTGCTGCTCCGTGCCCAGCCTTCCAGGGAAGACGTGCACAAACTACCCAGGTTTTACCATGTTTCATATATTACTGAACACATATTTTAACATATGATTTGTCTGCTACTTTCTTCGTTTATTTGCTTTTTTAGCAAAACACAGAATTGTACAGAATTTAATTCAAACCTTACAAAGGACACCAGTTATTCCACTAATGACACTATTTTTTGACAACCATTTTCGTTTTTTCACACTGTATGCACTGTATGCTATATGCATCCATCTGTGCCTTTTGCTCACACAACTATACAACAAAGACATTTTCTGTCTCATTTAGAAGCTTTTCTCATCCTCACTAAAGCTGATTAGGTCATGGAGTAAGAGAGGATGTGATTGCTGGGGTAATCTAGCTCACATAAAGTCCCTTATTGTGTTTTCTGTCATGTTCACGCGTCATTGACTTATAAATGACCAAATAGGAGGGTAGAAGCCCTGACAGAGAGAACAAGGCTTTTTGTTCAGCTCATTTCCGCAACCGGCAAGTTCCCTTGCAGAACAGATCACCCGAAGTGCTTCCTATAGTTTTTTAGGGGGCTGTTGGATTTACTATTTGTTGTTTGACTGTTCAGACTTGCACATTTCGTCATATTGTAGTTATTATCATCAGTTTCTCCCTTGTATCTTTGTCTGACAGGACATCTCAGGTGTCCTGGGAGATGGAAGTGAATATAGCGACAGCGGAATCGATGGCATTGTCACAGAGATGGATGCGGACGGAGACCTGGTCTCCCGGAGGTGTAAAGCCATGTCGGCCTCATTCTCGGTCTACTCCGCTATGGAGAGCGGTGTTTTCAATGGGAGCGACAGCGGGAACAGCAGCGCCGGCGGAGGTGAAGGAAGAGCCGGCGAAGGAGGCAGGGGAGGGGTGTATGAGAACTTCCGAAAGGAACTGGACAGCCCAGTCTGGGTTAGTAAGCTTTGCTTTTTCATGTGTCCTTTTTTGTTGTTTTTGCTAGGTTTAAAGTATTTATTTTAGTCTGTCTACTCATTACAATGACTTCCTCGTCAGACAAATCAGGGCCGAGACTGCATGGAGGAGGCCAGCTCCGCTGTCAGCGATGAGCAGAGCAGCGGCACGCTCAGCAGCGCCTATCCTTCTGAGTCTGTGATTGGCTACGCCCAAGGCACAGTCAGGAAAGCTGGGGCTTTGGCAGTGAAGAACTTCCTGGTTCATAAGAAGAACAAGAAGGTGGAACTTGCAACCAAGAGAAAGTGGAAACAGTACTGGGTGTCTCTAAAAGGTGCTCCATATACGCTTGTTTTAAATTCGCAATTTATTTTTTGCGTTACATTTTGTTGTAAATAAAGTAGCCTATCCCTAACTGTGGACACTTCTTGTAACAAGTCATATAACCTCTTAAATGAACATAGAAACAAAACTTCTGTAACTAAACCATCAGCCACCTTTTCTAAACATTTACAGGAACAACTCCATCATTGGTCCTCTCGGCTTTTTTGTTTTTTGCCTGTTGTGGTGTAGCATCTACAAAACTCAAATGTGGTAATAAATTTGCAACAGTTTTGACTGTGAAAGAAGCTTTGTATCTAGTGTGCCAAAATCACACAAGTCATGCATATATAACCAAGGATCTGTGAAACCAAAACATCAACAACAGTTGGAGGACATTAGATATGTTGCTGCCTGCTATGTTTGAGAGCTGCAATGAGCTGGTCTTTGTTTTGTTTTTTAAAGGTTGATCATTTTTTTAAAAACATTCTTATTGGATCTTTTGAAAAATCTTTTCTAATCCCCCATAAAGCATGTCCCTAAAAAAGTTCGTAGTGCCATTAAATGTACAGAAATTGAGTTTATGTGGGCTAAAACTCCTGCAGCCATAGCGTCTCACTCAGAAAAGCCCTCCATCTGACCCCAGCTGGTTGAATTTTCTACATTCTCTCTCCTTTTAGACTGTAATCACATCAGACTAAACTCAGCTCATACCCTTGGCTGTCACCCTCTCTGTTTTTGTTCTCACTCCTCTCTGTGGCTGTGCATTACCTCTGCTCAACCTCATCACAATTTAATTTTACGCCAGGCTCCGTGTCTAATCCAATCTGGGCCTTTTAAAATGCACAAGATGCAGCATTTGCAGCTGCACTGCATTCACTGTTGGTATCCATCTCCTGAAAATAGCCAAATCTGTCTGGCCTTTCTGACCTCAGGTTCAAATTTGAACTGATAAATGAGATTATGTTGTTCAGATCAAAATTACAACCTAAACATAAGATAACTTTAATAAAGACTTAATAATTACAGCTTTTTTTACATTGCTTTTCTGTGTTTTTTTAAGGCTGCACACTTTTCCTGTATGAATCAGATGGTCGCTCAGGCATTGACCACAATAGCGTTCATAAACAGGCACTGTGGGTGGAGAACAGCATCGTCCAGGCCGTGCCTGAACATCCCAAGAAAGACTTTGTCTTCTGCCTCAGCAACTCAGTGGGAGACGCTTTCCTTTTCCAGGTGAGGAAAATGCTGGTGTTTGAAAGAATCCCTCTTCTGTGATCAGTTTAATATTTCTAACAGTGTGACAGCATTAAAAACCAGGCCAGACACAGTTGGATGAATGCATGGTATAAGATTTCATCTGGGGATTTGGTGTGTGTTAGTGCGGCACATGACCTTTGGCTGGGTGTGAGAGATATGACAGCCCCATATCCATGTGTTTGTTTTATGTTTGACATGTTTAAAGGCCACACAGTCACACTGTGACACTGATCCTCAGCAATAACTATTGTGTGTATTGAAATGCATCAATTTATATTCATGACAGCTTTCCACAAAGACATTTGGTTTAAGAATAGGGAGATAATTAACAATATCATGATGAGATTAAAGTGACAACCTTTTCTGTTAAGCTAATATTAGAACTCTGACTTTAATTCTAGCTGTCACTTCGTTATCCCTCCTCTATCGTTTCCTGTTTCGTTGAAAGTTTCCCAATCTTTTGTTCCCTTCCAGACATCGGGTCAAACGGAACTGGAGAACTGGATCACCGCGATCCACTCGGCGTGCGCCACCGCTCTTGCTCGACAGCACCACAGGGAAGACACTGTGCGGCTGTTGCGAACGGAGATCCGCAAGCTGGAGCAGAAAATCGACATGGACGAGAAAATGAAGAAAATGGGAGACATGCAGCTGTCCACGGTCACTGACGCCAAGAAGCGGAAGACCATCCTTGAGCAGGTATGTGACTGTGATAACATCTAATACAAACTGGTCCAGAAACCGTAAACATGATGCATGATAAAGAAATAACTCTACTTACTTAAAGCCTTTCTTGTATCATGTGGAAAATTTGTAAAGCATAACATCTATATGAACTAAGCTTGTGATCTCATTATGAAAACACCTGAAGGGCTTTAAATATGCACATTTTAACGCGTTTGAAGTGCACTGATGTTCTCATGCAGTCAAATAGCGTCACTTAGACAGTGTTCTGAAGGAACACATTCAGCCACAGGTGCTCTATAATTTCCAACTGGTTACCATTTTTTAAAGAACACTCGAATATTCATAACACATGCTGAAACTCATACAAAGCGTTCATTAATTCTTTGATGTTTAATAGCTGTTTGCACAAGTCCATGAGGGATGTTTAAAACCTGGATGAACTTTTCTTTAGTACTTTAAGTAAAATAAGGCGTCTCACTTATTCACTTCATGTCAGGAGTTGGTGCTGAAATTGTTGCACTCAGTGCTGAAAATCAGCTAAATTAATGCAAAAAAAATAATTCTTTCAGTTTCAGTACTAGGTATACACTCTAAATACAGGATGTCAGTACATATTACAGCGGAGTCACCTGATATGTTCCTGGTAGTACCTGGCACAGACCAAATCCATACCTTGTACATACCAGCTAAATACCAGTATGTACCCCGGTACATACCAGGTACAAGTTATCCACGGGAACAATTATAAAGTGACTTGTTACCTTGTACTTACCTAGTAGGTACCAGGTAATTACCACATATACAAACTATGTGTATTCTCTTTTCCATAAATAACAAAAACAATGCTTTAAGACGTTAATAACAATAATAATACTTTGGACAAGTCTTTTATTATAGCTTGATTTGTTTTAAAATCTATTCGCAGAGCCACATAAACTTACAAAAAGATGATCAGAGCCTGAGATCTGATTCTATTTAAAATGTATCATAAAAAAGTCAGTTAGAATAATTTGTTTGAAGCCCAGGAACATACAGGTTAGGGCAGAAACTAATGCAAATGAAGTCTAGTTTATGTGTGTCTCTTTTAGTTCTGCAAAGCTGGCTGTATTCCTGAATGCTCACGTATGTGAAGGACAAAGCTGGATCTGTTGGTGGTTTGTAAATGGTCAGAGGCAGCATAAAGACGGACTGGTCTTTACGGCCATTTTGCCTAAATGTTTTGTGAACATGCCTTGTATTTCACCTCCCACTGCCCACTCTCTGATGAATTGCACATAACACAGCAGGTCAGCCACTGGTGGGGGTTGTGTTGGTGAGTAATACCTCTCCACAGGGGCTTCAGCACTCCCACATCGCTCTCCTCCCACGATGACCAAACTGCAATATAACACCAAGTGAACCTTTGTGCCTGTTCAAGCTTTTCTTTCTTTGTTGTTGTGATTTTATTTTCAATTAGGATGAATCAGGATTGTAGCAGTAAAGTTTTTGCATATTGTATAATCACCAATTTCACATTGCCTTCACTTTTTACTGTTATTTGTTAGATCTTCTTGTGGGAGCAGAACCTGGAGCGGTTCCACATAGACCTCTTCCGCTGCCGCTGCTATCTGGCCAGTCTACAGGGCGGCGAACCTCCCAATCCCAAACGCCTCCTGGGTTTTGCTTCACGTCCCACCAAAGTGGCCATGGGTCGCCTTGGCATCTTCTCAGTGTCTTCCTTCCATGCACTGGTACAGTTTAAAGATCCCGTCTCGCATTTATGCACACGTATCACAAACAAGTGCCTCACCACACCTTAGATGTTCCTCCAAGCAGCTGTACAGCAATTGTAGTCTTAAAGTAAAATCAGAGTTCCTTAATTGGTATCTTAAACATTCTTCACATGTCTCTGCATGTTCTAGTAGGGATTCTGTGAAAGATCTCAACGGCTGACCCTCGAAAACAGCGCAGCTTGGAGAGTGGGTGTGTTTATGTGGCTGTGAAAGTCTTGTCACAAACGCCTACTGAAAGCAAAGGATTTCTGCTTGCGTGACAAATGTTCACACAAACACAATGGATCTACCCTAAACCTTGGACACACAATAAGTGAATAAGCTATACTGCTGATATAATCAGTGATCATAAAGCAACAAATAAGCCACCTTCGCAGCTGCAAAATATTTATTGTTTTTTTTTACTATTGGCAGAGAAAAAAAATCCTGTTCAACCCTAATGGGTTTGACTCAAAGAATGTTGACTTTTAGTTTCAGTATAACTTGAACTTATATTTTTGTGTGAACCGAATAAAAACCGGCTTTAAAATTTTTAAAAATTTTTATACACTGAGATGTTAAAAGTGATTGCTCACATTAACAGGAAGCACTTGAAACATTCTCCTCATAACCTTCCTGAACGTGTGAAG
>JARVGW010000161.1:10218700-10235337 GCA_031762495.1 Anablepsoides rubrolineatus
TTTTTTTGTTTGCAACTATTTAAAATCATTCACAATGACATCTCTACAAATTCTTTCAAACATCAATGTATTTTTTTTCTTTGTTTGTAACTATTTATAGTCATTCCCAATGACTTCACAACAGTGAAGTTTGAATTGTTTAAGGCAGATCTGTGGAGAGGTATGAACAATTAATATCTTACCTGTTGGCTTTCAGACAAGATTATCTTTGACTGGACTGATGAGCTCATGGCTATTTTCTACATCTTTGACAATTATCTTTGTGTCACACAGTTAATTATGTAGAATTCAGTGGTTACTCTCAAACATCAGCAGCAGCTAGCTGTATCATTACCCAATCAGTTTCAACAGTTACGCAACTGTATTTCTGTCAGAATAACAATTTGCCAAAAAAAAGAACTTGCAGCTTCAACACACATTTGATACTTTTTTGATTTGTTAATCCCTTTATGAGGAGCTGCACTTTTGTTCTATAGTCACAACGTTATATTTTGTTACTCTGCAGAGTTTTGCTTCATGGTCCAATGGTGACCATCACTGTTTTCCTCACATGCATAATTACTGTGAGTTTGCACATTTTCCCTGACCTTTTTGGATTCCTTCTAGGGACAAAACCACTGCATGCTCTAAAATATGTGAATGACCGTTCTTCCCTCAACAAGAAACCATTTGTTTGAGTTTTCTGGATAAAACAATGCATGAATTATACTCATGAACAGTTCGCTAACACAGAAATCCCACCAAACGTGAAACATTTCTATCACTAGTGCCTAAAATGTCTCTTTTTTATGGTTATTTAGGCGTAAGTTGCTGGCTGAGCGGGTGGAGGATGAGAAGGTCACCATGGAAATTGCCCGCCTGGAGGAGGAGTTCCGGCGGCTGACGGAGGAGAACTGCGCCTTGGTGACGGTCCACAGAGAGCGCAGCCAGCAACTGGAGAGGCTCTGCCCGACCGGTCGAACAAGGCAAGACTCCTTGTGACCTTTGACCGCTCCAAAACCAGAGACCACCAGACGTCCAGGTGACACAAGGCCGGCCACCAGAAACGAAGGCGCACAGTGTGAATCAGCTAATTACACAGAAAGGAGCTGTGTTTGTTCATAGTCTGAGTCATTCGTTGAGCCACAGACTTGTGAACGCTTATCAGGACAGTAATGACACCAATGCTGTTTTGCTGGGTGCTCTGTTTGCAACCTTGCTTAACCTTTCTGGTCATCATCGAAACACCTAATACCAAATGTTTGTTCAGTTACTGTGTTATCTGATTTCCCCAAATCAGTCTCAGGGCAAACCTTTTACCCTGAGGGAGCTAAAGGTGGTGCAATATGGTCCAAAACTTGTATTTTAGGAAGTGTTGAAAGAGCTTTGAAAACAGTGCCAGAGATCTAGTAATTATAATTGTTTGAACTAATAACCAAAGAAGTAGAGTGATAATCTCTTTCAAAAATAACACTGGAAGAGCTGTATATTAATATTAGTAGGATTATTGGTATCATTATTTTTTGGATTAGGGGTGTTTGTTGTGTAGTGTTGACCTGTAGACAGGGAAGTATACAACAAGATAAGCTTATTGTCCTCCTCTGATAATAAAATGGCATTTTATTGTAACACCAGCATCACTTCCTTAGTTTCATTTCTCTAAGTAAACACTGTTGTGATGTGTCCTCTAAGCTGGCCTTACACAAAAAAAGGAAATAGATAGTGTTTTTTTTTTTTTACAACAAAATTAGTTCATTCTGGAATTATGAAACTGTCACTTGATTGGCCAGTTTGACCAGCTTCCTTCTTCCAAATCATGTGACGCTGGCAACTTCAGTTAGTAATGGAGATTTTACTTTTTCTGTTAAAACTACTTTACCTTTAAAATAATTGTCCTTTAAATGCAACAATTAAGTTACATAAAGCGACATTTGTTTCACAAATTTGTGCGTTTTTACTCATTTGCCTCGAAAGCAACAAGTCATAGCGACGAGTAGTTCCTTTTCATTTCACACAACTTGTCCACAAAGCTCTTTTGTTTGCCATGTAAATACAGACTACCTGAAAATTTAAAGACACAAACAACAGACAACAAGGTGCTTAAGCACACACTTTAAATCCCCTGCCTTCACCTTAAATCCCTTCTAATGTGTCAAAGGGTTTTCCCTGGAAAAAGAAAAAGAAAAGAAAAAAACAAACAAACTCTGAGTTTACCAGACAAATCCAGGGGTGGGATTGGACGGGACGGCAAAAAACTGCTTACTCATCCTTTCTCAGTCAGAGCGCATGAGTCAACGCTGCTTTGTTACACCCATGGTTGTTACAACACACACGCACACAGGCTCTCTGAATGCCTGCCCTCCCCTCTCAGATGCACTCGCAGGCCATATGACTGAGTCAAGCTCAATTTTTAGTTTGTAGCTGAGTAGAGATAAGGCTTTCTGAGAAACAGCCTGGTTGGACGGCATTCCATTTAGCAACATCCATGTCCACAAGGCAACAGGAACTTTCCTTGACACTCAAGGAGACGTGAGCGAAGGCAGTTCTAAGGTAGGGATGTTTTAGTTTTATAACTTGAAAGTATATTTGTATTATTTGTGACTGAAGGGGGTTTGTTTAACAAGTGGGTGGGAATGTTTTTGTGTCCACACCAGATGTCTCAGATGTCTGCCCCGAGGTCGTCTGTGTTTACGTTCGAGTCCACGGTACATTCCTCTCATGTGCTGCGGTGGCTGAACGAGCAGCGCTGCCGGGACTTGCTGTGCGACGTTACCGTGGTGGTGGAGGCCCAGAGTTTCAGAGCCCACCGCTCGGTGCTGGCTTCCTGCAGCGAGTACTTTGCGCAGAGGATCTCTTCCCTCGCGCAGCGCGGAGCGGTCGTCACCTTACCAGAAGAGGTGAGACGTTGCCTCGGTGGCGCGGCGCAGCTACCCCGCAGCCACACTTGTGTTGGAAATTGAAGTGAGAAAAGAAACTAACAGCTTTATTTCCTGAGCAACCTGTGCCAAGAGCAGGGATTTTTTTTATTTGTGTGTGTGTGTGTTATTAACTCTGCCAGCTTATAAAAACTCACATACTTAACACAACTAAGTTAAAGAGTCTGAACACCTGGTCTTAAATATTGATTCAAAATAATAAAAATTTAGTCTATGTCTAAGCCACAGAATAGGACTGAAAAGTGCTTATGTGTCTCTTTTGTTATCTGTATCAGGTGACCGTTTCTGGCTTTGAGCCCTTGCTGAAATTTGCCTACACCTCTAAGCTCCTCTTTGGGAAAGAAGATGTGTTAGAAATCCAAAACGCAGTCTCCATTCTTGGTTTCAGAGACCTAGACGAGGCATGTTTTGATTTCCTCCTACCAAAGTTCTTTTCCAGTAACAAAGGCTCGGCCCCCTTTGTGAGAAAGACCTGTTGTAAGAAGACATGGAAGAGGCAATTGTCAGCGGAAAAAGGAGGCACAGACTCTGACGAAGTGCCGTTGGATGACAAAGAAGTAAAACCAGTTGCTGACTCATCATCTCAGCAGGACGTGACTCTGGACTGCAGCAAGATAACAGGAAGTCTGAAAAATGCCAAGTCTTTCGGGACAGCGGTTGAAGACATGGATGGCATTATCCAACAGTGTCCAAAGTATCGCAAGTTCCAACAGGCCTGCGAGAAAGAACTCATTGCTGAGAGAAGTCTGGCTGATCCTGTAAAGCCGGTGATTGAGGATGGCTGCTTCCTCTCCTGCTTTCCGTGCCCCAGCAGTGCACAGTGCAAAATCAAAACGGCGGTCCTTGGAAACTCGGCTTCCAACAAAAGGATAAAAGGAGATGCCAAAGAGCCACGAGAAGCTGAAGTGCAAAAAGCAAAGGCAGACAACTCTGGGGTCACATGGGAAGCTGAGAGCGTTAAGAAAAACACACTAAAAAGAGAGGAAAATTTTGATGAAAATGCATCAGATACCAACATCAGGAAGATGAAGGAAAATATGATGGAAATTAACTCTTCAGACACTCTTTGTGTGAAGAGTGTCGCCTCAGAACCAAACCCAAGACTGAGTGAGAGTCCAGCAGAGTTGGTATCACCCACCTGCCCTTTGGGAGACTTCAGTGACAGGAATACAATCTGTAGGCCATTGGGGCATGAGAAGATGGTCAACAATACAAAAAACCATGGAGCAAGAAACCCCGGTGTAGCAGATCCAGGTGCTATTCATCAAAACGTCCCAATAGAAGCCGAAGCGAAATGGACACAAAGCGTCAGTCAAGATGGAGGAAATGAAAACCAAATGGGCAACGTGGAAAGAGCGGCCATTCTTGTTGAAAATAACATTGAAAGAATCACCTCCCAGCAAAGCATCCAGGACCCTGAGGTGGTCCTGGATGCAGGCGGCAGATGGGTGCAGAGCTCATCTCTAGAGTGGCCGAAGCTTCTGGACAACTTCTGCTCCACCAAAACCAGCTGCTCCTTCTTACTGGATCAGGACCAAGGAAGCTGCGTCTTCAATCCAGCAGGGATGTCTGAGTGTGAAGCGGCGTCTCAGTCGGGGGTTTCGTCTCTGAACTCGGGGGAGGATGGAGACTCTGAGACAGAAACAGAGGCGGACTGTGAATTCTTCAACAGAGAGAGAGCCAGGCAGGTGAGGACATCAGCTGTGAAGCAATTTTTTTTGTTTTTGTTTTTGTTTTTTGGTCTGCTATCACCTCCGAAGTTTACAATGCTCCAGTAATAAACAAATAGATCATCAAAAATCACTTCCACCTCCATTAACTTAATAGGTTTCTTTCAGATAAGAGTTTTACGTACATTTTATCTGAAACAAATGAACACCTACGTTGATGTAAAGTAGGTTTATCATAGTTAAATATTCACCTGGTGGAGATATGTCCGCTCGTTGGTTCAGAGTCCAGCTCAGTCAAAATTCACAACTCAGCTTTGTTGGGTTTGTAATGATTGTGGGTCAAACCGCAGCCTCAGAAATGTGTTATTATCCAGGTTAGTGTTCTATTGGATTAGTGTGAAAGTACAAATAAGTGATGACAGAGTGAAGGTCATTTCAAGGGTAAGGAAATTGTTTCGTTTAGTCTACATGTAAGCCTTTACAGATTTATGTGGCGTAATTAAACTGGCGAGAGGACATTTTGCATTTGCACATTGGCAGGTTTCTTAAAGTTAATAATTACCAGCTTTGGGAAAATGTTTAACTCTGCGGATTTCATATGCAGCACACACATTTCTGTGCATTCTCAGCATGCTTCATGACTTATTGAATTTTATTTTATCAAATAATCTCATTGAACTCATTTAGACATCATGTATTGGAAAAATGTTCCTTTTTAGTATTCCTAAGAACATTAATACATTAGACTACAAGAACCCATCATGCTGCTTTATTTATGCACCTCTTGTAAATTAACCTTCATTTCCTGCTGCGATTTCTTTCAGGTGCAGCTGCCGTACCCTGTGGACTGGATAGTGAATCTGAGCCGGAACGACTTCCAACATCTGCTGAAGCAGCAGACCTTCACGCGAGAGCAGCTCGATTTTGTCCACGACATGAGGCGGCGCAGCAAAAACCGCCTCGCCGCTCAGCGCTGCCGCAAGAGAAAACTGGACTGTATCTATAACCTGCAGTGTGAAATCAACAAACTTGTAAGTATTGCTTTTTTTGTTTCTTTTTCTTCAATGGAATATTTTTTTTTATGCTGATGCTAATTCTGCTGTGTGTGTTCCAGAAAACAGAAAAGGAGAAACTGATCATGGAAAAGAACCAGCTGAGTCAGATGAAGTCGAAAACGTGCCACAGCGTCAGCACCTTGTGTCAGCGGGTCTGCAGTGAGGCAAATCTGCAACCAGATCAGCTGCAGGTGTTCACCAAATACACCTCCTCAGACTGCCCTCTGAACTCCTTCTCTTCTCACATAGACACACTTCTGTCCCAAATTCCTCTTCATTTGCCTTGCTCTGGAGGTTTCCAGCTTGTGGCCTCAGAGGAGAATCCATCCGGCTCAAACCGGACAGGAAAACATACACTGTAGAACCAAACCTGGCAGAAAACGTCATGCTGCCTGAGGCTGCATTGACTAATAAACTGCACTGTGCTCTTTATCATTCACTGTAAGGACTTTATGATTTATCGTAGCCCAAGTATGCCTGAGTGGTATACTTGTTATCGTACTGAGACAATGAATCTACAGCAAGATTCCTGTAAATAACCAATACCTTCTTTGTTTTTTTTTGGGGGGGGGGCTTGTATTTTCCTTGAATCAGAAAATAAGTACTGAGACAATATTATCATATCGTATCATTTTATTTCATTTGCTCCTATAATTAACAATACATATTCCTACAACTGCTTATGGTACGTTCTATTTGATTGTCAAATAGAAAAATGTGGAGAACGTTTTACTCTTTGTCTTGAGGTATTACCAGTTTTATGAATCAAAGGGAAATGTTCTTTATATTTGTAAAAAAAAAAAAGAAGAATACCTCAAAATGGCTTAAAACTTACAATAATATACTTCAGGACTTTTGTAATGCTCTGTACAGAGTTCGATGCAGCTCATTTTTTCAGGTGTTAAAAGGGGATTTCATTCTCGTGCAGACAATGTTGGTTTGGTTTTAACCAATTGCTGCAATTTGCACCAAAAAACAAAATAACACAGCTGAATGAAAAGACTTGACACTTTGGACCTTGTTTACCTTTTGGACTGCTTGGCTTTCAGTTTTCTGATTGTCATTGTGGTTTCCTTGCCTCAGCAAACCGTGATGACAAAGCGCTTTTCTTAAAAACGCCAAACCTCTCAGAGCAATGACTCACCTAAACAGACCTCACAAATCTACCTTCATTCCATTTTCAAAGATGTTTCCTAAAAAAAAACAAAAAAATACCCTACAAAAAAAAAAAAAAAAAAAAAATCTGCACTTCAACAAAGTTTCCAAGAAAGCCAGCCTTTTATTTCCTTCTTTATTTCTGATAAACTCCTAAAAACAGACCACTTAAATTCTCTGTTCTGGTTTTTAAGCACATTCTGGATTAGATGGAAGCATTTTGTGTTACTAATAAAACTATTTATCTTAAAAAAAAACAAATCACTGCCACAGGTCAAGTTAATATAAACAAAAAGCATTGATGTTGTAGCACATGCAGATTTGTATTTATATTTTATGTATCCTGAGCTGTTAATAGATAATTATTTCTCATTAATTCAGGCATTCCATTTATTCCTCTGTATTGCTTTACTTTTCTTATTGCAAATGTTTCACCCTCAAGATTCCACACAGAAATAGCAGATTTGCCACCTCTTTCTGTGATTGTTTGCTGTCAATCATGTGTTCATGTGTAGAATTGTTTTATTTGTGATAATTATTCCATAAGTTCAAATCATATCTTGAAAATGTTTTTTTTTTTTTTCTATTTGAATTGAATTGTGTTTTGAACAAGCTCAAATCTACCTTGGGTTGTTTTTTGGTATTTTTTACATTTATAAAACACTTATTAAGAGTGTTCATGTTGGTTTAAGACTTATTCTCTAATGAAAATCAGAGAATACTCTAAATATTTGATTATAACTGTGGTATTGCCCTCTAGTGGTTGTATACTCAACCATTAAGGTAGTACTCATTTAACCCCAAATTATATCATACTACACCCCTGTACCCATATTACCACTATACTATACTATACTATACTATACTATACTATACTATACTATACTATACTATACTATACTATACTATACTATACTCCAAATGATGTTAGCTCCAGTCTGGATTTGTTTCTTTCAATGTTTTCTTCAGGCTTTATGTGCTTATGAACACTGACTCAGATAACATTATAACCCAGGGTTAACCAAAGTAATCAAATGTAAAAATATCAATCAGTGCACAATATGAATGATAACTAAAGGAGCTCACATGGTTTGCCAAAAAATCATCCTTCAACCTGGATTTATATTTTAATTTAATTATTTATTTTGCTTATTTATCTTCCTCCTGGGTTTTGCACTTCTCTGTTTCGATGTAACTTTTACATTGTGTCTTGGCTTTTAGGATTTAACTTCTTTCTTTAGCCCTCCTTCAAAGCATTATTTCTTTTCACAGCGTGCTGTTGATCTCATAAAAACTGGGGATCTTCGCACGCTAATTATGCCCCGATCAATAGGAGCTAAAGAGAGATCAGAGGGCTCAAAGATCAACCAGCCGATATAAACAGGTCAGGAGCCGTGAATCTTTTCTTCCCATGGGCTTAAAGAGGAAAAACGTCACCCTGATACGGGGAAGTCTTTTGAATGAGGAAGCATGTGACTGAGTTTGAAATCCAGTTTTTCTTGAGTGGCTGCACTTCTCTTTGTGTTGGTGGATAGTGTCAAACAAGGCGTCCCTTTATGTTTGTTTTTTTGTAGAAAAGAAGTTTCCAGTGGGACAGGCATTGATTCTGCCAGTCTTATACCATGTAAGACTGCTAAATCCAGTGGAATTTAATTCATAGTGTTTAGTTTTTGTTATTATTACTAAAATGCATGCAGTTAGTTTAACTTTACAACAGATGGCTCCACATAAACACATTTCCTGACTGTTAAAAAAGGGATGATTTTCAGGGAACAGGGAAAAAGGCATCATATGGTTCACATCATTTATTTCATATTCAGAGCACTTTTACATGAAACATAAAAGATCCCACAAATAATTTGTTGATCTTCTTGAGGTTGTGTATGGTCAGACATAATAGATAGTTGTTTATTTTAATCTATTATTTTTGCCTGTAAAGCTTTTGAAATAACTATTGCCAGTATTTCAGTTCTGCAAGCTCTAAGCTCGCAATATTCTGATTCTCTTCTCGTCCATCCCTGCTTCTCACCTTCCATTCCACTCTCTTTTTTTTCTGTTTCTGTGAGGATCTGCAGTAGGTGGTTCTCTGGCAGAGAACCACAGAGAGCAGGATATACTGGGCTCATAATCCCAGTAATAACTTGTTAAATCTGTGCCTGCTGTCGTCAAGCTAATAGCCAAAATGTGTGGAATGTCTATTTTTTTTAACAAAACCTCATTTCAATTAGAAATCAATGGTTGTTTTTACCTGCATTTTATATAGTTTTTACTGATGTCACACATTAGCTAGGTAGCTGATCATACGATCTATTACCATTTTGCCAAATGACCAACCCTAAATATTTGTTAGCCTATTTATACCTACACATCTCAAATGCACACACTCACACACAGAATGAGTTTACCAGAGCCAAAAGCAGATAACTACATCTGAGTATAATCCAGTCATATGTTCAACTAATGAGAACCTGTGAGTCCTGAATCATCCTGAATAGACACACACACATCTTAATTCAAACTAATAAAAACTTGGAGGCTGACTCCTTGTAATTTATGTGAAGCTCTTCTAAAGTAAACAGTTTTTTCCAGGTTAAATGGTTTGAAAACACTACCAGTGCCGTTCTTATGGGTTCTAAGATCAGGAGATACAAGCTTCACTATGTGTAAACTGGGTCATTTATTTGCCTTCCTCACAGTAAATAATGACACGATCCAATCCTTAAACGGAATTACAAGCTTTGCTTATTGTTCGAATGGGAACAAAAAAAAAGTTCTCGCAAAGCAACGTTCTGTGGTTTATTTGGTGTGACACTACTCTGGTATCACATGACGCATGAATCACACTGTGAAACTGTCCGTGAAGAGGGGATTCTTTAAATCTGGCACGCTTTCATACGTATTGTAACATAACCAACAAGAACATTAAAACATTATTAGGCTCTTTGACACTGTGTAAACTGGAGAAAACAACATGGCCATCTGTAGGCTGATAAACAATATGTATAGTGATATAAATAGCATACACTTTTTTATTTTAGTCAGATTTGGTATTGCTCTGACTGATATGGAATGAATATAAGGCAGGATATGACTAAGAGGGTTAAGATCACAAAACAAAAACTACCTTTACATCCAATACTACTGAGAGGAAACCCAGCAAAACAACAGGTTGCTGAGTATTAGAAAGAACACGGAGAGGCTTTATGCATGTATCTTGGAACAGCAAGAAATAGCTTCACATAGATGTTAGAGCATACCCATAAAAAGACTCCTGTTACCATGGATACTAAGGTTTTGGTAGATGAGCACAAAAAATGTTCAGAAAATGCCTAAAATATACATAAAACTTCATGCAATGGTTAAAAATTTCACACGTTTTTAATGAAATGTTTGGCAAACCACCCCCCAAAAAAAGAAACCTGTTCTCACGTTAATAAGGTTTTTACTGTCAGCTGTAGGGTTTCACACTGCAGATTCACCGCATCATATTTTAAAAAGCACGTAATAAATAAATTAGAATATTTTTAAAGAGAATGCAAAGTATAGATAGTTAATTATTCCTTGCTTGATCTGTATTGCTCTCCTTGGCATGTGCAGAAGAGTACTTGGATTAAAGAAAGCATGCCTGTCTTGTAAAAGAAGGTTTAGTGGGTTTAAAGGTACACTGAGAAAGAAACTAGTTTGGAAGTTCATCAACTTTCTGTTTTCATTCAACTTTGCGTACCAGAAAACTTCAGTATCCCAACACAAATGGTTACCAAAACTCATATATACTTTCAAACAAAATGTTCAACCTTTCAGTTCATAACGCCAACCAAATGTTCAACTCTGGTAGAAACCAAAGAGGTCCAACTTCACAGCACTGAATGCATTTCCTGAAAAGGCTTTGTGGTGATTTGTCCCTCTTAGTTCTGCTGTGCTTCCATTCTTTCTAGTCCCGCCGCCCTCCACCGCTTTCATTATTTGAAGCAGGCAGAGCAGCTCATCTGGTTGTTGGAGTGGATTTGTGGTGAGATGGTGTCGGGCACCACGGACTTCAAGATGTCGCTCTCTGTAGCCATGATGTGCTTGACCAGGAAGTTTGCAGCTTCGCTTATGTTGAGATTGTCCTGAAAGACAGAGTTCAACTGTGAAACTCTGTGAAAATAATCGATGAAAATAACTCCCAGATAAATATGTAACAATGGATGGACAAATCTTCTGTTGTTGACGTCTGTTAATTAATTTGTAAAAAAATAAAAAAATTGTGCCCCTATCAAACTGGAATGGACCACTCTGGAAGTTGGAGGGAGGCGGGGTGTGCAGCACCTAATTTGGATTTAAAGAGACAGCCTCAAAATGAGTTGATCTGAGGCACACCTCATTGAAAGGGGTAAAAGAGAGGATTGTGGAGTTACAATAAGGAGGAATTCAGACCAAAGAATTGCAGTTCCACTTTATATAGACCGCAATTGAATGATTTAAATGTGAAAAAGAAGAATTTGTATGCATGATATGTCTCACTTAATTGCCTTTCTGTCATTCCAAATACAACAAATGGAAGAGAAGTACACCTTCTTAAAACTTGTGCATTCCTAGAAGAAATGCTTGTTTCTGATTTAAACACTACCAAAAGAAAAGGTGAGTTCATCTGTTTGTAAATACCTGATTCCACTGCCCTGGGCTGCTCATCATAAACTTTGACCTTTCAGAATGTTGAGTCTTGATGCCAAGAGAACGGCAGCACGCTTATGCTGCTCCAACACATCCGTGTCAGCAGAGGATGGCTGAATGAAGACAACTTTTAGCAGCCTTTACAGCTGAATCTAAAGTCCTACATGGTGTTTGAATACGGATGTGCAACAGGATTTATTCATTCTGCTTTGCAAAGTAAAACAAAACAGCAAGTGGAATAAGAAGTACAATTTATACCAAAAACTTGCCCTGAACTTGCCCTATATCAAGTTCAATGACTTCAAAACGCTTTACACTACAGTCAATCACAAACTATTATTGTTAACAAAAGCCATGCAAATTGTGCAGAAAAAAAACTAAAAGTTTTTAACTCTGGCATTGTTTCAGATATGAGCATGGTACACACAAATGGACATGGTCCATGTTTATAATTTTCTGCATCTTTGCGTTTGTGTGAACTGTCTTTTAGTCAGCAGGGCAGTGAACTGCAAGCTCATGATCATGAAGAATCCATCTTATCAGGTTTCAAGCTTTGAGAATCACTGGTTCCATAACATTATCTGGAAAGCTGAGTTAATCTTTCTTGTAATGGCTGGGAGATATGCCTGAAAAATGTATTATGATAAGCTTTTTCATTTCCGTAGATGTAGATCATTTTTGATTCACTTTTTGTTTAACCTGTTTAAAATATCGACCAGGAAAAAGAAGCTGTTTAATTCTGTCTGGAAGAATGAGTTAGTTGATGTCACCAACCTTGATGGGCTGTGAGAGGTCAAGCGGCTAAAGCATTTCCTCTACATCCTCGATAATGTTGTGCAGTGTTAAAATTCTATTGGATATACTTTTTATTGATACTGATCGTGTGTCTATTGTGATAGATATTGTTATTGATTTATTGCCTGTCACTAATAGTAACATTGAGGGCCTTTTCCAAACTAAAAATGCACCAAAAACAACATGTTACAATCATGATACAAGTCTCACCTTAGCTGAAGTCTCAAACCAGCCCACAAAGCCATGGTCTTTGCAGAACTGGTCCATCTTGATGCCATTGTTGGTCAGCTCCCTGCCCTGATCACACTTGTTAACCAGCAGCACCGTTGCGATGCTCTGTCCATTAGTCAGCGTCACTTTAGAATCCAGGTCCTCCTTCCATTTAATGACGGCCTCGAAGGTCGTGGGTCGCGTGACATCGAACACAATGAAAGCTCCCATGGCTTCACGGTAATACACTCGTGTCATGTTCCCAAAACGTTCTTGACCTGTGGTGAGTAAACACACACACACACACACGCCTCATTCATTAGTTTGGCAACATACCCAGGCATGAGTCTAATGTGAGACCTTCATTGTTTTCCTTTTTTTTAAGAAAAAAACAGCAAACGCAGCTGGCATTAGGTTTGCAGTCAGCTGTGACAGCAAATCCATGAAGTAACACATTCCAGAGGTCTCACTGACTTGTTGCTCTTAATCAATGCTACTTGTTTGTGTTTGGAGGGAGATTTCATATAACCTGCAGCTTGAAGATAGCCTGAGTGAAAGGATGAAATATTTTTGAAGTACATACATGCGTAATACATAGAAAATTGAAATTTGCTGCTACAGGGCATCCCCTCAGATTGTCTGTGTAATATGAGTTCTCCATTGGTCGACAAAAAAAATGTGTAGGTGGGTTTCCTGTTTTGCTGATCAGACCTCTGGAGTTTGCAAGGCAAAAACACAACAAAAATATTACTTTATAAGAGAGGCATCATTTCCTTTTGTAGCTTTGCTGGACAGACAAGAGGAAATGCGAAGTTGGAATGTCTTCCTTTTTTTATGAAACAAGAAAGCTTTGATTGCTCTGGTGTGACAGGAAAACACAACACACGTGTTTCTTGAAACTCTGTCATCCAATAAACCAAAAGTACAATTGTCAGCTTTTATTTGAACCGGGTGACACAATATAACAAATTTATTCTGTTAAAAAACGAGAACTTTTCATGGCTTTGTGTGTTTGTGACCAAGCACTTATTTGATACATTCCTGAGACTGACTGGCCTTTTAGATCTCCCTCAAATGGGCTTGAATCACATGCTAAAACTTAAAAAAACAAAAAAAAAAAACAACTGAGGAAACAGTGTGCTGTTCTGTGTGTGAGTGTGTGTAAGAAGAATACAGTCTGTCAGATGTCCTCACAGTGATGCTGCATATTTACATTGTGCCTCATTACAAATGTGACACATTGCTGTTGGCTGAAAGATAAGTGTTATCAACCCTTACTATCAACTTTTAGGGAACTAAACATTGCTCAGTAGTTTCACTTCAGCACATCCCTTGTTCTTACTCATTATATAGATTAAAGCCAGAAACAGTGCAGAATACAATCATTACTTAGAACTGAGTTTAATTGGCTGAGAGGTTTTAATTAAACACATCATGAGTTCCTTCACCTGCGATGTCCCACAGCTGGAGCCGCACGGTCTCCGAGTCCCAGTTTAGGACTTTCAAGGCGAAGTCGACCCCGATCGTTGCTCTGTAGTTGGAGGAGAAGGTCTGGTGGACGTAGCGCCGGATGATGGAGGTCTTCCCGACCCCCAGGTCTCCGATAACCAGCACCTTGTGCAGATGCTCTTTCCGGAGAGGCTGCATGCCGTTGGAGAGGGACGTGTGATTGGTCATTTCCAACCTGTCGGAGTTCAGAGCTTCCAGGAAGTTTTCTTTTCTTTCTTTTTTTTTTTTTTACTCGCTTTGACCGAGTCACTGTGTTTCCAGACTGATGTGATCCCGTGTGTCTCCCTCTGGGTGAGCTGTGGATCCGCCCTCCTTGTTCTTCTTGGAAGCTTGTGACTCAGGTTGTGCAGCGCGCGGCGCGGAGGCGCTGCTGAAGGCGCGCTCATTCATCTGGAGTTTATACAGCTACTAGAATTGCTCTCTGACTAGTATGCAGTGCATTAAAAACTGGTTTCTGAGCACTCATTAATTATAACAGACAGCACATTCATATTACACTGTAATGGACTTTATATGACATCTATGAATGAACTTAAAGTTTACACAAGAAACTTGCATTTAAAGTGCCACAACATTTAACAGCATTTTCTAAAACACAGGAATATTTGATGGGGGGATTCATCTGTTACTATAAATTATTTACAAGTTTAAAAAAAAGCTCAAAATGGGTTTTGAAATAATGTGTTGAGATGAAATGTAATTTTACTGTAAATATTTGATTTTCCCTGTGATGGATTAGGATGTTCTCTGCCCCTCACACTGTGACTGCTGGATATGGGCACCAGTGACCCCCATGATCCTGCCTGAAAGAAGGAAATAATGGACAGATGGATGGATGGATATATGATTTTCCATTCCACAGTTTGAAAGCTTTACTAGTACCAATAACACAAAGTTGCTGTTAAAAACAAATTTATACATATATAAAACAATACGAATAAAAATGTATATATAGTCCACTGTTTTCCACCCAATTATAATCCTACTGTACACAGGAATTAGATAAACACTGAGCATTCTTTTTTGTCCCTGAGCTCATCAAAACTTAATCCTCTTTAACTATAAACAAACTTTGCCTATCATATTTAGATAAAATGTTGTATTTTCATTTCACTGAGCATTTTTTGGGAAATGAGTATTTATTAAAAAAAAGAGTGTCCTAGAAAGCTCATTCCCCAAATATGTTTATTAATTATTACACAGCAGTTTGACACATCTGTTTTTTCTGGAAAAGGTCATTTAGTAACATGGACTGAAAATGTGTCCAAATAAAAAACAAAATACTCACTACAAAGGAAAACAACTCAGTAAAGTTTTCAAATTGCGATTAAACCACTTGTTTAAAAAAATGTTATCTTTGTTGCTGCTTATAAAGGAAGCTTTCATCTACATGTGGAATTCTGGAATAATGAGATGAATTACAACAAGAAAAGAATAGCTACATGTTTATATTGCTTCACCCTAAACGAAGAACGTTCAGTAGAACTGTTAAAATTAGAGTTCATTTAACATGTAATGTTTCTTCAATGCATCAAAAAGTTTATGTTGTGAAATCAAGCTACCAGATTAAAAAGTTTCAACATAAAACAAAAGCATAAAAGCATAAAACATGAGAGTTAGTGCAAACATACATGCAAATGTGCTAATATTTTTTCAGAATTATTTACAGTAAAAATTAGTTAAAAAAACCCAAAACATCTTGAGCATGTTTGTCTTCATACCTTTCTATTATTACAGACTATTAAGAGACTAAAGTGAATTTTTAAAAAGAGAATAAACTAGAAATAAGCACTAAACAACAATCCTAAGAAGATTGCTCAGAAATCATCATCCTCAGAAAGGCCAAACACATCCTTATGAATCAAAACTAAAAAAGAAGCTTGAGTGAACTGAAATGTTCCAGCAAAAGTCAAAATAAATTTAAACAGGCTCACAGTTGGATTTTTAGTGTGACCTTTGAAAAAACAATTTACTACAGAAAAACTCTGGCACATATTTAAGTTAAAAACCAGGCAAGACACAATTCTCAAAAAACTCTTAAACCTACCATATCTTTACTTTGCTACTATATCTGGTAATCCAAGAGGTTTAACATTACAACAGTAAAAAAAATACTTCAGAGTACAAACAAATCTTGACATCATGCAAAGTGGAAACATTTTGTGGCCCCGCATAGTGCTTAGAAAGGAACACATTTTACTTCAAAAAACATCCTGAGATGGATAGTTTTTTCTTCTGTCTTGGTCCAAGATTGTTGTACATTCATCCAAGTCACCCACTGGTAAAAGGAATGAAGAAAACATAAGTTGTCCATAAGCTCTTTGCAGGTTACGTAACTGATGATTGTGTCCTATATTCCTCAGAGATGCAAACATTCTGTTAAGATAAGAAGATTCCTCCTGCTTTTGTTCTTTTGTCGATCAGAAGAAATAAATTGCACCACATTTACAGTAACTGTCCATTCTTTTACCCTTGAGCAGCAGAATATACAAATGCTCTCCCATATGTGCCAACAAATCAGTGGGCAGGTAAATAAAGCTATTATTTGAGCTGTTCTCTGATTAAATGATGACCTGGGGCCTCATGTATAAACGGTGTGTACGCATAAAAAAGTTGCGTGCGCCAGGTTTTACGCCCACGTTGGGATGTATCAAAACCAACGTTGCGTGAAAGTC
>JARVGW010000161.1:10250838-10272890 GCA_031762495.1 Anablepsoides rubrolineatus
ATCTATCTATCTATCTATCTATCTATCTATCTATCTATCTATCTATCTATCTATCTATCTATCTATCTATCTGTCTGATTTCAAATGGTATTTATAAAAATGTAAATTACACTACAAATACTTTTATTCTGAAAGGGATTAACTAGAAGTATAATAGATGTATATTCTGGTTCAGATTGGCCTATTTGCCAAAAATGATCTCACCCACCTTCAAATTAAACCAGTAGATAGGTTTAACGTTAGCGGAGCTGAGATTCTTGTTTAGGGGATTAGTGGTTGGTGAATATAATTTTTGGCTAGCTGTTCCCATCTCTGTGTTTCGGCAACAAAAGCAATAAATTCTGGGCCTGAGATGTGTATCTCAAATCTACAGAGGCCGCAAGGGGTCATGGGGGGACTTTTTTCTCTTTTACATTCCCTCACAATACTTTTTGTGTTCCCTCCATGTCCTGTTGCAAGCACCGTACAAATCTAAGTACACTCAAAATCTAGTTAAAGGTATGTTGACTATTTAACAAACAACACTAATAATGAGCAGATAACAGCCCAGTTACCTGTGATAACAGCCCAGTTACCTGTGCGCAGTGTTTTGCAATATGTAGTTCAAGGTTACTTTATGTTTCCTGCTGTCAGACTTGAGCGACAGCCTACATATGTGGCTCCTAATGAGGAAAGGCATTTATAGAACACCAGGGACAAGAGTGAGAAGAAGAGCTGAACCTTAAAATAAAACACGTTATTCTCAGAGAGACCGAAAGCTCTCGCTAGATCACCCACCTTTTCGCTGCTTGTTTTCTTCACTTATGATTTGTTTTTGCTGTAGATTTTGTACAGTTGAAAATGTTACTCAGACAGATAAAATCACTGAGCTGTGGTGGCCATCTTACCATCTTAAACCAGCTCAAAAGGTAATCAGATATGTTTGTCTGTTTAATGATTATTTTCTAAGTGTTTCATTATATCTGTCCAGTAGTTCATGATATATTTTGCTAACAGGAAGACAAATGAGCCCACATTTAAATTAGACACACAGACAGAGACAATACATTATCACCTGCTGACATATTGATTCACTGTGCTGATCCGTTGATTTCATTACATTTAATTAAAGAAAAGCATCAAACAAAATAATCATGAACATTTGTTTTCACTTTATTTGGAGAATAAGTAAAATAAAATTAAAATACCTCAAGTGTTCAAAGGCAACATGAAGTAGATAAATGCAATGAAAGTGATACAGCTGATGATGATGATGATGATGATGAGAGAACAACGATGATCCAAGTGTCAACAAAGACAGCTTTGACGATGCTGAACATCTACAGACAGTCTTAACTGGGGGGAGAAGAAACACACAAGACGGTGAATCTGAACTTTTAAAAATGATCCACTTCTCTAAAGTACCCCTCACCTCCCAACCAGCAGGAACTCCCCCACCAGGCGCTGTCGTCTCATCGCCTTCAGGATGCCTCGGACGGTCATGCCCTCGCAGAAACAGGCCACCACTCTGGCTTTGGGCAGGTGGCCCCTGAGTTTCTGTAAGAGTTTGTCGAAGCTCGGCTCGCCTGCGTTGCTGTATATTTTATCAGAGTGGGCGATGCAGATTCCCTCTTTTGCTGCCATGTCTTTGAATGCCTCCATTCCGCTCTCACCGTAGTTACCTGTGGACAGAAACGCAACGTCAGGTGTTGGTGTGCGTCATCAAACTGGACACATTCATTAGCAGAACAGAACATCGAAACAAAATGTACCGCATATTTAGTTTCAGAAATAGAAAGTTGCTTTCTTTTCTGTCTTTTTATATGATGTTCATATTTTGTGCAGCAATGTCCTTTATGTGATCAGTTATGTGAGCCAAGTGTGAACAAAGAACCACACAATAATGCAATGCCAGCACACTGCTTTGAAACGGATCATTTTGGCCCCATCATGGGATCTGTTGGGATATAAACTTCCCAGTTATTCCTTAAAATTAGGTCACCTAGTTTCTGTTGCTGTGCAAGTAAACTCCCAAAAATGCTATTATTCACTGGGTCAGAATTTTTGTTGTTTACTTCATGCAACTGCCCCACAGTTCTGCACCCCAGTTCTGCACATGTCCACATATTACATGTAGATGGTTGCAGTAATTGTGTAAATGAACAGTATTTGCAGTATATTTCTAACAAATATTATCTAAACTCCAGATAAATCTTTTTTTTTTTATAGTAGGTGTATTACAACACGAGTTAATCACTTTTGACCCAATACCATTGTCATGTGGAAAGCAACAAATCTCATTAGGACAAATTAGTGTATCATAATTGTAAGTTTTTATTTTGTATATTTTCCACCTAAATAAAATTCTCTTTAACAGCAGTTTGCTCACTTTAGAAATATGATTTTTTTAAAAATCCAAGAAATGTTTGTTTTACAAACAGTGACCTTTGCATTAAAAATAAATAAATAAACTAGTTGTAATAAGAAGCAAACAAAAAATTAATTAACAAAATAAAAGTCATTTTAATTTGAAAAAATGAAAAGTGACTTTTATTATCCAGTATTTGCTCTAATGGAGGCGAGTCACGCACAAACTGATTCTTTAGTGTTCAATCAAATCAAATGAAAAACTATTGAAACTGCATAGATGCATTTTTTTACAGAATAAAACAACAAAATTTCCCTTTTGCATATTTTTACTACAGATGCAGCTCGTGAATCAAAAACTTATGTTGAAAACCTGAGGCTGGGACAGACAGAGATGAACGTTAACACACACACAGTCTTACCCTCAGTGTGTATTGCAGACACATAGCTCCAGTTGTACCTCTTCACAATGTCCACCATGGCTCTGGCCTGCTGCATATCTGATGGCACCACCCTCATGAAATACTTATAGAGGCTCTGTTAGAAGAGATTTCTGTTTATAACTTGGGTTTGTTTACTAGTTTGGATGACCATGTTCATTCTTCATAACTGTACGTTGGCTTTCTCAACAATGCACTCAGTTATTTATTCTCTTCGTTTTATTTATATTCAACAACATAATTTGGCATTTGTTGTTTACCTTGTCACTGAGATCCATGCTGGTAGCTGAGTAAGCTATCTGTGGGATGTTGAAGAGCTGCAGGAGGTTTTGCACCTGGATGGCCACAGAGCTGGATCCTGGTCCGATCAGTCCCACAATAGGCTTCTTTCCCTGAAGAAGCAAACTCCCTGCCTCCGCAGCACATCTGGCCTGGCTCTCCTCCTCGTCGCTGGACACCAGCGTGTCCCGAATAAACTCGATGCTCTGCTCCAGGGCCACCGCCGAGTGCCAGCAGGAGTCCCTGGAGAGGAAAGACTGGGCTCAACGTCACAGTGCTTTGGCACGGAACGAAATGATGGATGTAGGCAGCATGCATTAAAGTATTACTAATATCTGTTGGAAACCTGTTAGAAACAATAAGCTGTTTAGTAAGCATGAAACTTTTGCAAATAAGTGCGCACGTTTTTAAGACTGATAGACTGATATTTCATTACTTATTAATAAACTACCATTTTTAATTTGTTATTCAGTGATAGAGAAGCTCTCTTTATGCATCTCAATAATCCAAGTAGAAACATCTAAAAAAAAGTTTGAGTAGGTCCTCTGGACAATATTTTGTTGAAAAGTTTCATCTCCTATCCAAGCGACTTCTTCAGGCTGAGGAGTTGTAGGTAAGCTCATCCTTATAAGCAGTAGTGGATAAACAAGTTTACTGATGACAATTAAAACTGGTTGCTCACATACAGAAGAGGACCATCAGCGACTGATTGTTAGGGCCCTGGTTATCTTTATTGTTACCAGAGAGTTGAGTATTTCTTGCAATAACAGCATGATAAGAGGGAGACAACTGGCCTCTAAACTTTGTGATTGATTACTGACCTTATCTCACAGCCCAGGCTGATGTTAGGAAGAATACTGGGGTCAGCATTTATCCTATCCAGAGTGTGCATCATGGCCTCCACCCTCTGGATTCCATACTGCTCACGGACAGCTCCACATTTCCGCTCATGCACCTGAGCGAAAAGTGGGATTATCAACATTTAACACAAAGCAAATACAGAGATTCACAATGCCATGACTCCAACAACAGGTACTTTATCTGCAGGTGGCTGGTGGTGGACAGAGAACAGGGCTCCTATGATGATGTCTCCTGGAAGATGAGCCAGTCGTCGCCTCTCGTTGTTCTGTGCACTGACCCCTGCCCAGCCAGTTCCAAGTAACAAAACGACCACAAACAGTCCCACATGCAATCCTGTCCCTCTGCATGTAACCTTTCTCCTTCCTCCTGCCATCCTCTGTCCAATTGGAGCTGAGCTTTACATTAACATATTTAGCCCATGCATGATGAATGCTGTGCCATGGGCAAGGGTTAGACTCCTGAAGACAAAAAGTAAAAAAAAAAACTCAGTGTGGAAAGAGAAAACTGAGAGCAAATATCCTCAACTACCAACTAAAAACCATGACACATGGTCCAAACAGATTTAAAACGCCAACATCTCTTTCGAATTCACCTAAAAGACACTTTCTGCCTACCTTTCTGTCGCCCTGCCAGCTGCCATGCAGATGTGGGTCCTGATGAGATGCTTGCCATCCCAGAGGAGCAGCAGGAGAAGCCGCAGCAGCTCCGTGCTCAGGCTCAGTCTGGTGCCTGGCTACAGCAAACTGCAAATAGCAGCAGATAATACAGAGCGTTATTGGAACATGTTTGACTTACTGACGCACAAGACAGCTCGCCCCCCCCCCCCCACCCCTCCACCCCCACTCCCTGCTTCTTCTCTTCCCTCCTCCTCCGCCTCCGCTCTTCTTCCTTTCCCTCCTCCTCATCCTTCACCAAAACAACGGTGAATGCTCAGACGCTTAGTTAGATAGGAAAAGAAACAAAACAAAAAAGGGTCACGCTTTCTTTTAGCCTCTTAAGTTTGTTTTCGCACTTTGATAACAAAATACTGAAATCTATTATTTAGCTTTTAGTAGCTCTAACTTAAAGGTTTTTCAAACTGAAACTTTTAGGAAACGTTAAATGGCATTTACAGATATCTAACCTTAAAGGAATGGTTTAAAATTGTACCCTTGATGTAACATTCTTGTAAGAGTTTTAAGGCTATTTTGTAAATCATTTTATAGATCTTTAATTCTGAAATACCCACAATTGTTTTTGAACAATCTTAAGGAAACATTAAGCAAGTTCTTCATGGGTAATAATCAGCTTTGTTGCTCAACCCACAAATTAATTTTCTTAACCAAAAATATGTCTTCAGCTATTTTCAACCAATCAATGACAGTTAAATTCAATCTGTTAATGACTCATTGACATTTTTGCACTTTTATTGTAAATTTGCCCACACTCCACTGTTTTAACGAATTCATCTTTTTTTTGAGTGTGTTTTTGTTTATGTCCAACTGCACACAAAAACTCACAAAAAAACAATCAAAAAACATGTTAAGGCAGAGACAGAGAACATCTAATTCTGTGATAAATTTGCCACGTTTTTGAAACTAGGTTGAAAAATGGAGGGTGGTGTGTAATACAGTCTGCGTGTGTGAAAACGTTAAATGAGTGAGTGCAAAATTTGATTTCTTAGTAACCAGGGGAGACCAAATAATGCACATTTAGAAAAAAGAAAAAAAGAATGGATTGTTTGCATAGCTGCGGCGCCCTCTGGTGTCTTAATATTTCTTTTCAAAGGCAATGTTTTCAGTGAACATAACCATTCATTATGCTATAATCAAAGTAAAAACACAGAAGTCAGGTTGCATAAAGATTTACTGGGGGCAAAAGTATATGTGAAACAGAAGCAGTGAGAATGAAGACACTCTGTGCCCAAAGCAACAGCGTGTTCATCAGCTGCTTCACAGTAAATACTTTGTTCTGTTGACGTCCCATGACTACAAAGTATGTTCTATACAAAACTTAAATAAATAAATAATAGTAATAAAATGAAATGAAAAAAATCACATACAAGTTTGATTATAGGGATGTTCAAACCAGATTAAATGATTTTGGGGTTTTGTTTTACATTCAACTCCTAAAAGAGAATATTAACCATAGAATAGGAGATCTTCATTTTTAAATATCAGTAGATTGAAAATATACAATGCATGAGCAACAAAGATTTGCTTACAAGAATGATCACACAGTATATACTTCATATATAATTAAGTTACTAATAAAACAAACAAAAAAAAAAAACAAGAATGGGGCTTTTGTGTCCTCCTCAGCCTGTAGCCCCACCACTGTCATAGTGAATTTCAAACCATAATGGCAGGAAAAACAGTTGATTTTTGACTGCTTGCATGCCTCTGTGTGTACACAAAGACTTAACCTGTTTGTATTCATTTTGTTTTCACAAATAAGCAGGATTAGCCATAGTGGTTCAAACTTTAAGCTGCTAAAACTTCCAATCAGGTACGATAAAACAAACAGAACTTTTGTCACAAGATTTCGTGTTAAAGTCATGTTTCTTGTCTGCAAGTCTCAGATGTTTGGCTGCTTGAGGCTAGGGTTAACTTTGGGGGGGTTTGCAGCATGTGACTCGGGGGTGGGGAGGTGGAGTGGAGCTCAAGGAATTTTCCCACTTTGGGAATTTCTTGGCTCATTTCATTTCGAGCGCTTACCGTCCCTGTGCTGCTGTGATGTGGCCACTAAAAGCTGTTGTTTTCTTGTTGTGTCTGGCTCCCACCTCCCAACAGTTTCCCCGTCTTTGCACGACCCCAGAAGTCCTGCAAACCAAAGAGTGCTGTCCACCTTGGGAGGGCGATGGCTCGGCTTGTGGGGCCAGGTCAGGCAGAGGTTCCTGCGAGGATGTGGTGGTCTCGGAACAGCCCGATGGGCCACAATACCCCTTCTCTGGCTTGGACGACCGAGAGAAATGGCCCTTGGTTTTCTACAATCGGACCTGTCAGTGTGCCGGGAACTTTATGGGGTTTAACTGTGCAGACTGTAAGTTTGGCTACTTTGGGGAGAACTGCAACGAGAGAAGAGAGTCTCTGAGGAGGAACATTTTTCACCTGACTAGAGCTGAGCGAAACAGGCTGGTATCTTATCTGAACTTGGCCAAGCAGACGATCAGCAGGGACTACGTTGTGGCGACGGGGACCTACAGGGAGATGGAGAACGGCTCCAACCCCCTGTTTGCTGATGTGTCCGTGTATGATGTGTTTGTGTGGCTGCATTACTACGTGTCCCGGAATGCGTTGCTGGGCGGACCGGGGAATGTGTGGACTAATGTGGACTTTGGTCACTGGGCCCCTGCGTTCCCCCCCTGGCACCGCGCGTACCTGCTGCATTGGGAACATGAGATCAGAAAGCTGACAGGAGACGAAAGTTTCTCCATTCCTTACTGGGACTGGAGAGATGCCCAGGGCTGTGATGTGTGCACGGATGAGCTGATGGGAGGAAGGAGCCCCGTGAACCCCTCTCTTATCAGCCCAAGTTCTGTCTTTTCCTCCTGGAAAGTAAGCACGCTTTAGTTCTGTATTGTTTCTTTTACTTTGGAACTTATATGTTTGATGGGTGTAGGTACTTTTCATTCAAATTTAGTAAAATAGTAAATAAAGTAAGATTTAGGTAATGCTTAAAAATACTTAATATGACAGAATTTAATTTTCCTCTCATATAGTTTAGCTTTGAAGCTATTGCTTAAATCTTGCAAATCTGTTGTTTACACCTTAAATGTTACTTGTTTATTAGTTTAAAAAAGTCAATTTTATGCACAAATTTTTTTTTGCTAAAAAATTGAACAATAAAAAAAATATTCTGGTAAATATCTGCAGCTTAAACATTACATAACGTTGTAAAACCCTGCAAAAATGTCTCTACCCTGTTTTCTGCCTAGATAAGTATTAGTTGGAAATGCTGTTGTCATCAACATTGTTATACCACAAGTCGATTGCTTGTAAAAAATACACATACTTCAAAGTTTAATATTTTATTGATTACATTCATCCTCAAACTGAATATATGTTATTTATATTTACATAGCTTTTGGTTTAAAGATAAAAATGATCAAATTATACAAAAGATGATTCTCCATTGAGATTCATGCTAGAATTTGTGATTTCCACTTTGTGCTGTCTGACTCCAGGTTCTGTGCTCTCGGGCTGAAGAGTACAGTACCAGAGGTGTTTTGTGTGATGCCACTGACGAAGGCCCACTGCGCCGCAACCCTGGAAACCACAATCGTAATCTGGTGGACAGGTTACCAACATCAGCAGATGTGGAGTTCACTCTCAGTCTCCCAAACTACGACACCGACGCAATGGACCGCAGTGCCAACATGAGCTTCAGGAACACTCTGGAAGGTCAGATAAACACACAAACGGATCTGTGGTTTGTCTCTCCAATATGTCAGCTCATGCAGACTGCTCTGTAGGTTGTTAATAATTCAAGTATTATATTAGAGTTGATATAAAAGTGGGCTCAACAATAATTTAACACAAATCCAAGTGTTGAACATCGAACACTAAAGAGAAGTGATGCTATTTGGCTTTACCAAAGGACTTATGAGTCTGATGTTCACCCATGGTTTTACCATCATTTGCACCTTCATGCAACTCACATGATGACTGAAGGGTGCATGTGACCTTGACCCATGCTGCCCACATGATAATGGGATGAAGAAACACATGTGACCTTAATGACCACTGATTGTTGCTGAGTCCACAGCAAGCTCCAACTGACCTGCCTATAAAGCATCTTAGACAAAAACAAAGATGTTCAACAAACCCAAAATTTTTCTCAGGCTTGTAATAACATTTTAGAGTGTGATGGTTTAGTATATTTATCAGATCTGAACAAAATTGTAATGTTGCATTTGATTGTCAAAATATAGTGATTTCTAGAAATGTTGAGTTAGAAATAAATTAAGAAATCAAATCAGTGTAAAATCAAATTAAATATTCCCACTTTACTTTTGAATCTGCATATTTTGTTTTGCTCTTGTCCTTCCATCTGATCTGCTGAGACATTTTTTATTTTGCAGGATTCGGGGACCCGCAGACCGGTTTGGGTAACAGTCCTCGTTTGGGGATGCACGCTTCTCTTCATGTGTTCATGAATGGATCCATGTCATCAGTGCAGGGCTCTGCAAATGACCCCATATTTATGCTTCACCATGCTTTTGTGGACAGGTAACACAGACCAACAGGTCTTGGGAACATAAAATGTTGGAACTCTTATTATCTCTCTTTCTTTTTTTGCGACAGCCTTTATGAGCAGTGGCTAAGGAGGCACAGACCATCTCCATCTCAGTATCCAGAGTCTAATGCTCCAATAGGCCATAACGGTGACTACCACATGGCACCATTACTCCCTCTACACAGAAACAAAGAGTACTTTATTTCCAGCAAAGAGCTTGGTTATGAGTACTCCCACTTGCTTAATGCCAGTAAGTTCTCTTCAGGGAATTAGTTGTTTTAAGAAAATCAACAGTATCTTTTTATCAGCTTTGTTTCCCCCTTAAGCTTAATGATTAATCTAAAACAATATTATGTGTTAAGCTCAAAACCTATTGCACACTTTGCTGATGTCACTTTCAGACCAAAGGCTTGCAGAATCCATGCGTCCCTTCCTGGATGACCTGCAGGGTGTGTGGCTGGGCCTGCTGCTCGCAGGACTTTGTGGAGGAGTCGTGACAGTGATCATTGCTGTTGCCGTCCTGGTTGCGAAACGTCGATCCAAAGGAACGCTGTGGCGCTCTGGCAAAAGTTGGAGAACAATGTTTGCTCTTCCAGAGACACAGCCGCTCATCTGGAGCAACGAGACCGAAGAAAGCAATCCCCGCAGCTATCAAACAACCATGTGAAAACACATGTTGTGCAAGGATGTACTGACACTGTTAACTCAGTTCATATCAATATATTTAAATATGTATAAAAAGTGTTAAACTGTGCTTGTGGGATCTTCTACAACGTCGTATGAATATGTCGTACATCGTTGTTTCAAGCTGCAAAGTTTGTCGTGTTTTCTTAAACTCCCTCCTCCTCAGCTACTTTCTAAAACAGATCCTTCATGAAATAAACCACTTCACCATGACTTTGATTAAAAGAGTCAAATTGTTGTTTGGTTCCTTAGTAAAGTGTCAAAGTCAATGTTTGTCTCCCTCCCTAATGACATAATGATATTACGCTTCATTATCTGATTTGTCACAGCAATCCCAAATGCTGATGTAATTCACACCCTTTATTTAAAAAGTCCATTTGGAAGAAATGCTCCCCTTTACATGTGACAGATTAAAAAGAACCCAAATATATAGTGAGATACAATGATTTAGAAAAAATGCAACATGATTCAGAAATTTAAAAACAAAAATTTATTTCTTGAGTGGAATAGTTTATGCTCCTCCTATGATCTCAGGCCAAATGAACAGAGTCTAAGCTAAGACACATGCTGTCTAGTGTATAATAACACAGTTCTTTGCTCAAAATACTTAGTATTTATTTGGCATTCTCAAATATTACAGTACATTCTCAAAAAAAAACAATGTTTTGACAAACAGGATTGCACAAAAAGTTAAATGTGACAGAAAAAAAAAGATGGATGTAAACTTAAAAAAATGTGATCGAGTTGCGATAGTTAAAACTAATTTGAGAATTTTGTAACTTTTATTTCTACTGAAACTTTATTCTGAATAGATTCCCTCAAGGACAAGCAAGGACAGAATTGTTTGTAAATTCATTGCATGAGGAGTATTTCGATTGACAGATTATTGATAAAAAAAACAAAAAACAACATAATTATGAAACCAAGATGAGGGAAAAAAGTATCACAGAGATGAAAGTACAATGTTTTTATGTACCATATATAAAATAAGTGTAAATGTACAGGTGGAATTATATTTTATAATCACTGCTGTAAGATGCCTACATCTAGTCTTCGACACTGTGTGGTCCCAATCTTGTTTTTCAGATATCATTGTCAAATCAATATCAGACATCAATATCAATACCAATTTAACATTTTTGTATAACTTCACCTTTCAAGATGACAAAATGTCCAAAGGATGAGAAAAATGGATAAAATAATTACTGAATCTTTAAAAATTTGCTTTAAAAAGAAAAAAATAGCTATCCCTTAGAGAAGTAAATAACTTACAATTTGCCTTTTTGTCTTTGTTGAATCAAGAAGTAAATATACATGTATTTGAAATCCTAACCATTAATCTTCATCCTCACTATCAGTCTCTTCTTCCTCTTTCTCGTCCTCTTTAGGCGGAGCGGCAGGAGGGGGGAGGTCGAGGCGAGCCCAGGACATAGCCTCGGCCTTCTTCATGGCAACCTCGATCTTAGCTGCCATCATGTTCACCGTGCTTTTACTCGCATCGATCACCTTCAAAGGGAAGCAAAGAGAAAGTCATCACACAAAAGGTGTATTATTTGTACAAGTTTCTAGGTTTATTTCAATCAGACAAGCAGCCAAAAAACAAAGTTGAGAAATTTCTTAAAATAAGTAGAATTTAAATCACAGCTGCTAACGTTTTGAGAGTACTCTTATTGACTATTCGTCATTTAAAACCATGTGTTGTTTTTAAGTGGCTAACAGCTGAAACGTTACACTTACACCCCACAGGCTGATATTCTGCACAAATTCCTTTTCTCCATCAAATACAATGTAGATGCTGAGCTGAAAAAGCAAAATAAAAGCCATCGTTAGATTAAGAGCAGTTTAGATATGAAGAAATAATCCAGCAGATGATAGAAACTCTCACCGTGGTGCTGTTAGCATCAACGTAGCTTAGCTCAGGGATGGCATTTTTGGCGTAAATAGAAATGATGACCTGAGTCCCAGTTTGGTGCCAGTCAAACCTACAGGGGACCGCCTTCTTTCCCTGTGAAAGAGGATTCAGATAAAGCCAGGGTTCATAGTTTGGCTGCTCGCTTTCTGCTGCAAAGCGACAGATTGCCCTGTGAAGCCACTAGATGGAGTCCCAGCTACAGCTCCTCACATACTTTAGTCAGAAAATGATTTTGCACCACCAGGCCGACATTCCTACCTCATCCTTTTTCCTCCACAGATGTGCTCCTTTTGTACAGCCTTCCTGAGAGAGGAAGGAGTTAAAGTCGGAGGTTTTCCTCTTACAGCAGCTCCAGTATTTCATCCTGGACATGAAGGAAAAAACTTAATACCAGCTGGATTTTCAGCAGTAAAAAAAATAAAAAAAAAGTAATCTTCTAATAGGAAAACAGTAATGCTACTCATTGTTGTTTGCAATTGTCACAGAATACCCTCTGAAGTATTAAAATGAATAAAATCTACATAGTAAGGTAGAAACATTGAAAACAATACTAACCCTTCGTGGAAAATGGGGACTCCAGAGTGGTAGGAGCATTCATCGGAGTCACTTGCAGGTCCCTCAAATGTCTGAAATAAACAATTATTTATTTTTTATTTAAACTTTACATCTATTTATCTCAGCAACTGTTTATCTAAGCAGTGTGAATCGTGTCTTTCCAATAATGAATTCATATTTATTACTACAGTTTTATGTCACAGACACTTTTTAAACTTCTTGTTTATATTGGTTAATAAAATACTCATGGATCAAAAATCCTCATCAATTATTATGCCTAATATGATGTAAAACACCACTTTTTTAACTGGATGCTGTCTGCAAAGACGCAGTGAACAAGAAAATGTATGGTTTTCACTAAAATTCTTTAAGCATAATTATGTAAATCAGTTCAAATCAGCTACCAAACATGTTAAAGCTAAGTTTCCTCCTAATTTCTGTTTTAATCTCAATGTGGCGGGAGAAATTAGCTTGAGTGAAAACATCACTTTATAACCAATTAAATAAAAATCTGAATGATTCTTTTGATGTTTTTTTTAAGACTCAGCCTAGATCCTTATCATTTATTTTCATGCAACGTGCTCATTTTATTAAAGACTTGTTAACATTAAGATCAAACCAGATGAATTCAACATTAAAGCTGAATTTTCTTAAAGAAGGTTAAACAGATGGGAAAAAAAAATTACATTTTTGCACGACATATGGACACTTACTTTAGTACATCCTCCATTTTTACAGAAAGTTCCTATTTTGATTTCGTCGCCATCTTCTTCTAAAAGTGAAAATAAAAAAATCTATGATGAGAATTAAAAATGCATTGTGCAGTCCTCATCTTTATCTCAAATATCCTGATGTGAACGACACAAATGATGGAAAAATCCCAGTGGTCGTCCATTAAGCTCTACTGTCAACATGACCTTCGTGCCTACTACGACAAGCACTGAGTGATTGAAAGGTGACAGGAAAAGTGAAAAGATGTTAAAGATGATAAACAGGTGAAGGCAAAAGCTTTGTTCCCACCTTTTTGGTCCGTTTTATTTTCAGAGAGTTTCAGTTTCTCCAGCGCTTGCTTTAGAGAGGCGGAGACTTTATGATTCAGTCTCACCACCGGCTCATCAGAACTGGAAGAGTAACAAAGAAAAAAAATATATATAATAAAATAAAATGAAACTAAATAAAACTAGAGAAACTGCATTTCTCACAATAGTGTGAATATTTTACAAACAATCACAATAATAAATAGGACAACATACAAGTTCTTTAATTGTTAAAATATTACAAAAGTGATTATTCAAAGACATATTTAGGTAAAATAGCGTCCTATTATCAAAAGTAGTTCTATTGCAAATATAAAGTTTTGAAGATACATGAAGATATGTTCAATTAAACAGTTCTGCTAACTTTTCTCAATGACAAAAAAAAATGGTGGTGAAACTAACCTCGGTCTGAATATCGCCTCCTGAGGTTTTGGTGCAGATATAATGAACTCATTAAACTTTGGTTTTTGTGCTTCCAGCTCTTTTCTTTCTCCCGATGTTGTGACATCTGGTTTCACCGGCTCAGGGGGCTTCTCTTTGTTATGAGGACCTTTTGTACAACCCTAAGAGAAGAAAAAAAGTTAGTGTTGGACCCAGAAAATGTGTTAGGCCCACAATCAATACCTATGAAACAGCAGACAATGGAAAGTGCAGAAAGTAGATGATAAAAAAACAACAAAAAAAACTTACAGCAATGCTAAGGAAGTCTGAGAAGTCAGTAGTTCTTCTCTTGCAGCAGGACCATCCCTGATAACAATACAGTGCAGAAACATTACCTTATAAACATTTTTGAACAGAGTGGGAGCTATGAGCACATTTTCCAGCATTTTCACCTTCAAAGCATCATGAAACACTGGGACTCCAGGGTGAAAGGTGCAACCATCTATAAAGACAAAACACACATCTTAGATCAAATTGGAGAAAAACTAATGGGAATCAGGATTTAAAAGAGCATTAGACACATAAAGAAATATTTACTTAAAAAAAAACTCACTTATTTATGGGATTAATAAGACTTTTTGAAATCAATTCTACATTTTGCTGCAAGTCGGTCAAATAAGGTCATAATAATGATTCTGAACCACCGGCTATTTTCTGTTAGCAGCTCAATTAATTCTAAAAGAATGCAACTAAATTTGAAAGAATTTATAGAAAATACTTTATGTTTTATGTTTTCCTTTCATTTGGGTCTGCTATATCATACTGTGTTCAGGAGAGGATTGAGGATATATTTTGTAAAACTTTACACAAGCAAAGTGCACCATTCTAGATATTTCTTGCAAAAAAATGATTGATTAATTATTTGGAAAAAATAAATAAAAATTCAGTTATGTTTTTACAATTTTTTATTGAGAAAACTGCGCCAATTATTTAGTTTTTTTTTCTTACTGTAAAGACTCTTTATAAGTGAACAAGAGAAGCAAACACTGAACAACAACAAAACAACTGCTTTGCAAAATATCTATGTTAGTTTGGACAGATATCACATTAAAATAGCCACAGAGGAAATCTACTCTTCTATTTTGTTAGCATTACACATACCATACCTGGGATTTCCCTACAGTAAAATGCTCTGCACGATTTTATGTACTCCTATAAGACATACCGTGACCACAAATCACTGAAATAAATAAAAAAAATAAAAAAAGGTTGGAAGACATCACAGGTCATAAATCACTTTCCGTGCAGAACAGCCCGAGCTCTGCCTTTTCCGTGCTACTGCCATAGATACACCACTTAGATATCCCTAAAGGTAATTATAATATACTCTACTGTTATGATAAAGCGCCATCCTATTAAAATGGAAATTAGACCTGGCTCCTGCTTTGAGTGTCTGGCACTACACAGTATTAGATTACTTGAAGACAGAGAAAGACAATTCTAAATAAAGGAAATTGAGGACTTACTGAGGGTCTGTTGTGGGAGCTGTAGACAACATCTCTACCTTGACAGTTCAATTACATTTTATCCCATAGTTTAACATAAACAAAAGCATCATAAACAAACTTACTTTTTAAAAATATTAAATAAGGAAATTTGAGGTTTAAGGACAAAAATGGCTGAGAATTACTTTCTACAGAAGGATATCCCAGAGGTGATTATTAAGGTCACAAGCCTGCATAGTTGGGATTGTTTTGTTTCTGATAATGTGAGAGGGAATTGTTTTCTTTCTCATCAGCAGAGCAGCTGAAATTATTTTGAGAATCATGTCCACTGCAATCAAACCACACCAGCTAATCTTTATGATCGTTGACTGAGCTTTTTAGCCTGCTTACTTTCACAGATTTTGGTTTAACCACTGACAAAAAAATAGTATAGATTCAAAATAAAATCTCCTTTGTCGTCAAACCTTTGGCTATATAAACAGTATGGGCCAAATCTCATATCCAGAATCGAAAACTACATAAAAATGTTGCAAAACATAATTGAAACATTCTAATACTTTTAAAATGCACAAATAAACATAAGTGACATTTTAACATTTATTGATAACACGGTCAGACTTCAGTCAATGTGAATCACGGTGGCAGCATCAATCCAGCCTGTCATATTATTTAGTTCATTGAATCCTGACTGCACTTTCAGTAGTATGGACCGCTTCTTCAGTGAGCATGAACAGGATGCACTGTCGTTATGCTGGAAGACTAACAAAGCAGAGGAACTACTTGAAGGCAAGTTTTCTTTGCATTATTTATTTACTGAGGCAATGATCCTAGCACATAATATAAGGTTATAGAGTGACTGACTGGCCCTACAAAGATGTGCATGTGATAAAATGACTGAACAATCCAAATTGTTCATGTAAATCTTATAACTTGAAATTGAATAACATCTGACTTTCAGTCCAAGCTTTGTTGTTTCCCCAATCATAAATTGAAGATCTTAGGACATACAGAAGTCTTAAATCCTGTAATTATTATGTGTCTGGTTGGGTTTTGAAACTCACTTTTTTAGGACATTACTATTTGAATAGATTAGTTGAGTAATATTATAACAAAAGGATGTAATAAAATGTAAAATCTGAACCACACAGATGAGGAACAGTTTGATATAACTTTTTGATAGTTCGAGTTGGTAGAAAAACACATTTTTATTACGTCACTTTTTCCCCATTAGTGTTAGCAAAACAAAAATGTAGTAATATTGTGCTGATTTTAGACAAAAGTATTAGTTGTCCATGAGTAATATGATCACACAGTGTTCATTAAACTTTCAGTCTTGTCCAGAAAGGTCCATTAGGAACAATGCTAACCTGCTAACAAAGTAGCATTAAGACACAAAAAAGCTAAAGCATTTTAAACTACAGGTTATAAGACTTGACAGTGTTAAATAATTAAGTGAGAACAATGTTTAAATTAGACAGCTAACATCAGATTAGCTGCATGAGTCCTAAAAAGGCCTGCACGCTGACATTTCCAGATGATCAGAGGGGTTAGCTTGCTAATATTGCAGCAACACACAACTTTAGTTAGCTAAAACACAAACTCACCATCCGGATTGTTTTCTGGGTCAAACCGCTGTCCGCATCCCTTATTATAACACAAAACAGACATGGTGTTGAACGTAGAAAGTTTAAAAGGATAACTGGACTCCTGACTATGAGAGACAGCGCCGCCGATGATACTGCTGCTTGAAAGCCGCTCGCACACTTCCGGGTATCTTCGACTCGTCGGCTGCACTCGGCAATGATCGGAGCTTTGTTGCCTCCGCCTCCTTCCAATGAGAATGGTCCCACAGTCAAGTGATGCTGGCCGCTTCTAAACTTACCTTCCTCACAGCAGCACGTTTGTGACGGACCTTAACCTTGCAGCAAACGTAGTAAAACTGCTGTGAGGTCACTTCTGAGTTGATTTCTGTAAATACTCTTTTATAGTTGCACAAAACTGGGACAAAATCTCTAGTTTTTACAAGGATGGCTGCAGTCTATTTGTCAACTGCTTGTCAGGACATTTAGATGATTTATTTTCTGACGCGCTCGCCTTTTGTCCACTTTAAAAACTGCCTCAAAAGAATGGGAAATTATTTACTTTCACCGATGACATCTGTTTCGCCTAAAGGTAGGATACTTTGCAATTTTTTTGTTATTGCATCCACATATACAGTATTGTAAATCGCTTGAAACTGCAATAAACTCGCGGGTTTTGCACGAAGGCGAGCTCCATCTGAGCCGCATCAGGCATGAGGGCTGATGATGATGATGATGATGAGTGCACCGCTAGGATCCACCGGGACAGCTGAACTATGACAGTTCATTTGGTGCTGATGCTGATCGATGTCAGCGCAACTAGTTCAAAATGCAGAGCGCTGCGATGTTAGTTTCTGTCTTGAAAAAGATGCTCCTTAATCATGCATGTGAATTCCTGAATGCAAAAGCAACATTTCAAGCGTATGTTTTATATAATGCTGTATATCATCACATTATATTATGTCATTTTCTCACAATATTTGTCCAATTTAAGCATATTTTTAATTGCTTTAAGTTAAAACGATGAAGATGCTTTCTCTGGAAAAAGTAAAAGCTTTTCCAAAAAGTGATATTTTATTTGACAAGTGAAAGTAATAACTTATTAAGTTTGTAGGCTATTTGTTTTTATATTAGCTAACTAAAACACCTTTTCAAAACATTAGAATTCTGGAAGTCTTTGACAAGAGTTAAGCATATCGTTTGTTTCTGTTGCTCTTTTTCTCTGAGACAAAACAGAAGAATAAGCATTTGAATCCAAAGCACAGATGTATCACTATGATTTTTATAACCCTTAGGGCTGTTGTGCATTTCTAACATATATTAATAACTTTTGTCCCAGAGTTGTCTTTCAAATTCCATGAGCATGTCTTTTTAACATCTGATGATATATCTCTCTTTGTCATTTTTTTCCCTTTCAAATAGGATGACTGGGTGATGGAATATTGATGAAGCCTAATCTGTGGGGAAATATGCTTCTTCTACCTAGTTTTTTTCCTTTTTTAAACGTTATTTTATACATCTTCCTTCAATTTCCTACAACCCTAGCCCAGTTCTTGCCCACACCGAGGGCAGGGCGAGCCTTGCTGCTCTTCACCCAGCCGGTGTATAATGCTTCAATCTTTGAGAACTCTGCTGCACGAACCTATATCAGAAGTGAGGCCAAGATGGGCGTCACCCTTGTGCCATCTTGGCCTTTAGATGTGAAATATTCGATTGCGTCTGGAGACAGTGAAGGCATCTTCCAAGCAGAGCAATTTGAAATGGGAGATTTTTGTTTCCTTCGCATATGTATAAATGGAGGTAGTGGTGCTACATTGAATCGAGAGGTACAGGACAATTACACCCTGACAGTTAAAGCATCTGCCCATGAAGGCCTAGAAGCTTTAGCTACTATTTATATCAAGGTCTTGGATACTAATGACCTCCGACCTCTATTTTCCCCAACTTTCTATTCATTTGTTGTTTCTGAAAGTGCTCCCCTGGGCACCAGCATAGGACGTGTAACAGCCACAGATGCAGACATTGGCTCCAACGGAGAGTTCTACTATTTCTTCAAGAACAGGATAGAACTCTTTGCTGTTCATCCAACCAGTGGTGTGATAACCCTTATTGGCCAAGCCAGGATAGACAAAAAAGAAAGATTTGAGCTGGAGGTGCAGGTTGTCGACAGAGGGATGAAACTTTATGGGAATAATGGTGTCAGCAGCACTGCCAGGCTGGTCTTAACTGTGGAGCGGGTTAATGAGTTTTCTCCTGTTCTCACTGCTGTTGCTGTTGTTCCATCATGGACAGACAAAGACAGAGTGTATGCTATAGTGACTGTTGAGGATAAAGACGAGGGGCTATCTGGGGATATAGAGTGGTTGGCCATTATTGAGGGGGACCCTTATGAACAGTTTGTGATTGAAAGATCAGCTCTTGGGAATGAGTATAGAATTAAAACACCAGAAGAGATCAACTGGGATACTTACCCTGATGGCTGCAACTTAACCTTCCAGGCCAAAGACAGAGGTATACCTCCCAAGTTTTCTAACACCCAAGTTGTTCAGCTGGTGGTTACAAAGCGAGACTCAGTGCTGGCAAAATTTGAAAAAGATGTTTATTTAGTCAAGCTGAGTGAAATAGCTCCCCCAGGCACAATTGTAGAAGTGGTAAAAATATCCCCAGCTCCTCTGAGTGTCAATTACAGCTTCAGCAGTCTCTCAGATCCAATGTACTTTGATATAAACCCTATGACTGGGGTTATTATGACCACAAGGCAGCTAACAAAGAAATCACAGGATTTAATGGAGCTACATGTAGTTGATTGCATCAGCTGGCAGCGAGCAAGAGTTCAAATTACTATAGAAGATGCAAATGACAACTCTCCAATGTTCAGCAAGCCATCCTATCAAACTGCAATCAATGAGAGCTTACCTATAGGTACTGTTGTTCTTGTAGTGTCTGCTGTAGATGTTGATAAAGGAGAAAATGGGTATGTAACTCACACAATCAATGGTGAGAAGTCTCTTCCATTTAGCATAGATCAGAACACTGGAGAGCTGAGCATAACAAGAGATCTAGATTTTGAATCATCAGAGGACGTATATACGTTTGCGGTACGGGCCTCGGACTGGGGTTCACCCTACAGAAGGGAGAGTGAAGTTAATATCACCATTCGTGTGATAAACATCAACGACAATCGCCCTGTTTTTGAGAAAGTTTCTTGCAGAGGCATGATAAGCCGCGATTTTCCCGTCAACAAAACCATTGTTACCTTGTCTGCTATAGACATGGATGAATTGGGAATGGTGCGGTACAAGATACTGTCTGGGAATGAGCTAGACAACTTTAACCTAAATCCAGATTCAGGGGCTTTGGCTTTAAAAAGATCTTTTGAAGCAGAGAGTTTAAAAAGTGGGATATTCAACCTGAAGGTAGTTGCATCAGATGGAGAGCTGTTCTCCGACCCTATATTTGTTAATGTATCAGTGGTAAGAAGCAGGATACCACCCAGCGGCTTAACCTGCAAGGAAACCAGGGTAGCCCAGTTGTTGGCAGAGAGGATGGTCTCAAAAGCATCAGCAATGGCAAGGCCAAGATCAATAGACAGATACATTGATCTTTTCTCCACAAACAAACAAGCTCCGCAGTTTGAGGCCTTGCCTACAAGCATTCTTGTGAGAGAAGACTTAAGTGCTGGAGCCAGTGTGTTTAAAGTGCGAGCACGTGATGGTGACATAGGTTTCAATGGCCGCATTCTCTTTTCCATTTATGATGGAAACAAAGAAAACAACTTCAACATTGACATGGAAAGTGGACTAATAACAGTTCTGCAGCCACTTGACCGTGAGCGAGTGGATCGTTACTTCCTTAATATTACCATCTACGATCAGGGCATCCCTCAAATGTCAAACTGGAGGCTTTTAACAGTGATTATAGAGGACTCTAATGACAACAACCCCCAGTTTTATCAGGACAACTACTCTGTTGCTGTTTCGGAAGAAGCAGACATTGGAATGGAAGTTATTACAATCACTGCCTTTGACAAAGACATGGGCCAGAATGGACAGCTCTATTTTAAAATGCTGTCCAGCATCCCTCAGTTTGGTATCGACAGTGAAATTGGAACTGTATTTGTTGCCAGCCAGCTGGACAGAGAAACAATCCCAGTGTTCTCATTGATAATTGAAGTGAGAGACAAGGCTGAAAAAGGCACTCGACGGTCATCAGTCACTACTCTAAATATTATTCTGGACGACGTCAACGACTGCGCTCCTGTTTTCATGCCTAGCAGCTATAATACACGGGTACCAGAGGACCTGCCTCCAGGAACTGTGATCACATGGGTTCAGGCTCAGGATCCTGACATTGGACCTGGTGGACAAGTCCGATACTTCTTGTTCAATGACTTCAATAGCACTTTTGAGGTAAGTCATGTACAAGCTAACTTATAGGGTTTCATTAAACCTAACTTATCCCAGCTTGTTATGCCAACTATTACTATTTTTATTATTTTTTAATAATGTCAAGAACTTACAAATCACATTATATTCATGTGATATAGAAAGGCAATTTGTTGGTATTCAGATTATGTGTTGTGAATGACTCTCAGCTATTACCATATCAGATTTGAGCTAAGTATTTGTAAAATTGACTGAGCTGTAGCCACTTTTGTGTTGGTCAAGGTCATTAAGCTGCATTGATCCTATTGAATTGGATTGCTTTTACAAGTTAACAATTCAGTTTTTTAGTTATTTGAATAATTAGTTTCCAAAAGGTTCATTAATATACCCCCCCCCCCCCCCACACACACACACACACACGCACACGCAATACAGCGTAATAATAATAAATTTTGTTGTGGGTAAGCAGTAGCAAAATCTAAAAGTTAATATAACTAACATGTTTTTACAGTGATTCTGAAACATTACTCTTTTTTACTCATTTCTTTCTGGTTATAGAGGTCCTTTCTACACATTTTTTTAAAAATATATCCATGTTTAAAACGTGTCTGAATCCTTGTTGATATGTTTTTCTGCTGGCTGCTGTATGTCTATCTTCAGAATCTTAGTTATTTTTTTTTATTTTAAACAATTGCTCAATATGAATTTATTATCATTAAACCTTTTTTATTTATTTTTCTTAATCATGCAATGTATTACAACAGAAATCCCAGGGACTCTGGACAAAACACTTTCTATGAACTTTCAGTAAAATAAATAATTTATTCCAGATAGATTCACTTAATTGCACAAAACCCTTTGTCAAAAGCT
>JARVGW010000161.1:10366393-10377751 GCA_031762495.1 Anablepsoides rubrolineatus
CAGTTGTAGACTGGTGGGACTGTCACCTGTTCTTAGTTTTCTATTGGTTTAATTTGAAGGTGGGTGGGATCATGTGGGATTAAATTGGCCAATCCAAAATTAGAGGTATAGATCTGCCTAACTTATGATACCTCTAGAATATAAGCATTTCTTTGATTGAGTTTGTAGTTTGAGTTTATTACGTGATTTTTTTGTAGGCTTAAACTTAGCTATTAAAATTAGCTAATTACCTAATTTAGCGGAAGCTAGTCGGTCCGCTAATGGTTTCCAAAGTTAGCAAAACAGCTATTCTCCTAAATGAGAAACATACTTCTACCATTAGCAGTTTAGTGGGCTAGCAGAACTGTGCCCACCACTGTCTAACAGTAATATAAACACAAACAAGAGATTGCATGCTCACCTACCTGTGATGACAGAATAGCAGGCTGCAGTTTGCTAAAACTAAAATTGTGATCCCTGTAATAAAATCTAACCTTAATCCACATGCTTCTTCTTGACTTTTTAACCATAAAACACATTGTATTATTCCATTTCTCATTTTTAAAATGTAGTTATGCCCTTCATTTCCACCATGACCCAGTAGGCATCGTCAGATCCTTGACTCATTTTGGGTTTTTTTTTTACTATAATTTATACTCCAGACCAAGGAAATTTTTGCCACAAAGGCGCTGGGGTGTTTGATTTTAATTCATTAAAATCAAAAACAGGAGGTAGGCAAGATGAAGTGTCAGATCAATCAGATTTTCTTTAAACCTGAGGAGGTTTTTTTTTTCCTTTAACTTTTCTGCTTAACAGTTAACTTCTCTGAACCAGACAGCTGAAGGCAGACTCGTACCCTCTAACCAACGACCCCACTGGAATCCTTTTTATGTGCATTACAGAAGAGACGAAGAGAAGCAGGCAGAGACAGACTTCACAGAGCAGATGAAATGAAAATAGAAGGATGCTAAGCTGTAAAAGAAAAGGCAAAGAGATTAGACACAGAAGCTGTGTTGCTAGTTGGATTCAAATTAATCCATTCACCTAAAATTGGGCAATTTGAGATCACGCATGGAAATTGCATTTGACATCCTATTATACATCTCATTGTGACAAATATTAGCCACTCAGTCTAGTTTCATCATGTCACTCTGTGTAGAATCCATAGGGGAGCTGAGTTACCACTGATCTATAATGCATGGGAGAAGAGTGTCTGCTGGGTTTCAGAGTAGGGTGGGGGGGATTTTCTGTGTGTGTTAGGCTTTGCCACATAATTCTTTCATCATCTGGCATTGCTGTGTTTTTTTGGTTTTTTTGTCTCAGTGAGTATTTAGGCAGAAGTGAAGGTTGGACATGACTGCTGGTGATGTTCTCAGCAGCATTAAGTGCTCCGGGAACTGACTTCCGCCTGAGCTGCACCCAGGCACTGTCCTGTACCTTTTGGGTGAAGCATGACTTCTATAATTCCCTCAAACACACACACAGCTGGGGAAGAAAAAAAAAAAAAATGAAAAAGAAAAAGAAAGAAAGCTCAGACCAGATGGAGGACAACAAGCATAGTGAATGAAAGAGGTGCAAAAGGAAAGAGCAGTTTGGAAATAACTACAGAAACAAAAAGGAGAGTAGGGACGCAGGCTATAAAATACGGAATGACAGCGCAGCATTTAGAAAAGAGAGGAGCATGACTGCAATGAAAAGTGGGAGAGTGAGGCTGTGTTACAGAGGCACCACCAAGACAGTGTAAGAACTACTGTCATGTGTCATCAGAATCACCCAGTCGTTATCAGTAGTCTCTTTAGTGCTGAGATGGGAGATGATTCAGTCTCACACATTTGGTGATACACACACACAGAGCAACTGACTGAACAATTTTCTTTAATCTCAATAACCGTGAACATGATAGATTGATCCATTTAATCAGCATTGCGAGTGATCAGAAATGTCTGTCCTTCTTATCAAATCCCCAAACGTCTGCTGGATCTGCCCATATCCATAATGCATGCATTGTGATATATTGAAGTAGGTTATGTAACGCTTTCTCAAAACCTTCAGGCAGCAGTGGGTGAAGAGGTGGAAGAAGCAAGGGATTTGCTGCAGGAGAAGGAGGAGAAAGAGAATAAAAAGGAGGAGGGAGGTGAAATGGAGTAGATTGGAGAAAATCAAGGGCAGCCTAGGCTGAGAAAATTAGACGAGGATAAGGGGAGCGAGGGAGTAAGATGTTGCGGTGGGGGTGCACAAGTGTATCCATGCAAACGAGTCCACAAAACAAAACAGGGAGTGAGGGTGTTTGTTTTAGGCAGACACAGAAGAGACAGTGAAGCAGGATGGAAGCCACCTCCTAATCCACTGCTGGATGCAATCCCACAGAGATGGAGATGGAGATGCTCATTGTTTATTGCCGGCTTAGAGTCAAATGTGCAAAGCGTGAGCAGAGGAATGTTTTCAGTGCTGTTTGTTTTTTTTAAAAAAAATCACCCAAAAAAAACCAATCAATTTAAATTTCATGAAACTTCATTTGGAGAGCTGAAGTAAGAACCCGTTGAGATCGATATTTTTCAAACTGTGAAATGGAGCTTTGGCCTTGGCAGGAGACTGCATTCTCAGAGAGTCTTAATTTTATTACCAATTTATGCAAAAAAAAATTGTGTTCTGCTGCCAATTAACCCTACCATTTTACTTTTCAGACTGGGTTCAATAAATGCCAGAAGCAGCAAGAACTGCAGTGTTAAGGAAATAGGTATTCCTAAACCTTAGCTTCTGACCTAAAAGACACATAATGCCAACTTCTTCTAGTTTAAATTCAGATAATTCAATAATCAGACAACAATTCTACACTGCCAAACTTGACATAGTAAGATAGAGGAGCAGGGTACACCCTGGACAGGGTTACAAATAACCATAAAATATTTAAATACATGTGCAAGGCAAAATTGTCAACATTTTAAAGGTTTATAAATGCTTATTCCTATGTTCTGCTCAGAATGTGTTTAGATTTTGAAACCACAGCGACTTTGAACCTACCCAGACAAGCTGTTATCTTGTCAATCCAGTCTAAAATAAATTGTTTCGCTAAAACAAATGCATAAAAAAGGGGAAAAAATGAAATATTGTTAACCTTTCAACAAAACTCCACTTCAAAAGACCTGAACTGTTCTTTTAATGTACATAAGAAGTGCTTGAACTCAGATGCTTTACAGCACAATTGATTTTATACCTCAAAGATACAGTATCATTCAGTCTGTTTGTTCAGGAAAATATTTTGTTATGATGGGCTTTGTTTGATCCCAGTGTGTTTTATGTCATTCAGATGTTGCATTGAATCCTGAGAATATTATTGACTCGGCCAAAAGAAGTATTAAAAATGCAAACAACTCAATATTTATTCTGCTTGCTTTTCATACCGTGAAGCAATGAGTTCCATTAGAAATGGGCATAATCAGTTGTTTCCAAGAAGAAACCATGAAAAGGGAATGGAATCTGTCGTTGATCGATTTCAAATACCTTGAATTTAATACTTAATCAAAATGTATTGACTGAGATTCATGCGTAGTCCAGTTTTTCAAATGCAAGTTGAAGATGTTCAAGGTTCAAAAGGCAAAAAAGGGGATTTTGTTATTTCATACATAAATTCATTCCCCATGACTCCACGTATTTAAAGTTTTCAACTTTTCCTTTATCCCTTTGGTATTTCTGTTGATAAATGGTTTCGGAATGTGAGCTCATTCTAATTTGACTGGAAAACATGCCCATAAACACATGTTTCTTAAAATACACTTTCTAAAGCTCACAGATTTTCAGGGAAAGTTTATTATACGAAATGAGATAAATCTTACAACATAGTTGTGGGGGAATGCCTTGTGTTCGAGCTTTGGCTCCTGGGACAGGAAGCCACCTCCATGCGGACCCACCACCTGTGGGGAGGACTGTCCCAACAATGAATAAGCAGTAGAAGATGGATGGATGAAACTTAAAGGGGAGTTATTATGCAAAAATCTACTTTTTGAGCTTTATAAAATGTTATAATAGCATTCCCTCATCAAATACATACCCATAGTGTTGCTCAGACTCATTCATACATGTTTGAGAAATCCTTGACTCTCCTGTGGTAGTCATGTGGAGCTGCCTAAACACTTGATGGTAGAAAGCACCTGGAGCTCAGTCCCCAGCCAAGCTTATGCTCCAGAGAGACATTTCAGTGTTGAAAGCATGCTGAAGTGGTAGTGTCTGAAATGGTAGGAGGTTCTGATAGAGACCAAGACCTAAGTCAAGGCATTTAGATTATTTTTGATATATACAGCATTTTCATAACTGAAAACATGGTTACATAATTGTATAAAATTGAACTATGTGCCTAGAAAATACACAATACCCCCACTTTAAAGAAAAAGTAATATTATTTTTTACTCGGATAGCTACGTGTCCTTCACTTTCTGTTAATCTGTTTCACAACACATGATCAGATCAGCTATGGCCTGACTTGGCTGTGATTTGAAATTAACCTTTAAAACATTTACAAGATGATTGGGGCTTTGGATATGAACGATCAGACAAAACCTGATGCAGGGTGTTGAGAATGATGCTCTGCCCTCAATTGTTTTCAGTCTTTGAGTGAATGGGAATGAAATGTTTGGTTGTTTAGTAGTGATTTATAAAAAAATATATATATGCAATGTTTGTTTGTAATCTTTGACAGCTAAGAGAGATGAGCCTTGAGAGTAATTTTTGTGTGCTTAAGTGCAATATTTTTTTTGGGTTACATAAGCATTCCTTTTCTGAGACACAAAAGTTCTTTCTCAGTCAAAGTGAAAATGGAATGCTTTAATTTGGAGAGTAAACAAAATCTTTCAAAGGTAAATGTCTTAAAGTCAACACACTTTTTTGGCTGTTTTAAATAAGGTTTTTGATGGAAAATAAATATATATTTTTTTTTTCTTTTCAGAGCCAATGCTTTTAAATGTGTTGATCTCTTGTCCTAAAACTTTGCCTTTTCCTCATGGTGATAGATCAGGTAAAACGTGAGCTGGCTACATGATAATAAATATTCACCTGAAGTTATCGCGCTAAGCTAATAATCCTGCTTCGTTCTGCAGGTGTGGATATTTTGTAGGAAGAAGAAAAACGTTGAAAAGAAGGGGGGAGAGAATTCTGGGAGCAAAGAAAGACAACCCACAGAGAATAACAAACATTAATATGTATTTTATTGCTAATATCAGTGCTATTGATGCGTCCGTTGGCACAACCAGCTTTGAATCGATTGGCTCAAAACAAAATGATTTTTGAAAATCGAAACATTTGTTATTCAACCAGATTGAATAATTTCCACAACCTCCTATCCAAAACATGTGAGGAACTCTTTTATATCCTTCCAACAAACATCCCACTCCCAGCAGTGAAAGAGAGTTGGAGCTCCAGAGACTGCTGTTCTGTTTGAAAACACATCAATTATGACAACAAGGAAAGAACCCCCAGCAGGCACACGCATTTCTATATGTGGCCCTGCTGCATGTTCGGGAGGTGGGACGTGTAATTACAGGTGATGGAAAAACAAATTTGCACTCTGAATTCTGGCAATAAAAGGTATTGACAGTTCTAAGTATTGTTTTTTTTTTTTTGTTAGCTTTTTTTTTGCGCCACGTTTGACTCCTGTGGGTTCACACGTGCGCTCATGACCCAGTGTCAGGGTAGCATTACAATTTCTAAATATTCATTTGATTTTTCAAACTGAAACCAAAAAAAAAAAAAAAGCATTTCTGTTTCAAATATTAAGTATCAAAAAGAAATAAAAAAGATATAGACAAAATGTTATCTAATTAACTTTAAAACAGAATGAAATATGTTATAAGGGCAACATGCATCAAAGCTACAAACCGAAAGCTTCTGACAATAAACTGGAACAAACATTACATAAATTATTCAAGGTATCCATTCAACATTTGATGCTTGACAAGTTTGGAGCACCAAAGACAAGACCCCAAGACATAATTAGCAGCGTAATCCATCCTTTTTTTGAGTTCTGCTCTGTAGCAAACATGCCCCCCCCCTTTAGGCTTTATGGATCAAACATTCCTATAACAGCACTTTGATTCAGAGGGATGCTATAAAGAAAATATAAAGCTTTCATTTTCTTCAGGTGGTTTTCATGTATTAGTCAAACTGCTGGCATGTTTGTAATGTCCTCAGTCACAACCCGCCTGAGGGCTAAGTGAACAAAGTAGTCGCTTATTGTGCCACAACTACCGGGCCACACAGAACCTAGAAGCAAAAGAAATTTGTTTTTCAACTATTTTACTAGGAAAAGTTTTTGAAACAACATATGCAGTTGGAAAATAAATCTGTTCTATAAAATACTACTTTTTTTTTTTCCTTTTTCACATCCTTTTTTTTTTTTTGGCTAATTTTCTTTTTTGTTTGTTTTCCTGCTGTTGGGTAGATAAACTTTATTATCCCACAAGAATAAGTATGCAAAAAAAAAAAGCAGATATTCCTGTCTAACTGGGAGAAGGCAGATAATTTCAGCATGAAAAACATTGGCACATACCCAACCATGTTTTTATACACATGCACTGATAAGCCAAGCGTTTAATTGGGCCCTGAATGCTGCCAAAGCACTTCTGTTCTACAAAGCAATATCCCAGCTGAAAAAGACCACTGTCATCAAGGAAAGAAGTTCAAGAGTTGGAGAGAGAGAGAAACTTCTGCTAATCGGAAAGTGACGCTCAAACACGATGACCTACTCTTTAGGGGTGGCAAGACCAAAGCATTTGCCAGTGAGTTTTTGTTGCGATCCAATAGTTGATCACTCAAAAAATGTTATTTCCAGGTTATATTAATGTTATCTTTCCAATATTACATTAATATTTATCACAAAAATTTGTCACAGACACTTTTAGCTGTCTTAAACCTGGTGTTGGCTTTCAGGTTGTCTTTCTCTGAAACACTGCATGTTGGGAACAAACTAAAAGTCCTGTTCCTTTGAGGTTGATCTGACCTAGCTGTCGCTCAGCTCTTTTCACGTCACCTTTTTCCAACCTGAAATCTTAAAAGAAAAATCACTCAACTTCAAATCCCATAAATCTCAGCCTTTGACCATTACCATTGTAGAAAAAATTATCTCCACGCTTCATCAAAACATTCATTTATATTACTCAATAGTACACAAAGACTGAAATGTAAAAAAAAGCAAGTCAATATGTTTCAAAGCTTGCTTTTTATTGTCTCTGAATTTATACTGACCTTATAAAGCAATGCTTCTGAAGTGAAGTCAAACTGTTATTCAGAGACCTTGAATGTCTTCTTAAAATTCAATGTCACCAGCTCTTTTATTGTGACTTAAGTAACCTGTGGTTGTAACTTCTGAACAATGTAAATCTTTGGTCCCCTTCAAGTAGCGTGAACCTCAGTTTTTTTTTCTTTTCATAAGTTAAATGTGATTTTGAGCCTTGAGTCTGCTGCCTCAGAAATCCAATATAAAGAAGGATAGAAGGAAAGGTTCAGCAGATAATACTCCTGCTTGCAGCTGTATAAGAACTAGTCTGCCTGGTGAGAGTCCTGCCATGCCTTCAGCGAAGTTGATCATGGCTGCACTGCTGGAAACCCATGTCCAAAACAAGCTGGCTTTGACTCCTCTGATTTTTCTCTTTGACTTTCAAAAGAAGCTAAAGTATACCTTGCCGTGCTTGTTTTTTATTGGACATATGAACCTCTAAGTCTCACTGACATCAAGACAAAAGTGCTTAGATGTGTGGCAACAGGGGGGTGCTCAAACATTCTTACATACAATGCAAAATATTATTCTAGCAGTAAGGAGAACAAGAGCCATCCAGATGGGTTGTGCTCAAATGACTGGCAAGATTAGGAGCTCAAACTTGCAGTTACGAAAACATGCTTTTGACTCAGCTTGAGCTTTCTACTGCAGCTAAAAACACTCAGGATATGGTGCACAAGATTAGACACTTAGGGCGATTACCTCTGTTTCGAAGCACACCAGTGTACTTCCAATACAAGTGAGCTCATTAAGGTTTATTCCATTACCTGTAATTAAGAAATGAAAACTCAATAGTGCAAGTTTGTTCACAATTTATTAAAGAGATGTGCAAAGCTATAAAGTCCACTTTTTTTCAAAATTATTTGATTCTGCACCTAAGGCTTGTGAAATGTCAGAAAAGTACAAATATCTAAGCCTGACGACGTAAATGGCATCATAAAACGTAAACATGTTGTTTGCATGTTGCACAGGACAACATGTACAAGCATGCTTGGTCAAAAAACTAATTGTGACTGAGCATGCTCCAATGCTAATTGGATTCATTACGTGCATCCAGAATACGTTTCTCTTCTTTCTGTGGAACCACTTCACATGTATGGAAGTAAGCCCTCCAAGCAGACTCAATGCAGCTGATATATTAAGAAAAGTGTCACATTTGTGGTAATCAGGTATAATTGGGCCTTAGTGCTTCCTCGCAGGTGCTCGAGACCCAACTTGATATGTAAAAGCTCATGGTAAAAATGAGAGGACCAGATAAAATGATTCTATAAGAGTCAGATGCAGCTGAGGGGGGGTACTTTTTCTTTTCTCCACATTAACATTAAACAGGACATACCATTAAATACCCATTAATCATTAAATACATTGTAACATCAGCAGCTTATCTCACCTGCCAGGCGAGATCCAAAGACCTGCTTTAATCTTTGGTATTATCTCTGTGCAGAGCTCCATCACTGTGGTAAAAGTAGAGAGATGTTAGGGGAATCTGGAGCTGCAAATCAGTGTGCATAGCTCATGTGTTGGATGAACTTGAACTTTAAAGCACCGAGCCCTTGAAACTTCAGATGTTTTCTTCAGTGATTTCCTCGATCAATGGAACATTTTAACTTCAATGAAGTCTCTCAACTTTCGAATGTGATCTGATCTTCTCAACAGATCTGTCTTTCTCTCTCCCAATGCTCAGATTCATTATCTTTATTGCTTTAATCACATTCAAATTACATTAAAGATTAGCATTGAGGGCCTAGGAAATTTTCAATTCCGTTTTTCACCACGCATTTAGATTTGTTGTGTTCGGCCTTAGTTATGTCCATAGTTTCTACCACCTCATTGCAGCAGAAGTAAAGGAACTAGACTTTCAAAACATGTTAATGTTTATCCCAATTATAGCTTTCATGATTTGTGAACAACCTATAGAAAACAGTCAGCAGTTGCCTTAATGAATTAATCTGTAGTTAAATGAAGTTAAATAGCAGTTCACACTTTTTTGCATGTGTGATGTTTGTAAAAATGCAAATGTTTCTACTGCAAAACTTTCATAAGTTTGTATGATTCAGTTTTGTATTATTTATGTTTGTTTTTACATTGAATTCATAAATACTTTCCGTTTGCTTTCTGTTAATGATTTTTCTTAGGGTTTATTGTAGGAAATTGTTTTTTTTTTCACAGCTGTGTTGTTTTTGACCAGCTGTAGGAAACTATTTGGCTTCTGTTGGTTTTAGAGAATTTTATATTGGATTCCGTCTCGCAGGACACACACTGTACTTTACAAAAAACATATTCTCTTATGTGCATGCAGTGTTAAATTTGTAAACATTTTATCCAGAGATGTATTCAGATAGGTTACACTGAAACTCCAAATTGCAATAACAATTTACCTTCCGCCTGTCATGTGATGCAGTGATTGGGATCTGATTTTAATAATTTTGCAAAATAATCTGTTAGAAAAACTTATGAATCACATCATTTTTATTGCTTGTTAAACATATTACAACTGTAGGAAAGAGGCATTGTTGTCAAAGACAAAACATAATTTATATAATGTATTTCTAATTTGTTTGTAATGTAATGTATTTATAATTTATAATCTCCCCTATAGTGAAAGCCAGTTCCCCATTTTTTTCCCTTTCGCTGGACTCAGGTGGGTCTTCGAGGGCCGGTATCCTGCATGTTTCTCTTGTTTCTCTGCTTCACACAACTGTTTGAATGAATGGGTGAATAATCAGCTTCTGCAGAACTTAAAAAAGGTAATTCAATCACAGAATCATGTGTGTTGGAGCAGAGAAACTAGTAAAACATGCAAGATAGTGGCCCTCAGGGACCAGAATTCCCCCCTTCTGATATAGGATCATACTATTATGTGAAAAAAGAGAGGGGGACAGACCAGGGGGACAGATCAGGTGGAGCATCTTTTCATCCCCTTAAGGGCCCATGCATACAGGACTCATTAAATAATAAAAATAAAGTTTGATTAATATATGAAATAAAAGTAAGAATGTCTGCTTTAGTAAAAGATCAAATACACAAAATTAGGCAATTATAAGGCCTCACATAAAAATCTTAAATGTGAAAGGGTTTATCAACACAAATATTCATATTTGTCAAGTTAGGCTAACATATGAGGCTACAGATGATAAGCCAAGAGAGCCATCTCTCTGAAAAGAGCTAAACTTCCCATCACTACTGGGGTCTTTCTGTGTGGAGATTGTTTTTTTTTTTGTGTTAACGTGGGTTTTCTCCAAATACTCCAGTTTCCCCTCACAGTCTAAAAACAGGCTGCCTTCAGGCCCAGGCCCCACTTAAAACAGATCTGTGATCCCAATGTGATTTGATTGGTTAAATAAAGGGTTATAAATACATAAATATTTGTCAAACTTAACACAACTACTTACAATATTACACAAAGCAGGACTAAAAAGCAGTCAGAGTTTAATGTGCTGGAAACACATTCTGCCTCGTGGGGCACAAGCATGAAGCAGAAAAACACTTGACATGACAGTTCCCAAAGGGCTTGGGTTTCTGTGTGTGGATTTTAACCACCGGCAGTAAATCCTCGACTCACCCCTTCACCTGACAAGCTTTTTATCGCACCCCAACATTGTATCATAACTCCGCCGATGTTGTCCGCATGCCTACTTTCCCCGTGCAGAGTGAGAATCTACAGTTTGGCAAGCACTCGCAAATCTCAAAGCACGAGCCTGAGCGGGAAACAGCCGTACACACTGGAAGCACTGATTATGCAACAGCGAGACACTGTTTGGAGGACCAATCTGTCATCATTGTGCTTTCAGACAAAAGAGCAGTTCAGCCCCACTGCTTCAACAAAAAGGGATATTGTGATTCGAATGAGGCATGATTTTACAAAAACCAAAACCTGAGGAGGTTATTTCCAGAGTTGATTAGGCCCATCTCTGCATGTCCTCATGATAATGATGATTGAGTAACATTTTCCAGTTATGACATGGCACAGAGTCATCTACAGGCCTTATAAAGTATGATGGTCAGTATATGTATGAGCCAAACTTATTTTTTCCAACATGATGTTGTCAATATGGATTCCAAAATTTAATTGTTTTGGCTCATTTGATGTGCTTCTGTCTATGTAAATTACAGAA
>JARVGW010000161.1:10439348-10450053 GCA_031762495.1 Anablepsoides rubrolineatus
AAACAAAACGTTTTGTAGTTTTAAGCGTTAAAGATGAACATTTGAATGTAGAAAAGTGAAAACAAGTAATTTTGTTTGGAGATAAATAACTTAATGTAGTTAAAATTGAACAAATGGTATGTTCTTACCAGACAGTGCAAAAAAATAATTTAGCTGCTGAGAGAAATTTATTTGATGCTTGGTGAGCTTAATAATACAGTACAAACACTGCCTTCTAGTGGAGCAAAGTTTAAACTGCAACTAAACTTCAAAGTGAGCACAAAACTCATAAAAAGTGCTGTTTAGACATTCATACCTGGGACCCAGCTCCCGTAGAGATGGGTTGTGAAGCTGGTGTGTTTTCCCATCTTTTCTGAGTCATTTCCTCTGTTAGCCTCCTGTAAAACTGTATAAAAAAACACTAATTGGTGCAGGCGATAAACAATGAAAAAACAAAGAAGAAAAGCTAAATGTAAAGAGAGAGAGAAAAAAAAAACTTTTCAGCTTTGTGTTTATAAATAAATACCTCAATCTGTCCATGTTCCTTAAAAGACAGCTTGATGTAGGAGTATTTGCTGTTCTGTAAGGGACCAGGCTCCCTATTGCCAGGTGAAGGATGCAGATGGATAACTATTTTTGCACTTCAAAGTAAAAAAACAAACAAACAATAGTTTAGCTTTAATCTTTCTTTGTAAACATTAGCACAGACTTTAGAAATACCAATTTAACTTAAAAAAAACCAACTAATTAACTATGGTCCTTTAGTTTGCTTTTTTCAATCACTTAACCTTACTTCACCCTCTGATGGTAATCTCCTCTCTCCAACTACCAGAAATAACAAAATCCAAAGTCCCACATTTCAGGTATTTACAAGTGAGATAGCTGAAGTGCTGCTTGCATGCAAAACTTCATCCATGTTGTCTACAATGCATGAGCGACATACCTCTTTCCTATTCCTGCAGCCTGCTCCTCAAAGAAAATGATTTGAGACAGGGGCATGGACATGCAGCACTCCTATGAAACAGTTTCAAAAAGTCATAATAAATTACAATGTTCTTATAATTATGAAACAATTTACTTATGATTAAATGGTTTCTTCAGATTGGAAATTACTAAATAAATAAATAAAAAAACTTGACCCCCTCACAACGCACAATAATAAAAAGTAAGTCAGTCATCCTGCAAATAATGAATGTGTTGTCATGCATATTAACTTAGATTTATAGTCTGTGGCAGCCTGATGCTATGATGCTTAAAAACATGTAAAACTAAGTAAAGAAGATACAAATGTGCATGTGTAATTAAAGTCAGTAGTAAACTATTCTCAACAGCATTTTGCAGTTCTAAACTACGACACTGAAATGCCTTCTGAGGTAAGAATTAACAAATTCAAATAGGATTGTTTTTCTCCCCAATTGAACTGTATTGTTGTATTGATGTTTACTGTTTGCTTACATGATTCTTAATATCCCTCCACATCAGCCGATGTGTGCTCAACAAGGCAACTCCAACATCCAGTTTTGACTATTATAAACACAGTAAACAAGCGTATTATGTTAACAAAAATACATTTCGCCGAGTACCAAAAGCTTAATAACAACAAATATATAATATCTTAAAAGGTTCAGTGATTTTTATTCGCAAAAGGTGTTTGCTTATGATTTCTCGGTGTGTCGCTGCTAACCATGTTGTCACCTTAAAATCCGTATAATTAAACAAAACTATACCTTGTCATCACCATCATACAGTCTGACACCTCGCTGCTGGATCACTAATGTTTCATTTATTTCTAAAAGTCCATTTGACCATGAAAACCGATCCATTTCTACTTTAGCAAAACCCTATTGTATTGTTTACTTCCTGTAAGCTGTTCAGGATTTGCCTGTAAAGAAATAACTCAACACAGGATGTAAAATATAAAATAGGCAACAGTCAGTTTATTTCAAGTTTTAATTGTTTTGCTTGACTTCTTTTCCATACATGTTATTTAATTAATTATGATTTCATTATTTTCTGATTTTTTTTTTCAACAGAAGTGTGCTTGACCTACTAAAGGGGTCCTTTCGTTGTTGATGTTCCAAGCTGTCAGTAGCTAGCTACACTTGTTTTCTCTTTCACGTTGTATTTAAATTTTAAGGAATTTTTAAATGTCCTAGTCTTTTTTGTTGTTTTACCCGTAACATACTTGAATTAAGCATAAATTTCCCGCGATAAAAATATTTTTCAGCCTTTTCTTAAGTGTTTTTGTCGCGTTGTGATTAGAGTTGAAGTGACCGTAGCACGCTAGCTTGTTGTTAGCTGCAGCTGAATCTAGTGCGGACAGCTTTTTTGTTTAGACATTAATAATAGTTTTCGGTCGGAAAACTAAGTGTGTCAAAACCTTTAAGGACCATGCTGTATTTAAATGATTTATTGCAAAAATATACTAATCTTGGATTTGCATAAAACTATTTTTGTAGAAACTGGGGTCAACATTTTTTTTTTCAAATTTGAATACATTTAAAGTGGTTGTATTTAATTAACTCCATATTTGCTTTTTGCATTTTGTTGGAATTGGTTATCAAAAAAGCCTCTGTGTAAAATTAAAAACATGGATAAGAAGTCATTTGACATAGTCTTGGATGAAATCAAAAAGGTATAAAAATGTTTGTTATATTTTTTATTATTATGAATTACTACTTCTACAGAACTTCCTAACTTTGTATCCTTATATAACAGTGTGTCCTAACTGACCAGAGGATCAGAGCCATTGAGCAGGTGCATGGGTATTTCTCCAGTGAGCAGGTATTGTGTAAACACTGCTTTCATGTTTTGATAGTTTATTGGGTGGGTGTCTGTCTGGACGTCTGTCTGGACGGACGTCTGTCTATCTGGACGGACGTCTGTCTATCTGGACGGACGTCTGTCTATCTGGACGGACGTCTGTCTGGACTTCTGTCTGTCTGGACGTCTGTCCGTCTGTCTGGGCAGACGTCTGTCTGTCTGGACGTCTGTCTGTCTGTCTGGACGTCTGTCTATCTGGACGTTCGTCTGTCTGGACATTCATCTGTCTGGACGTCTGTCTGTCTGGACGTCTGTCTGATATGTGATCAAAGTAACTAAAACATAACTTCTGACATTTTCTACACTAATTTTATACCAGAACACTCTATTTGTAATGTTTGATCTAAGCTTTAACAATGCTTTGAATGTCTGCAGGTGATTGAAATCTTGAAGTATTTCTCATGGGCAGAACCTCAGATTAAAGCAGTGAAAGCTCTGCAGCATGTAAGTAACATTTGAGTTTGACAGAATCCCATAGTTCATGGTAGAAAAAGATGCCCTTACATTAGTGAAAAGGCAATTAACCATAACATTTTGATATGTAAATTGAGTACCATTCATCTTATCACATCTCAGTCATCTTTTGGCAAACATGCATCTTTGCTGATCCTGATATTTTCTTAATCGTGTCCTGACTCTTTGAAGCTGTTTAGTTGGAATCAGGGGAACCAGTTCTGCCATTTAATTTTAATGTTATGTCAGATTTGTGTTTAATTAGGATATGTTTTTATGTAATTAATGTAAATGTTTTTCATGGTATGTTCTGCATTAGTAAATGTGTTTTTCTTTCTGGTCCCTTTAGAAAATGGTTGCAATCCCCACGACCAAAGTTGCAAACATCCTGAACTGCTTCACCTTTTCAAAGGACAGACTTGTTGTTCTAGAATTGATAGCTTTGTAAGTACATTTATAAAAGTTCAATTGGTCAGAAGAACTTTTATTTAATTGACATTGGAGCAGGTCAGTTAGTAACCCAGTTTCTTTTCCTGTACAGAAATATTTCAGATGCTCAGAATTATCGTCCTGTGGAGGATCTGTTTCGCATTCATTTGTCTGAGAAAAAGCGTGCTCGTAGAATATTAGAGCAGGTATGTACATTTTTTGGTGTAATAAAATGACAAACTGTTAATCTTATCAGCCAAAAAATAACACAGTTTAATTATATTGATCTGCATTTTGTTTTGTACTGTTTTCCACACTAAATTAGGTGTGTAAGGTTGGCTGTAAGGCTCCTGTAGCCATGATTTCATCTTGTGGAATGATACCAGGAAATCCATACCCTAAAGGCAGACCCAGCTTGATCGCCGGCACCTTTCCTGTAAGTTCATGCAGGAGTCAGTGCTGAACTTTACTTATTTGTACTTATTTTTCAAAATAAAACTTTTGTGACCTATATTTCCACTTTCTTCCGGCACTTGTCTCTGTTGTTTTACGCCAGGTAATTAAAAAAGTTTGCAGAATTTGAGAAAAAGTTACGCTTCCGTTCTTGGGATTTTATTTTTGAGAAGACGTCAAAAAGTGTTCAGTTTGGATATATATATATAATTACTTTTTTTAAAGTAAGCCAGAATACTTTAAATATTAAATTTACTTTGTGATGACAGGGAATCCCTGCTGTGAAAAAAGAAGTTGAGAAAAAAGAAGATTCCTTGAACAGCATGGAGGGGAAAGGAATCGCTGCACGGATTATTGGACCTTTCAAACCTGTAAGCAGTAGCATGTGAATCACAAACTGTGATGATTTATCAGCCCCAACCTCCTGATGGAGTGATGAATCTTTTAATTACCTTACTTATACTGATTATAGTTCAACCTGAACGCAAAATCCAATTTGTCTTTGGTGATGAAACAAGCGTTCTACACTGACACATAGTTAATCCACTTTATATTTTAGAAAAGGAAAAACTATGTTTTTCTTGACATATGTTAAAAAATGACTAAGTAAAGCAGTGATTTTTGTTTGTTAAAAACATTTTATCAGGTCATTACTGTTATTCAGTTCAGTGTATGTATTATTTTTTCCCTCTGTTCTTTTTTAGTTTCCTTCAACATACAATCCCCATCGACCTGTTCCTTACCCTATACCACCATGCAGACCTCATGCTACTATCGCACCAAGTAAGTCTTGCAAAATATATGTAGCAATATATGGTATAACACGTAATCTAATCCAATGTTTATCCCCTAATTGCATTTTTAATATCAAGAGCATTCTTTCCAGTCAAATGACATTCTTATTATAACTAAGTAACATTTCTACTAATATAAATTATATTTTCATATTTGTAGCTGGAGGAATCAGTAAATAACAAAAGTGATTCCATTTATCTTCTAAAGAATCACATTTAAAGTATTGATGGAGAAAATGGACTTCTGGAGTGCTAAAATATATATGTTGATTAGGAAGATTTAAACAACTTCTTTGAAGATTTCATTATATGATAACTTGCCATATGACACACCAACCTTTGGTCAACACAACATATTCAGCCGGTCTTCAAATTTTATTATTATGATCTCGACTTTGTTGACTTGGTTTGTGTTGAGTTCTTTTATAATGAATGTATTGAGTATACACATATTATTTGCAACTGCCACTCAGGTGCGTACAACAACGCAGGCCTTGTTTCTATGGGAGGGGTAATAACAGCCAACGTGCCCCCTCCCCCCTACAGCTCTTCTCACAGAGTAGCAGGTATGATTCAAAGAAGCGACAGCCGATAGACCGTCTTTAAGCTTGCAGCTAAACTTGCTGGCATGCTGCTTATTTGTGCCTCTCCAGTTTGTGGATTTTATTTAGCCAGGTGGACAGTTTAGTTTTATCATCTGTTGGAACATGCTGATTGACCAGAAAAATACCTTTTTGTTGTCTAAATATTAAAACAGTAGTCATAAACATACTTTACTTAATTATTGCAATTCTGTTTTTTTTTTCTTTTTGTTAGGATTGATTTGATAGTTCTTGACTTTTGTGTAATTTGTGGCTGAATAAACATAATTTTGTTTAAAAATATCAGTATAAGCAGTGGTGTGCACACTACAACGAAATAGACAATGGCACACAACTAAAACTAAAGAAATAGATTCAGTATCAAAATAATTTTTTATTTGTTTTCAGAGCATTTTCATATTTTTGTTATCTGGTCATTCAGTAAAAATGCTTTTGTTATAAAATGTGTTTGGGGTCAAAAAGACAGAAATAGGTTAAAACAAATGCAAATAATCTTTTATTTCCTTAAACTGTGCTATCTGCTGGCATTTAACATGCACTGCTTGCGTTAGTCTTTTTCTGTGTCCAAGTTTTATTTTTGTCGATGAATTACAATATTGTTTTCAAAAAAGTTGTGAGTTCAAAAAGGTTGAAAAAGTGGTAATAAAAATGCATTCTGTCTTCCAAATCATCACAACTTTTTTGAACATGGAGATCATTTAAGGCCTTTGGGGAAATTTTTTATCACAAGATTACTCTGGTTTGATTAAACTGTGTCCAAAATGAGAAACCAAGAGTGGCATTAACTGAGACGAAAGACAATTTGAGCCAAAACAGCTAAATGCATGATACAAAATATTTCCTCAAAGATGAGCAAAAAACACTTTTTAGTCTTTGGAAATGGATTTGAATGACCATGCAGTAGGCTGCATGTAGGAATGCTCTCTGGCTTTTATTCCTCGCTCCTTTTCTTCTTTTGCAATGCTGTCTGCAAATGGATTTGCTTCACAATAGTTTGTTGGGCTTTAACTTATTCTACTAATGTCTTGAATGAAATGTGTTTTTACATTGACATTAGAGCTAATGAGGGAAATCAAACTTTTTAGCTGGAATGTTTTAGTTTCTAGTGCAAAATCTAAGAAAACAGTTCTTTCTTTTAATTTTAACTGTAATCATTTTTCATCACAATGTTTGATCTATTTTTACTTCAGGTTACGCCAAACCTGGCAATCCACAAAATACCACTCCTGGAGTGAACAGTGGACCCCTTCATGTTCCTCATGTGTCCACTCCTTCAACCCCTGTCCCACCCCAGGTTTCACCTGCCCCACCTCCTCCCACTACCCCAATTACACCAGTTTTCCCCGGCATGGTGCCCTCCCACAATGCCAATGCCCTCTCTCCTGCACCTGCCCCATCTCCATCTGTGATCAAAGCAGGACCGCAGACCCCCAGTGGACACGTCACACCTACACCCTCATCTGTGATTAAAGCCCACACCCCATCAGGTACCCCCTGTGGGACTCCTGTCCCGGGCAGCGGGGGTTTCCCTTCTTCCCCCTTCCATGCCCTCTCTCGACCAGACACCCCTGCAGCTTCCCAGTCACAGACAAACTCCATGGGCTCATCTCAGCAGAGGTCTTACTCCCAGACCTCAGACCAGTCCAACTTCTCTGGAATGCACCAGCAAGCAGGTAACCCCTCTGGTTCAGTGATCCGGAGCTACACCCCCTCTGGTTCATCATCTCTCACTCCTGGATCTTCCACTCCAGTTATTCCAAACTGTTCCACCCCAGGACCCAGCCCGAAACCCTCCCCTGTCCACCATGCTCAGACTCAGGCTGGATCTCTGAACAAGCACTCAGGGGGTAGTAACAGTGGCAGCAACAGCCCTGTACCATCAGCTTTTAAAGGCACCTCTCGTTCTGGTACGCCATCCATTAGCTCCCTGGTGCAGCCAGGCTCTGCGCAGGCCACCCTGTCACGTTCCTTAGGTCTATCCCACCCCTCAGGTTCTCCTCAAGTCTCTCTCCCTAGCCCTGTTCCTATCACTGGCCTCCAAGCATTGTCTTCCAGCACAGCACCATCTCATTATCCAGGCCTCTCTCCTTTTCCAGCTCTGTCTTCTTCTCTTCCTTGTGCCACCATCCCTTCATCTGTGCCCACAATGACCTCCACCACCAACATAACTAACCACCCACCAACCTCCATATACCCAAGTTTGGCTCCCAGCGCCACGCCTGCTGCAGCCTCTCCTTTTGGTCTGGGCCTCACCTCTGCCCCATCTATATTTCAAGGCCTTCCACCCGGGGCTAGCCCTACCGCCTTTCCTGGACTGGCCGTGTCAGGGGGTACCAGGAGCCCCGTGTTGCCTTCATTCATGGGACTGTCAGGAGCAGCTCCAGCTTCAGTAGCATCAGTTGCTCCGCTGCAGGCTGCTGCTGTAGTCGGGGTTCCATCGTCATCCCCAGTCTTGCCTGGTTTTGCATCTACTTTCAGCTCCAATTTTCAGACTGGGTATGTGAAGTTTGAATTTTTACTACCCTGTGTATACACACACACACACACATGCTATAAAACATGTCATTATTTACTGTAGATCCAATAATCTCATGCTATATGCTTAACGCCATACCATTAGGTTCACACAAACACAGAAGCTACTGACTGAATTGCTGTTATCTTTATATAACAGGAAATTCACGTCTTGTAATGAGAGGGAGAACAGCAACCAGGAGAAAAAAGTTGAAGGAAACCATTTGCTTGTAAAGCGGCTATAGATGTGCATCATAAATCATGTCGATCAATTTTCCACCTATGTTTTAAATGATACGTTAGATGCTGCACCTAAAAGGTACAAAGTCCTGTGCTTCATTTAGACTTTGCTTTGTGTCACATAAGATCTTTGCCAACACCTTTCTGGTAACCTCGCCTTTGTTGACATTTCAAGCACTCAAAGAAAAAACATATCAAGCCAGCAAAGAATGAAAAACTACTAATCTAAAATTATGTTAACTTGTACTTTAAGCACAAACTACATACCAACAGTATGCTATCAACTAGAGAAATAATATTTCCTGTGAAAATTCACTGTGACTGCTGAATGCTGAAAAATGTTTTGATATATGAATAAATGAAAAAGCACAAATATTGCAGAACAAGATGTTCCAAAAAAAAGAAAAAAATGGTACATTTACACGGTGTTACCTTTGATAAGTTTATCAAATCTAAACATTGGTTCATTTACTCTTCATTTTGTATTTAGACTTGATCGTATGTAATTGTGAGACAATAACATGAGATCAGACACTTTCTGGAGTACCAGCTGGTCTTCTTAGCTGTTAAGATCTTGGCCAGCCTAAACTTAAAAGCAGCAGAGAGACGAATATGTCACTTTTTTCTTTATCAAATGTGAATTTACATTTCATAAAAAATGTTAAATTGTGTTTTTGGGAAAAAAAAAAAGCTAAAGTCCTGTTCTTGTGTGCTGCAGGCTGGCGAGTGCACTTCAGGCTCCAGGAGGGAGTGGGTTCCCAGGCTTGCTGTCCTTCCCTGCTGTAGCAGGCTTCTCTCCATCTGCTTCTCCTGCTGCCCTCAGTGGCCTCCACAACCCAACCATGCAGTCCGCTCTACTGCAGGTAGTTGTACACATACACACACCCACACAATAATCTGACGTTTTGGCTTTCAGCTCAAAAAACAGCTCTAAAACTCAGCTTCTGTCTTATTTCAGGCTCATCCCACATCTGCTTTGGAGAGCTTTCCTCCTCAACCCAACAGTTTCACCAACTACCCTGCAGGCCCTGGGAACCCCTTCCCACTCCAGCCAGGGCTGCACCCTCAGTTAGGTTGGCAGTGAAGCCTATACGTTGACACGTTAAGACTCACACGCAGACCCTGCAGAACCCAGGATAATGATACAAATCATTTCACAGCAAGAGAAACCCAAGAAACACTACTCTGAAGATGTGAGGGAAGAAGGCGTATTGGTTACTCATCACTTGTAAATATTAGTTATTAAATTAGAATGGATAGACTGTAACTAGCTGTAATGAGAGGCTGTACTTGCCTGTTTTGAAGAACACATTTATTAATGAAATATAGAAAATATGAAATTTATGTAAAAATAGTCATGAATGACTATTATTTGGTGTCCAATTGCAAAAAGAAGAAAATAAGAAGAAAAAGCATTTCATTTTATTTGCCCAAATCTGTGATTTTTAGTGTGTACTTATTACTTATTTGTAGTTTATAATATGGAGTCACATTTTAAAGTGTTTATAGAGCACTGTAAATATCTTTATTTCATGTTCTGGGTCAGGAGTGTGATTGCTGTTACTTTTTGCAGCTCTGATCATGTTTTATTTGTTGCATACTGTGATTCATGTTTTGTATGTTTACAAAGTCGACAAATGTGACCCTTGAGCACTGTTCCTGCAGTATTTGACCAGACATACTTGACTATACAAGCTCTACACAAAGCATCTGGGATGATGTAAGGATTTCAGTTATACAGCAGTAGATGTATAAAAGCTTCACTTATTTTTCCACATCAGATTAAAAACTACTTTTAATGAATTTGTTGCACTGCTCAGCTCACTGTAGAAGACGGGCTCATATCATGATTGAGAACAATAGACCTTTTATTTTTGTATGATCCACCTTACATTTTCATCATGTTTCTTATATTTTTTCAGTGAACTACTGATTTATCTTGCTTTAACTGTATTTGTAGTTGATGTTATTCCCCCTAAATAAAATGACCAGAGATTAAATCATGAAAAAAGTGTTGAGAAAAATGATTTCAATTATTTGGAAAATTTAAAAAGAAGCAGATATCAGGCATTATTAGAACTGATTAGGTTAAAATGATCGTTATAGGCTAAAAAGTGCATTAGTGTAAAAAGAAAATATCAACAGGCATTCCTATTAAAAAAAATGTGGGATTATAGATACACCTCACATTCATGTTAATTGAATAAACTACAATCAATTATCTGATATAAATAGCATCTTTGTGAAAACTCATAACTATTATTTGTCTACTTTAAATAATTTATAGTTTATTTTATTTATCTGTATGAATGGTTTTACAGCCTGCGTCCAGTTGGCTCAGAGTTTTATAGAACGCTTATCATGTATGATATTGCACAACAAACGTCAGGAGTCACAAGACAAATAATCATGTGAGTA
>JARVGW010000161.1:10499947-10522013 GCA_031762495.1 Anablepsoides rubrolineatus
GTGAAATGAGACGTTTTCCTGCTTCTCTTCTGTTAATAAATCCATAACACAAACAGCTTTTCTGACATTATTTAAAATATTATATATATATATATACATATATTCTTTATTTTATTTTTTATAAAAAGGTCAGTTGGGTAGTAACAGACAGACAAATATATTATTGCAAAAAAAAAAAAAAGACAAGACGGCAAATTAACCAATTTTAGATTTTTTTTCTTTTTGTGCCTAAATGTGTAATGAATTTAACCTAAACACCACTTGGGGGCACTGTAGCCCCTTGCAAGAGACATAAGCTGTGTTTTTATTTGTGGCCAAGGTGTGCTCATAGTTCACTGATGTATAAATGCTAATGGAATACAGTGACATTTCTGATCTGGTGAATGTATCTGAAACAATGTCAGAATTAATAAATATGACATCAATACAAGCTTCTCAAAATGTTCATTTGGTTTTCTTGAAGCCTCACCTTTATTTTTCAAGCAAAGGCTGCTACTGTTTGTTGCTTCCTTTCAGGTTGAATGTGTGGAAGATTTGCAGTTTACTTTGTCCGAGACCTATATTATACATTGTTCGGTTGTTTGTGTGTGCATGAGTTGAGGGGGGGAGGGAGTGATCAAAGGTAGCCAAGCATGTCTGTCTTCTTTAAGGGCTGGCAGCAGCCACGTTAAATTGCTCCCGCAGGATACAGTAATTGTAAAAGCAAAGTTACAGGAGCCAAGGTTTCATTTGCACTGATGGAACAAACATCAGGGATGAATAAGCGTGCTTATTAAATCCCCACTCTGTGTCAAGAGGCAACAAAGATAAAGTGAGAGCAAATAAGAGGTGTTTTAATGGAAAGACAAGAGGCTCGTGCCCTTCACCTTTTCTACAGAGGATCCCAATTAATGCAAGCCTGTGAGTATGAGTTTAAGCATAATAGGAGGAAATTAAACCCTTTCCAACACAAACATGCCATCGCGTGTGATTCAGTTCTCTTGATTGGAATCATGCTTCTGCAGAAACAAGTTTGGTGCTTTTGAACTGACACCTACATACTGTATCTCCCTCTCATCTGTGCTCCTTTAGAATCAAAGAATGTCACAAACACAAGGACAAAGCCGCTGAAATGCAGTGCATAACTAATTATACTTATCTCTAACAGGGATCCAGAACCACTCAGGTAAATGTCTTTTAATGTTTGAGCTCTCGCAATCCCTTTTGCTTGCACAGCGCATTATTTTCTCTTCAACGGAGGAGGAATAACAAGCAGATCCTGGGTATGCTTTGGCTTTGTACCTGCCACAAGATGAACTCAAGTACTGCCATGCTAGAAATTTTGCAGGTACTTTTTATAAATACAAGTTTTTATCTTCTTTTATAAAAATATAACCTAAAGGTTTCATCACATCACCCTCAAAGTAAATAAGGATGATTGAATAATATATGAAGCCTGTTGGATTTAAAGGGGTAAAAGTATTTGATCCTTTAACTATTTCAGTAACTAAACAGTTCTGCCCTAAACTCAGTTTTGCAATAGCTTTAACTTCAATTATGTCTGTTCGTTAGAAAAATATCTCGTGAACCACTGGACAAATTTAAATGAAACTCTCAAAAAAGAATCGTTGTTTACCTTTGGAGTCAACCAGATTTAAAATGGTTTGACCTTAAAAGAGACCTGTCATGAATTTTAAATCCTTCTTGATCACATTTAAATCATTTATTTGGGGTCTATATAAAGTGGACTAAATTCCTTCTTATTGTAACTCCACAAGCCCCTCTTTCAATCCTTTTCTGAGGTGTGTCCCAGATCAACTCATTTTGATGCTGTCTCTTCAAATCCAAATAAAGCGCTTCACACCCCGCCCCCTTCATCTTCCAGAGCGGTTCATTCTAGTTTTATAGAGGGGTTGCTATTTAGAGGCGCAGAAACAGGTACTCCTGTTTTCTCCTACAGACCAAAAACAATCATGTTATAATTGGGAACTCTAAAGTGTCCCAAGGTGTGAATGAGAGTGTGAATGGTTGTTTGTCTTAGTTTTCTATGTGTGTCCCTGTGATGAACTTGTCCAGGTATACCCTGCACGGAAAGCAGAAGAGTGGGTAAAAGAATGGATGATTTAAATTATTTATAATTTATTTTAGAATAATAGTTATAGTATCATATAACTTGGACAGGCTGGCATTCTAGATCTTTCTGAGAATCTCAATATATTTCTTTAATTACTTGTTAATTGTTAAAGAACACTAAATATATAACATATATAATATACATATACAATATAAACGTGTTATCAGAACAATAGCAGACATTCTGGTTCCAAGTAGTTTTTTTTTTTTTTGCTACAAGGTCATTGTGACAAAACAATTGATTATATCGACTGCCTGTTTTCAACCTCAGCACAAATATTTCCTTCTTTTTGTTCTTTTTTTATTTTTACCGTTTTCCACCTAATGAGTGTCAGCAGCTCCTCTTCTGTGATCGTCACAAAACTCATTTGTTTGTTTCATGGTATGCTTCCACAACAGCCACTGACTCCAATTTCTCCTTCAAATTAACGGCTAATTCTCACGGTCCACTTTTGCCACCAACAAATTGGTAACATAATCTGGGGGAAAGCAAAATGACTTTGACTTATTTTTGTGCCATTTGTTCGACTGAACACTTAGAAAAATCGACTGATATTTGAACATTTATGCAGACAGACAAGGTTTCATGGATCATTTAAGAACCACGTTGTTCCTGGGTGCACGAGCTGTTTCATCACAAATAAACCCAAAGGTTCAGGCAAACAACAAAGCGTGCCATATAGAGGAAACACTGTTTCCATAGTTATTCAAAGAGGTGTTTTGATCAGTGAATAGTAGAGTCCTATTCTTTTGCTAGCTGTTGCACTATGTGTGCATGTGCAGGATGATCTATTTGAGTCTGTCAGTGAGAATATTTGCATTTCCCCCCCCTCCTCTGCCTTTTTTGGCTGCTCTTGTCACAGAGCAGATCTTACTGTATCTGACACTGTGAGTTGATTATGCCAGAGTGTTTGTCCTCGGCGCTAACCCGCAGTTGTGAATACTCAATGACCTCCAACTGCCTCTTTCATGCATTAAAATAAAAGTTGACATTACCCGTTTCATGCTTCTGTGCCGCTCCGATTCACCATTCCCCCCAGCTGCCACCATTCTGAATTTTAGGTTTTTCTTTTTTACTCTTCCCTACATCTAAGCCAGGCAGTTGCTTTTTTTGTGCCGCTCTTAAAAAGTGCACATAGAGATGATAGGCAATGACTTAAAAAAGCGTTGGAAGGAAAGTTGCCTCAAACTACAGTGTCAGCAGCTTTACCTTTCTGCTGCTCAAACCTTCCTCACTCAAGCTAACGCTAACGTCTGATCCTTTTCAGACTTTTTGGACACATGCTTGTTTTTCCTTTTATCCTATTGAAACCCGAAGCAGCATTTGCATGATTGTTTTCCTGTTTTCTGTACTGTTTTTTGGAATGTAACTTCTGCATACTTTGTGTTATTTTAGCCATTCGTTTATCAAACCACATTTTTATCCTGTTTCTTTTAGCACTAACAACTCACTTTAGGTCTTTTATTTGTAACAAATTTTAGTAAAGTCATTCAGCAATCTGCAGTTTTATCTGAAAGCTTCTCTATTAGCTTGACTCTTCTTTGAAGGTGGTATTGAATTTTCCACGGAAGATTCAAGAAAACAAATACACCCCTAATCTGCAACCTCTGACAAGGGAGAAACAGCAGCATCCTATCAAAGAGCCAGCAGTGAGAAGTTCCCCACAGCACCTTGTAAAGTGATGCAGATGGAGCCTAAAGTGGAGAAACAGACTGAAGGAGATGATGTGCCTGATTAAAGAGAACACAGAGAGGAAATGATGATGTTTAAACTCACTTTGAAGTTTCAAACTAGTAAATAAAAGATGTGCTCAAGAAGACTCAAGAAATGGCTGCACTTTCCACACCTGCGGCTCAATGCTTAAATATTCATTTCCTGTCAAAGTCGCGCATGCACTCGAGAAGAGTGCGTAAAGCTTAAAGGAGTGTGTGTGTGTTTTACCGAGGCCATATTAAAACAAGAAAGATTTGCTGCTCACAAGCTGGTGTCTCCATGCAGATAAGATGTGAATAAAAGAGAAGAGAGCTCAGGATTTATTTTACTCTTAATGATCAACTCAAACATCTTCAAAAGGCCCCTCATCAGTGGACAGCACACTGAAGAACAAGCAGAAGCCCTCGGTGCTTTTATCGGCTCCCTTACGTTCCTTTCATCCCCACAATGCCAGTAATGGTGCTGAGATTAGTGCCGGATGTGTTAGCTAAACTTCTCGTTTGGCAGGAAAGGCAAGTGAACAGTCTTTTTTTTTAAATGGAAATTTTAATGCTAAAAAACTAAAAGAAAAAAAAAACATTTCAATATAGACATTTAAAAAATTTTGGAGAATTTTCCCAGTTTCATTTGCGTAAAGAAGCAATTAGCATATTCAGAGACAGACATAAATTCAGTAGCAGATGTTTCTGTTTGATTTTGGACAACCATCAAAGATTAGCACTTAAGTTCAGATGAGTACAGACTTCAGATTGGAATTTATTTAGTTCATTGTCTGTGAACGTGACTCATTTCGGAGCGAGCTTATTGTCACAGTGTTTCAGATACTTCACCTTCCTTTGTGCCTGCTGAATAATCATTCCAATTGACTGTTCATTTGATCAACCTCTTTTAAACGACTTGACTTTGTATTGACTTTATTCCCACTCATATCTTCATTTCCCATTTCCTTTCCCCTATTCGGCTCTATTCTGAGCGCCCTCATTCCCTAGTCAGCATATGTTTCAGACAGTCCTTCAGGGGCTTTCTTTCTGTCAGCCTGAGTACAGATATTTCAGCACCTTGATTTCAGCATAATTACATAAGGATAAATGATGACTCTCCCTGAATGCATTTTCCCTCTTCCTTTCTGTCAACCCATCAGGAATAGGACCTGGGGCACAGCAATCACTCACTACTACGCTGCAGACAGCCACCGGAATCTCGCCAAAGTTTATGAGCAAAGACAAAAAAGAGATTTGTTTCTTGATTGCGGAGTTATTATCCTAAGAATAACTCTCCCTAAATGCATTCCACTTTCTGTCAAGCTAAAAGGAAAAAGACCTCGGGCACAAGAATCACAATCTAACACACTGCATCGGAGTGAGTTGCAGTAATTAAAAAAAAAAGTATATTAAATATATATATATATATTATTAGTGTTTAACTTTTGGAATAGTGGTAAATTTTGGCTTATAGCATCCATGGTATTTTTGTGCATTTGAGATGTAAAGTTTTATTTTAGAGAGTTAAGGATGCACACAAATGCTTACAATGGTGCTGGAAGCTCTCTCCCAGTTCTAGGGTCACAGGCCAAGATGCCCCAATGACACCTCTGCAAATCAATTCTCCAAACTGAGATCATTGTCTACTGCAGGTACAATACAGACTGCTGATTATTGTCATGGCTGCTGGCAAGATTTAGAAAACAAATGCAGACAAATCTCAAGGAGACTCGTAAGTAAAAGTAAAAATGCTTTATTAAAAATAAATAGCTAAAAAATACTTTTGAAACCTACTCTAGAAACATTAACCCTGTTTCCATTAATGTTTATTTTTATGTGCATTGCATTAGAAAAGTTTGAAATGGCAAAATTAAAAAAAACTTTAATTTTTGCGAAAAACATTTTTACACTTGCTTGAGGTCATTTTTGGATTTTCAGAAAGCATCCAAGAGTTCAAAAAAGGTGACATGGAAATACATTTGCCAAATATGTTCTAACGTAGCAAACATTTATCTCACATGATTGATTATATTGCATGCTTTCTTACCGAAGCCCTACCATAAACATAAGAAAAAGGACCAAGAAGCAGCAGAACTTGCAATCCATAACTTTTTATTTTAACACCATGAGTCAAAAGTGTCTTTCTATAAATCACTTCCTCAAACAGCGACAAAAAGTGCTATGGATTGAAAGAAATTTGTCATGCCACTAGTTGGCAGTATTGCGCAGGAATGGCTCATAATATCACTGGAAAAATATATTCTGGTGAGCTGAGCCAATGTTGCGATTCTGAATTTGCTCCCGCTAAAATTATTTTGCCATGTGCGCTTTAGAACTTGCAGAACTAAATAAATTAACTAGCACTTTAGAATTTGCACAACTAACTTTTGAATTAGCGCTGCCCACCACTGATTATTTGTTTCCGCTGTCGGCGTCTTCCCATAAAAATCACATTTTTTTCACAATATGTAACATAGCTAATAGGTGATATGACAAAATGATTAAAACTTGCCCATAGAAACACATTCTTAAAAACATCTCTCTATTGTCCCAACAGCAGTCATGCATACTGCAATGTTTGATGAAATTATGCTTTGTGTAGCCTGGTTGATTCAGTCTAAACCATTAGATGGAAACTCGCCTAATTCACATTTATTATATTTTTTAAAGACACAGCCATAACACACACACAATTGGGATTACAGAAACACTAGAAAGTAACAGAAGAAACAAAGCACAGAAAAGGAACAAACACAAAACCCTGCAATAATGACACTGCAGAAAGAAATCAGAACTATCTCTTGAAAACAACCAGTTTTATGCATCTGTGTGATGGTTACAAATTTGGAACAGGTGTGACAGAGAAAGCAGAAAGCAGCACATAAAGAAACAGATTCTACAAAAAAAAGATGAAGTGGAGAAAATCCCAAACAAAACTATAGACCTTTTATCATTTCAACTTGTTGTTTACCATGGGGCTTTTGAGTCTGGTATGATGGCCACTGTCACCACCTGGACACATCTTCAGTGAATTCAACTCCTACCCTGATGCAGGCAACAAGAGTCCTGCTGCTTTGCAGTTTAAACTTTATGTAGTTTATTCTGCCTTTCTGTTCCGCTATGGTTTTTATTGCTTCTGCGTCTTAGTCATCGGTCAACAGCTTTTGTCAAGCGCTGCTCCACTAATTGGATGTTTCTTTTTATTTTCCTTTCCAGTAGCAGAGAGGTTACAGCACTGGTGATGATTGGGCCCTTTTGGGGCTGTCATCTTCCTCTTTATGTGTGCTCCTCCTGGTTAGGGTTGCACCACAGAGTGTTTGTTGGTTTGATGCTCATGTAATTTGGAGAGACTCCCGCGATGCCTCCTTCCCTCTCTAAAGTGACTCCCTGCTGGGTAAGCCTGAGCTGCCTTTTTAATCTTGGGTGATTATTGTTACTTTTAATAGTCTATTCAAATATTTTCGAAACATAAAAACGTGCTGACAGATGGCATAAATTCTCTTGTGCTCCTAGGTAAAATTAACACGAGTGCCTCTTTGGGATATTAAATGTATTACTGAATAATAAATTAATGCAAAAATAAAATCCCTTGCATGCAATCCTCACGGTGAAAATGTCAGATTTCTGGAAGTAGTTTAAAGTGTCTCTTTAAACCCAAATAACACTTTTGTTGTTGCTTAACTACTAACTATTTTTAAGAGAATGTATATGTCAGTATCCAGTTTTTCTGGTAGTTGTTTGTTGTTGGGTTTGTTCCTTTTTGGTGTATTTTCTGTGTTCTGTTCCTGTTCTGTTTCTTATTTCCTTATCAGCCTCAGTCCATAATAGGCTCTTGATGTTCAGTCCTGAAATCAGTGAAGAATTTTGGGTGATTTCACACAAAATCTGGGTTCCTCTTCATGGATTTGTGTGCCTCCATTTGAGACTCATTTCTTAGCTTTTTAAGTTTTTTTCTGCTGCCTACGCTTTAGTAAATTCTATAACTCTACATGCATCTTCATAGGGTCCAAAACTCCCACTGTGACAATGTAGTAACAAAGCAAGGAATTGCCAAAATAAAGCAAAGTAAAATAAAGACATACAATTATGTGATGGTCTGGAATTCATTTTTAGAATTGGATTTGGTGGCGAAATATGTCCTTCTGCTTTAAGAAACATTTGAGGCCAAATTGGCAATGTCAGGCATGTCCACTGTCAGTTTTGTAGTAAAAACAGTGACATACTTAACATGACTATCAGTTTTACTTTGTCATTTGCTGTTACTAAAATCAATGCAAGAAATAAATGAAAAGCAACACATATTACTCAATGCCTTGCATGCCAAAGTTTGATCAACAATCTTATGGAATCACCTTGTGCTCCAAAATGTTTTGAGTATTGGACTGAGCTGCTAGCAAGCAACGTTTTAGCTTAATGTCTATGAAACGGACTGAGCTTTAGACATTGTTGTGTTTGCCAAGGGTAATTAGCTGTGGCAGCCACCCTGAATCAATTATTAACCAGAAGTTACTTGTAAATGTACATCCAATGAATCTTTCTGAGATTTCCATTAAATTAGTCCAGTAGTTCATGATAAATTTTGCTGACAGACCAACAAACACAAAGCACACAAGCCTTTACATTATTACCTCTTTTTTCATTTTAGGCTGGTGTTAAGAAAGAAAACTGTTTCTCCATTTTACCATATCTGTGTTATTTTAAATACACAATTACTTGAAATGTTCAACCAATTTGTTGAGGACTTTCTCACTCATGTGGTTTACAGCACGGTGTTTTTCTCAAATCAAATGCAAAGAAAAGGGTGCAGAGGAGCATCTGCCAAGAGCACATAAAACAAAAGGCAAATAGTGAAAATGGAAGTGTTTACTTTGCATCACCTCAACAATGGCTGATGAGAGTTGTCAAATTAGCATTTTGGGGTTTCTATTCAGGTTTGAATGTTTGCAGAATTTTGATAAGCTCTTATGCATGCACATTTTCTCACATGCTAAACATTTTATAGATACCTGAGTAAAAGATGCCCAACAGAAAAAAGGGGGGAATTTTTAGGGGAAGTATGAGTCACTAGTTATTTTTTAGGCCCACAACAGGGATTAAAGAGTTCTAAAGGACCTTTTACAGTGGATTCAGACAACAAACAGAGGTACTTTGTAACATCTTCTTTCAGGGACACATCCAAGCTCAGCGTGAGCAGAAACCTACTGCTGCCCCAGCAGAAGGCCTCACACCAGGGCCTTGATTTAATCATTGCCCAGCAAGGGGAGAGGCCAAGCAGGCAACAAAGCTGCCCTCCAGCCCTCCATCCCTTTGCCATCAATGCTCCCTGTTGGTTGACCCAGGAGAGGTCGTCCCTCACCCTCCGCCCTCCACCTGGGTTGTTTGAAGATAAGAGGGACGGGGTGTAAGGGGAGAGAGTACCAGGAGGAGGAGAGGCAGATGAAACCAAGGTTGTTTTCTTTGAACTGCTAATCACTGTGTTTAAAGCTGACCTCGCTTCCTGTGTCTCTTTACGTGCTTGGCTCATTAAAATACGCACCGAGATAAAGGGGTTGGATGGGAGTTCACTACAGTGTTACACCTTTGTTTCAGTCGAATATGAAAATCTCATTTATAAATTAATAATAAACGACTAGATGGGAAATGTGTTTGAGCCAATGGCTGAACGGTTCCTGTTATTTTGCTTAAATGCTACCTCATTAATTTCATTTATAAAGTAGGATGTATTATTTCCTACTGTATATAACTTTGTTTCATCTTGTTGATGATCTATAAAATTTATTGGTTCATCTTTGGTGCTTTATTCTTTATTTAACCAGAAAGAAAGAAAAGTTTTCCAAATTTAAATCATCTTTTTACAGGAGTTTCCAACAACAATTACAACACACATCCATGGAAAAAGTCTACACATCACAAACCACAAAAGCTACAAAAATAAAAATAAGTCAGGCTATATAGTTTTTACAATAAATACCATAATTAGTAACAGAACTGTTTGATCTAAACTAATGGTGCATTGAGAATTATTCAAAATTACCCAGCAAAATGAGCTTCTTCCAATTTTTAGGTTTTGGATCTGAATCCTAAAATGAGTAGAAGTGCACCTAAAAGCTTTACTCCTCTCACTCAATAAGAGCTTTTGGCACACTTAAAAGGAAGCCTTATGAATGGAGACAATAACTTTACTTTTTTTGGAGGCTGTAGATGTAGGGTGGAGGCTAAGAATAGTCTTGTAAATGAAATGAGCTAATGGTTTAATCAATGAAAGAACCATCCAATACAAAAATACAATATACAATGATGAGTCAGAGTTTAAGTGTTTGTAATGAATGTCAAAGCACCATGATGGACTGCATCAGTATTATGTAAGCAGTGTAAAGAGGCATACATTTAAATTACTTGCTCTGTAATTCAATAAAGACATAAAAGTAGCAGGTACAAGTTTTTTTGTTTTAGCAACAAAAGAAAGACAAGACTCAATATTAAAGCAGAACATGAACTTAAGCTTTCTGTTTTTACCCAGCTGCACAATGTGAGACTTGAAGTAGAGAGACTCATGAATCAGAAGTATTTGTATTCAGACACTATAACTCAGTCTCAGAACCCTGTAGAGAGGTAACAGATGGAATATCCAAGCATTTTAATTTAGAGTTTGAGAACAATGTGAGTTTTGTTTATTTAGCATTCAGATTAGTTTGGATTAGTACAAAATGTGCTGAACAGTACAAAAACAATAATGAAATGTTGGAGTTGGTAACATACCTAATAAGGTAAAGATGCAAAATACACCACAGTATTGTCTGCATAAAAATTAAATATGTATTTACATGGGCAGTCTAGCTATAAAAGATTACAAAAGTACACCAAATTGTGGATGCACAACAGCTGAGATCGCAACAAAAGTATTTGGTCACCAAACAAAAATTATGGAGGACCAAAGGCCATGCTTGTAGTGTGAGCACAGACACATTGCACAGTCAAGATTTAAACTGGTGTCCTTTCTACTAGAGGTAAATGTGCAAAAACACTATGTCTACTTGCAATTAAAACTGATTTTCAAAATTTAAATAACCCATTTAGCTCTTTTCCTTAAACAAACCAATCACTTTACTGAAACACTTGATTAGAATGAAGACATTATGCAGAATATGCATATGTGTTATAACATTTATTAGATCATATATGCTGCTTGATTTGAGCCAAAACATTTGCAGCTGCACGTATAAAACAAAATAATACAGCATACTACTAGGAAGGAAACATTAAATTATTTCAAAGACATTAAAAATGTTCTTCTCCAAAGCTGTATGAGAAAAAAAAATGTTTGGAGGATTTGCAAATCCAACTTGTAGGATTACTATATTACCATACTACCATAACTGTTGTCAGTAAGAAAACAAAAGGTTGGGCTTTAATTAATTGGTAGCTTACATAATGTCATAGTAGTCCTGTAAAAGCTCTGAAATACTAGTACGGTGCGCTCTACACCATTAGGCAAAACAGGCAGAAGAGTGTGACAACAGCCTTATTGTTGTGGATTTTTTTAAACATTTTAACCAAATGTTTCAACCTTTTTCGATGTTTGTCTCGTCTGCCTAAGCTGCAAAAGAAAAACAAGGGAGCCATCTATAAGCACAAACCCAAGAATCCAAACAAACCTCATCATCCTCATCAACCTTACCCCATTGTTGGGATTTTGCCAGGTATATTTAGGTGTTGTGCTGGCTCGCGCTCATGGTTCTGCGTTAGTTGCTCTCTTTGATGTCTCTTGCCCTCATTTCTGCTGCCTGTCTAACGCATCTAATCTTGACACCACTAACAATGTCACAGGCATCCTCACTATTGCCACACCGACCTTTGATGCACCTGCCTCGAGTGCTTCTGTTCTCTTTTCTCAACTTTTCAGCAACGTCTTAACAATGTTTCATCCGTGACTGTGGTGTCTGGGCTGGGATGAACTCACAGGACACATTAGGTTAGATGAAAACAATGATAGACCAAAAGCAAACAACACAAAATAGCCCCTTTAACTTTCTGGCAATACGCATACCTATTAAGATATTGTTTTGCTCTTCATACAAAACAGCTACTTTTGTGAAGATTATTATGAAATAAATTTTATTTGGCGCAAACACAAACATGCACCATTACACTGTAAAGTGAACCGAGCTAAAAATGCCTTATATTGCAGTACATAAGTGTGAAGCTGCCCCGTAACATTGGCTAAAAACAATTAATACATAGCCACAAGATAATAACACATGGCCATGAGATAATAGCTTGTGGAGATGCAATATTAACTTGTGGCCATGAGATAATAACTCATGGCCATGAGAGGCATGATGGCTTAGTTGGTAGAGCTGTCACCGCAACATGTTCTCACTATGCATGCATGGGTTGTCTCCAGGTACTCTGGGTAGAACTATTCCCTGTCTAACCTCAAGTGAATAAAGTATGTCATTCATTCCTATAATAAAATAAAACCAAATGAATTCAAATTTGACCACTATCACCAGTCTCTGAATGGAAATGACAGCAATAATCATCATGTGGCCATGCATTGACGATCTCAAGGCCAAACAACATTGTTTTCTTTTATACATGCTCCGTGCATAACAATAATTTTCAGCTATGACAAACATAGTCAGTATTGCATCCCAGTAACAGGTGAGAAATCCTGCTTATGTCTCCTGGATTCCGATTCAGTTTGGAAGCATTTGCTCTGAAGACAGTGAGCCTGAACAAGCCCAGAGAGACTGACGCACGACTATGGTGGGAAAGCACGATGAGGCGCTGTGGAGACGGAGAGTCGGGCAGCAAGAGATCAATCAATCATCGCTCCTGTTGCTTTATATTGACTCTGAGGTCCCACTGGGCCACAACGGTCAATGTGCTTTCAGGCATTTTGTGTGGGTCGATGAAGGAGCGTGGCTGGCTTAATGCTCACCTTTGTGTGTGTGCATCTCCGTAATGCATTAGGTGTTTTTATAGGAACTGCACTGACAGATTTTCATATATGTGCATTGTTAGAGCAGCCATTAGAAATTACAACCCATAAATATAACATAACAACTATTATACCAACTGTGAGGCCACTGTGCATCTGGCAGAGCACCTCTTTTTAATATTTATACCTTCACAAAAGGTTAGAAAAAACTGACCATACATGTTGCACATAACTGTAGCACAGTTAGGGTTTAGCCAGTGTCAAGCTATTGCAATGTTTTTAGATTGCATATTCTTTGACGCGCTTTCACACTTTTAACCACAGCTACATGCCGAGCACTATGAGATTACTATCGGGTTGGCAACTACAGGCTGCCACCAGCCAAATGTGGGTGGATTTGTGAAGTGACAGATGAATTTAATTAACAGACCTGCCACATTGGCAGATAAACAAAGGAGCCATTTAACAAACAAATAATTCTTTAGTGAAAAACAAAACAAAAAAAATCTAGTGGTCAGGCAGTCCTAGCTAAACTTCTTTGTTTCACTATGCAGTAATGTGTGACAACAATGTACCTCACTGGCACCGACTATGCCACATGAAAGAAGCAGAATCCCCACCTTATGAAGCCTGTAGATGCAGCTGCCTATAACAGGCTTGACAAAAAACAACAATGCTGCATTGAAGCTCATAAAAATGGAACTTAAACAATTGGCTGCAAAAGCAGCTTGATTTCATAAAGAGGGAGGTCAAAAACAGCATTGCCATTATACAATTCATTTGGAAGACAGAATGGGAGATGAAAGAAGAGAAGGAAACTAGATACTGCACATAAAATTCTGAGCTTAAGTTTTTGATGAAAAACTACTTGTTTTTAATAAGGACTTACTGTTAAAGTCAGTCTTTTGTGCCAATATGTGACTGGGGGTGGGATAAGCTACAAAAATGAATGGAACCCAACATTATGTGCTAACGAGGTTTTACAAATACGAATGTGTGGGAAAAAAATACTTTAGTTGGTTGAGAGAAAAAAGATACACTGACTAATAAAAGTATAAGTGCATCAGTCACTTTGACTAGTGAGAGGTAAAAAAAGAGCCAGTTTTCAACAAAAGAAAATTGGGCATGGAATGTTTTGCACCTCTCACCCTCAGCGGTCACCAGTGAGCTATGTTGTGGAAGAATCGAAACTACAAACCAATTTTCAGCCAGTAGTGGGATGTGATGCAAGCTAGTGATAACAGCAATAGAGTTCTTTCCTGGGATTATTAATACCTGATGTAGGGTTTTGTTTGGTTATTATAGCTGTTAAATAGTCTTCTCCACTACAAAGCTGTATGTGTGATCAGTCTTAACCTCTGAATAAATGCAAATTACACCAGAAGGTGCAACAATCGTGGATGCGGCAACTAAGTAGCCACAGCAAAAAACATTTTTTTTACACTATTTGTGCCGATTCCCAGTCATTCAGGTCATTCTAATTTGCAGTCTCTACTCAAAGGCACCGCATTAACGTATGAAGCAAAAAAGAAGAGAGTTCTGTGAATGCAACCCCCTTATCCAACTGTGTAAATAAAGAAACACGAGCTCGTAAAGACCAACAACTGTAAAAGAAATCTAAACAGAAGCTTCATAATATAAGGTATTGAGGAGAAACAAGTCGACAACAAAGGTTGTAGCTAATTGGCAGACTGTTAATGTTTAGCAGTTCAGTAAAGGTTTAGGTATAATCAAAAATTCAGGAACTATTACTTCTCATTAACTGATTTAAAAAGAAAGGTACATTTTGACTGCTTTAAGTAAGTTCTTGTTGTAAAATAGCTCCTGACCTTGCTTGACCCATTTGCAGAGCAAGTTTAATTGAAAAAGTGCATTAGTGGGGGGCAAAACACTTGCAATAAATTACTCTTGGTTTTACTATTTCTGCCATGTTATGTATCAATATTTATTTTTCAAATTTTGTATAGTTAATATTCATGCAATGACAAACATATGAGGACAAAAAGGTAAACTTAATTTGAGCTCACGTGAAACACAAAAGGAGATCTGAACATGTACAGCTTATTCAAATGTTTACTTTTATTTATTTTTAAATCTCACATAGAAAAACAAATGAATTTAAACAAAAAAAAAAACTATATGCTGAAAATTGTGCACTTCCAGTAAAATATATATATATAAAAAAAACTTTCTTATAATGTAAGCTCACAGAACAAAAATGATCTTTTTTTTTAATTGCGTCGGATTTTCTTTGGCTAAAAAAACAGATGGGAAGCTCGAAAAGGGTTGAACATAAACTCACAAATAGATTTTGAAAAAATATAAGCAAGAGAGAAAAAGAAAAAAAATCACATTTCAAGGAAACCATTTAGAAAAAACCTGAATTCAGGAGACTGATGTGAAGACAGCAGCCCGAACGTGTTGAAGACAGAGGTTCCTTTAAAAGCATTGTTGTTTGGATGAAATGGAAACAAGGTGAAGCTGAAAGAAAAAAAAAACTACTTTTGATGATAATCCATCTGCTTGAGAGAACATTTTTCTTTTTTTCTTTTAAGGTAATAAGATACCTCGCGTATGTTTTTTCTTGTTCCCCATTTTTTTTTTAGAAATGTGTACAAATGTAAAATACCAATGAAAGTGAACATGGTGCTTGGGTGAAAATCTGCTCTATGTTACAAAAACAGACTCAGAAAAAAGAAAACACATTTACCCAACAGGTCATCAATCATGTGAATGATGTGAAGGTCTGGACATGCACTGTCACTCTCTGAGTGATGGATGATTGACAACTGATGATTACCTGAGCTGAAGGCTGGTTCCAACCCCATGGGTTAACCTCTCTGGGGCTTTTACCCTGATACAGGTTGAGCTGAGATGGATCAAGAAATTAAAAAAAAAAAAATATTTACACAGAATAAATTGGAATTAGTTATATAGAATTTAATATCACTTCACAACATTACCTGTAACAAATTCTAGGCTTAAAAAAGCAGGTGTTACCAACGATAAGCATTGTGTAACTTCCATGACTCATGTTACTTACGCTTTGAACAGATACTTAATACAAATTTTGGATAAAACTGACATTTTGTCATCAGCCATGATAAACACTTACTTTAGCGAGCTGAAGTTCAACAGCATGATGCCTTTAGTGACACCTGTGGTTGTGGTTCTGGTAAAAAGTCGTTGTTTATGTACTTGCGACTTCAGTAAACTTCTTATATTTAGCTTTGTGCAATGCATGTTAGCAATGAAATTGAAATCCTTCAAGGCAAACAGCTTCTGTAAGCAGACTAAACCCTTGACATTCTGTGAACAGATATACACACCATCTTACCTGAAACAGATACTTTTCTTTGTCCAGTTTTCGCATTCCTCCATTTTGGCATGCAGCTTTCATAAATTAGTAAAAGAGTTGCTTTGAGAGAGGGCACAAACTATATAGGTACAGTATAGGTTAAGTTAGTTCATTTGATTCCTGAACACTTTCTAAGTACTCAACATTTATGATCCACTTAGGGAATCACGGTTCTTCCTGAAACAAACTTCTGCTATATCAAGTGCTGCGACTTGAATAACAACTACAATTTAAACTCATTCACATTTTCTATTCTAATTATGGAACACATAGTTAACCTTTTATAAGACAGATGTAGAAGCACATGTCTATTTATCTTTATTTTTTTTCTTCTCTTATTTTTGTTCACATTGGCCTCATCATAGGGTGATAACAGTGTTGTGCTGACACAAGGAGAATTGGAGGTGTTACTCACACCTTAAAATGTGTGCACAGAACTGTTTAGAACTAACAACTACTGCAGTTGTCACTATGGCTTGTTCACACAAAGCTTCTAGTTTAGTTCACTTAAAGTAAATCACAATTCTTTATGGCTCTGGGTTGTAGAAGTGCGGTGCTCAGGGCTGCCGTCTTCTAATCCTGAGGCTGCAGGTTTGAGTCTGGGTCGCATCAGGAAGGGCATTGGATGTGAAACAAATAGAAAATCAAAAACAATAATCCTTTTAGATTCAATTTTGTCATTAACAAATTTGCATTTTTAGTTAGAAAATTGTTTGATTTACAAAAATAGCAATATCACTTTGAACCAGAATGTCAATTAAACATGAAAACAATTCTTTTTAGAAAAAAAAATCTCTTTTTACTCAGTAACTGAATTTATTTATGATTTTCATTCATAAAGTAAAATAAATTAGCTCAAACAATTAGCCTAAATTAGCTTAACTTTTTTTTTCAATTTAGACTTGTATTTTATAGTGTTGCATCAATTTCCCTTATCAAATACCAAACTTCATGCCTGATTTACTGTTAACACTCTGAGTCATTTTAAAGCACAGACAATGAATTATAGGGTGACAAAATGTTCACTGAATCAAAAGGCAGCTGCGTGGCAGAAGTTAGTTGGAAGTGGTGCACTTGAGAGAGGCTGAGTGGAAGGTTTGGTTTTACAAAAGCAACTTCATCCTCTGTAATGTATGTTGTTTTTACCCCGTCCCCCCCCACTCCCACCCCCACCATCCAATTTGCTGAGCATCTCTGACACTTTGACCCTCCTTTTATTAAGAGTGTGAGTCTGAGCGTTGGAGGGGACAATGTTTCTTTGAGCCTGCAGGCTTCGCTCCATACAGTCAAAGTAATACTGTGAGTTTGAGAGAAAAGCAGAAAACAAACTGACAGTTAGATTGAGCTGCATTGAAAAGCAAAGGGGGTACGAGAAGGCGGGGGGTAGTCTGGCCCAAAAAGAAAGAAAAAAAAAAAGTAAAAAAGGATTTCTCTCTGACAAGTTATTGATCAGCTCATACCTTTCAAAACACTCCTGGAAGACTTTTAAAGGGTGAAACAGATGCTACTTTCTTGAAAGAAATCCCTCCTTCACCTAATCAAGTCTAATCTATTTCCTCTTAACCAGTGAGATCTTTCAAAACCCAGATGGCATTTTCTCTAATTAGACTTAATTTAATCAAAGAAAGTAGTGACAATAAAAAAACTTTTGTTGTTATGTTGAAAAAAAACAAACCCTTTTCCACTGGAACATGCTTGCGACTAATTCAAATTGTGACATTTATCGTAGCTTATGAAGTAAGTGCGGACTAAATAATTGCTCGGCAATCGTCTCCTCTGATTGGCCGTCTGGTTTCGGTGCAGTCACCGGATGAAGCGTACACATTTCTAACAGCCTGGCTGTCACAGTGTGAAAGGTCTTGGTGCGGCTGCTGAAAGTGGCCCCTCAAAGACAGATGAGAGCAACCATTACTGACCTTTAGAATCCTGGCAGGTGCTTTATCTCCTTACTTGATTTCCACTCTGTTTTAATGGAGATTCAAAAGTGTCGACAAGCAAAGTTTGTCATTTTTGAGATGAGCTGCCTGCTGCAGGTTTGAGTGTATGTTTCCATTTTTTTTCTTGAATGTTTACCCCTTTATTGTGCAGTCATGATGGAGAACAAATGAGTGAATGTATAGTTTTGATGACAGCCTACACAGGTCAAGTGTTCACTTGAGCCCTTTAGGCTTATTGGGCTGGATGGAGGTTGTCATGTCATGTCATTAAATAATTTTGTCTTATGATATTATGTTTTAGCTTTGTCCAATTAAAACAATTAACAACAATTTAATTTGATACAGAATACCAGAATGCCAGCATTTATTGACGACAATGATGAACACTTGTTCATGTTAATGTGCAGCTGTGGAGTGAAGCAGTTCTAAGGGGGGTCCAGGGGTAAACTCCGCTTGAAAATATTGTGAAAGATCTTCTGTTGCCGGGTCAGCTTGGTGATAAAAAGTCATAATTAAGTAAAAATAGGATGATAGAAGAGGCCAGAGAACTTACAAGCTATTTTATTTTAAACTTTAGATGTAATGGCCAGGAGTTTCTTTTGTCAGGCCATGTTTTTTTAATCAAATTCCAGATTGCTAAGGTATGAGCATCTTTTTTAAGACCACAGGCACAAGCGCTCAACAATAAACCAACAATCTTTGATACAAATCTGTTTTTTGTTGCTGACTCAGAAAGGTCAGCATTCCCTGTGGTCTAAGTGTTTTATTTTTTCCTTTTTCTTTTTCTTCTGAGTTGCTACTAAGACAAAAAAGAGAGTTTAAAGGTAATGGATGGAAATATGTTAAGTTGCTCTGTGAAAACTACATAAAGCAGCACAAAACCCAATATATTCGTTGGAGAATATACTGCAGCTCTGTATAGTGCTTAAAATGAATATATAGTAGTGTGTTTTTCAGGTTTCTGTGGTTTCCAAAGTAATAAATCTAAGCGGTACTTGTATAAAACTATTTTGACATAAGGGATTAGAAAAATAAGCAAGGATAAGCTTGTGTCCTAACAAAATTTTGGAAGTGCTTGTGTTAACATTATGAATACTGAGTGATTAGAAAAAAAACACTGTCAATTCTAATTAGTGTTTTGTGTGGAAGACATGCATGGATACTTAACTCATTGTACCAACACACACACACATACACACACACATGCACTCATTCACATATACACAATTCTTTCCACCTTCCAATAATAAAAAAAAGAAAACATGTCCTAACTCGACTTATCTCACAACTCATCCATAATCAAATCTGACACTCCTTGCCTCTTCCTCCGCTCCCCACCACCACCCCTCAACCCTCCTTCAGCTCTCACTTCCCAAAATACCAGTCTGCTTAACAGCAAACTCTCCCTATGAGCCCCGGGCCAATTAGAGTGGTGTTGCAGCATTGTTATCTGCCTGTCATGGTGGGTTTCTCCTCCCTGCTCTCTGTTTGTGGCAACACAAACTGCTGCTGCTGGGCCACAGGCAACTAACTGAGAGCCTGGGAAGAGACGGATGAAGAGACGAGAGGGTGGGAGGAAAGGAAATAAATGTAAGGAGAGGCAAGTGAGCGTCATCGTGTTTAAGCAGTGGTGACTTCTAAAACTACCGTTCTGGAAAAAAAAAGTTTGTGAGGAATATTTTGCATACCACTGTCAGTCTTTCTCACAATGCATAATGTAAAACCATACTATATATACTGTATAAAAAAAAGTTTCAGCCATCCATCCATTCATTTTTTTACCTGCTTCTTCAATTGTCCTGTGAAGAAAAGTTTTATTAAGCTTTTTTATATGGATGCAGCTGTTCTTTACTCTGTCATCTTCATCACATTATGCAAAATAAGTTTAACTCTTGAGGGCAGTTACAGCCACTGTGAGCTAATTTTGCAAAATATACACAAAGGAGAGTTGGGTTCGGTGCTAATTACCCAGGAGTGTAGCGGTACAAAAACATTATCTCACAAAAAAAATAAATAAAAATGAACTATGGGACAGACAGCATGGAAACAACAAAACATATCTTTCACAGAACACAGCATGGCTTAACAAAACTATTGTTTTTGTTGGAGAAAAATGGTTTCTTTGGCTTTTTATATATGCCTTTAATATCTAATAGATAAAATAGAAAAAAAACAAAAGACTGACACGAACATGGCAGACTAAAAATAAATTGATTTGTGGCTCAAAGACAAAATAATAAAGACCACTCATCGTTCTACAGCTGTGGTTCCCAAAACTAGGGTTAATACAATGCTATGCTCTCAAGAAAACAAATGAAAATTGGTTGCTAATAACATATTTATTTGAAATTTGTTAAAAAATAGGAAAAACAGATGAAAATTATTTAAAAATCATCTAGGATGCTTGTAATGTCATTGTGTCCTCATTTAAAGGAATTTTTAGTGACACATGTTATTTAGTCAGTGATAGTCGAGGTCCAGAGTTATTTTGTGAGTCAGAAACTAAAATGTTTGGAAACCACTGTCTGTGTAACTTCCCACACTAATCTTTCCTGAATAGATATGATGACTTAGCAAAAAAAAGTTGCCAACTTTTTAAAAATGAAATCCACATTTTGCTGCAGTCAGTTTACCATCCTAAAATAAATAAAGAATATGTAATATTAAACTAAGTAACCAAGATGTAAACTCTTGAAAAATCATTCACATGCCCTACACTTTGTTTTTATTTCTACTTTATTGAATTACTTTGTCATTACAGGCAACAGTAAATCCTCTAAAGTTTGGTCTTGAGAGCTTGTGGGTTTTCTCTTCAGCTTGCCCAAAAGAGCAAACATCCTGTATGTGAAGGCTGAAGGCTGCAGAGTCACTGGTTCGAGTCCAATTCGAAGTAATTTTCTGCATGTCACTCCGATTAGGTGCTGTAACAATTGGGGGAAATGCCTCCCCCTCACAAGCAGAATGTGGTTTTTGTTACAACAGCCTATTTATTGCAAAGAAACGAAGTTAAGAACATTTTAAAGAACAGTTGTTACTTATCTTTAAAACAATATTTGCTATGGTCAACTAAAATTAAACATTGCCTCTTTAAGTAGTAAGTTATTCAACCCTTTCTTTGTTCTTTGCTGCATCCTCGATTGACTTGCACTACTGTACTTTTCTCTTGACAGTTTGGTTTTTAGTGTATTTTTTTACACCAGATTTTTTTCTGCACTCTTTTTTTCTTCTTTTTTTGCCTTAAATAAAATATTTTAGGTTGTTCACCCTTCTTAACCATTTGTGCTACCTTTTAAAGCCTCACCATGGTAACAGTTGCTTTTAGGGTGAACAAAAGTTACATCAGAGGGAAAAAAAAAACACTCTAAAATGTTATTCTGAAAAAAAAAAATAGTCAGCTCCACATCTCGCACTTGAACTTTACTTTGCCAGGAGATATTTACACAGGTTAAGTTTTACTTTACTTTTCCTCTAGGCTAGGGATGTCAAACGTATTTTCACGGAGGGGCCACATGAGCATTATGGTGACCCTCAAAGGGCCAGTTGTAAATAATTTTGATTAAATCAAAAAAAATCCTCATCTTGTTGCTATGGCTGAGCACCGCTAACAAACAATAACTGAGCTCAATGTAGTTATTTGTGTGGAGAAACATTGTTTTAACACATCATCCTATAAAAACTGGAAATTGCTATACAACTGATAAACATTTTTTAAAAGTAATAGAGTTACGCTCACTTTTGAGTTTTGTTGCCACCTTGAATTCTGAACTTTCCCACTTTCCGACAAGAAAGTCCCACTGGAAGTGAAATTCCAGCCTAAATTTATGACTTGTAAATGGGGAAACTCCCACTTCCCAGTACAAGTGGGCCTCAGCAAAAGTAGCTGGTGAAAATGCAATAAAATGGAGGTTTTAAATGGTTGATTGTTGCCAGCTACCTGTTAGTTTTACACCCTGTGCACTTCCAGCTAGTGGTGGGATGTCATTACTTTGCAGGTAAAATAACTGACCTGCATTATGGAAG
>JARVGW010000161.1:10600608-10625662 GCA_031762495.1 Anablepsoides rubrolineatus
GAAAAGCCGCTGGCGTCCAGTTTTGACGCGGAGGGTATTCCCTCCGCGTCAAAACTAGACGCAGACGGTCCAGGGACCGAGCGTCACATATTGACGAGTTGGGTGTGAGCACATGTTGCATATTCACAATGCCTGCAACCACAATCACATTTTTACATGGTGACCCGCCACATTTATCTTCTCCACTCTAGACAACAAGGCACAGAATTCTTGTTGTAATCTTTTGAATTGGAGTTCTATGGAAAGAATTGAAAATTTTATATTTTAGTAGGTCCAAGATAAAAGTGGATCATTATCATATTAAAGCAGCTCTATTTTCAAATCGTTTCATTGTGATTCCATATATTAAAAACTGTTACCTTACCATTAATTTGTGGTGAAACCAATTTTATGTTAAAAAGGCCTGCCATACGACACGGTGCTGCTGCAAAGTAGACTAGTGATGGTTAAGATTGGAACAATACTGGTTAGTAGTGTCCCCTCTTATGTGTATTTGTGTGTGTTTGTTCAAATGGGCACACAATCTCTTTATAGCTGATCCAAAACCTGTGGGACCCAATTAAAGTGTAATTGTGGAGTTGACAAAGAGAACCTGCTCTGTCCAGCCCACCCATTCCCCCCACCCCAACCTTGATGGCCAAACAGAGGTTTAATAAGAGAGGTGTCTGGCACGCTCATCTCCTCTCAGACACACAGGAAGCCCCGTGGTCACAGAGTTTGGGCTTAGATGAGGTCACTGCCCCGGTGGGCTCAGCTGGAAGAAAGGAGACAGGGAAATAAATGGACAATAGACTGAAGAGCAGAGGAACCAGTTACTGAGCTCAAACCTCACGTGTGTCACTGGGCTGTTATATAACAGAATATTAGACGAAATTGCAGATCAAATGACTCTGGTATAACTGGAAGTCAGATCGATTTCTTCTGTAAGGAAACGTGAGACTACAGGTTTATCTTACCACCTTCCCTCTGTGAACTGATGACTCAGAAGATCATCAGGGACTGAAATAATCACAGCTAAGGGTTTTAAATATTTTTTTCAAAATCATTATGACAAAAAACAAATGACAGAATAACAACATATGTATTAAAGAACAAAAAAAAAAAGACCTTGATCAAGAATGGGGGGAAAATAATTCTTAACTAATCCAATATAAATATCACTTTAAGTCAGGGATGGAAAACCTAAATGATGGAAGGGGCCACAACATATTGTTAACACAACCATACATTATATAGACCATATTTAAAGATTGACTGTATATTTTGTGTTTGTTAAACCAATACAGCACAGTAAGTCAACATATTTCATGTTCAAATGTATGTGTAACAGTTGTATTCTTGTTTAATAATGTGAATATAAAATTTCTGAAGCAAACAAATAATAAACACTTTAGCAAGCTGAAGTGCAATGGCCTAATTGATCCTTTTTTTGTAAACCTCATTGGTAAGCGAGATGGATCTAACCCATGGGCCGGATGTGGCCCCCAGACCGCCAGTTGCCTATCCCTGCTTTTGGCTTTTTATGGGGCTTAAAGTGCATTAGCTGCTTTAGGCTTAAAACAAAAGCTAAATCTGTATGATATTAAGAAAAATTCTATATATATATTTTTTTCTGTTACTACTCTTTGATTTCTGTGCCTGTTGTTAAATATTTGCACAAACATACCAATTTTTGCTTTAACAATATTGTAGGCGTCTTACAGTTTATGATTTTGACTATTTCCTCCAGCATTCAAAGTGATAAAAGCATGGAATCTTACTGTGGTAATTGTGTACATTGAACATTGTGTTTTGTAATGTTTTTTTATTTTATTTTGATTTTCCAAATTAGTCTTTTTTTTTGGTCTCTGGCTACATTTGTCTAAAAAAAAAGAAACAAAAAAAAACAAGTCTGCCATACCTCTGAGGCAACACATTACATCTTTCGTATTGTCACTTGCTGTGGGTTCTACAAATCTCTTTTTCTCAGCCAGCTCTCTGGCAGCAGACACAGCTGGGGAACATCTAAAGTCTCTCTATCACTCGATATACAACTGCAGGTTCTAGCTGTGTCACTCTAAGCTCCCTCAACTTGGATTTTTTTGTTTTGTTTTGTTTTGGCTTTCAAACAAAGCTCAAAAGAAGAACTAAGGGTTGTTTTGTGTGTCTTACAGCGAGCAATACACCATTACAATTGTACTCACATTCAGCTCCTTCATCCAGGAGCAGAGATTTTAGGAGTCAATGATTTAAATGTGAAGGATATTCTAGAAGGAAAAGCAGAAAGAAAATTAGGACAATCCTTTCTCTTAGTCTAATAAAATAAGACAAAAACTGCCTCGATGTGAATAGTTTTGTGAGTTTGTTTAGGGTCAGGTTGATTACCAGTCTTGTGTCAATGCTTACAAAGTTCCTGACAGAATCTTCAGAAAGAGAATGTCTTGGAAAAGCTATGTAAAAAAAGAAGAATTGACAACAGTACCTACCAAGTGGAGAAGTCTTTTTTTTTTCTTTAACCAGCAAGTTTCAGACAGGGCTCAGGGTGATTTATAGAATGGATAAAAAAACAGTACCTGCTCCCCACCAGATGGATGAGTCTTTGACAGTTATCCACTGTAAACAACTCAGATAGATGACCAGAGTCTAAAGGATGCTGCCCAAGTCTTTGTTGACAGTCACCAGCCAGCTCGGCGTCTGGGTGACAGCACACTCTTACATGCTGGAGAATATGACAGCTTTTTAGTCCTGCTAGCACCATGGCTCCAGGGATGGCTGCTCCTCTCGGCCCCGTTGATTGCTGACGCATCATTTAGACAATATTTGGACAGACTTGTCAGGAAACTTAGAGCTGTGAGATAGTGAACAATAAACTTGCTTAGCAACCATAACAACATCAGTAATGCTGATGTCATGAAATAGGGAGGCATTACGGAGCAGTTTATTCAATGAATTTGGTTTGTTTTGTTAAAATAGATTCTTTCTCAGGTAATGTCTGATATTAAAGCATCCTATGATGCTTATTTTGTAACATAAACCATTTAGTAACATAGCCTAAATGCACAACATTCTCAGATATCCTTTGATAACAATTCTGTGTTCGTGTGAGTATATTTTTTCCATGTAGGGTGGTCTCTGCATTACATGGGGGAGTTTCTTGATGTGTGGATGGAGTTTGTCAAAACCGTGACTAGCTGTGCTAATAATATTATTACACCTCCCTCCACATGAAAAACATTGAAATTTTGTGTGGTTAGCACCTTCGGGTTTTGTGTTATGATTAAAATGAATACTTACCAATCTGAGCAGACACATCTTTACCAAACTCCTCCCACAAAAGTCAAACAGACCAGCCACGTCTTTGACAAGCTCCTCCCACACAACAAGCAGACCCAATGCTAATTTTTTTCCAGGATCTTTCATTGAGGTGATAATTCTTGTGCAAAGTGAGCGTTGTGTTTGTGTGCCAAGGATAAGCCTTGAAAGGGGTTTTGCTGTGCAGAACCAACAAGTATTAAATCCTTACTTGATGCTTTTTTTCTTAACTAAAACCAGATTTTACGATTAATACAAACTCTTATTACAACAAGCACTGAAGCAAACAAGTCTATGCAAGTTTTTTATTTATCTTTCCCTTTTTGCTCTCGTCATTTTCATGCAGATAAAGTAAACCAATATATTTCAAAATAAATACTTTAACTTATGAGATATGGTTTGAATATCTATGGTAATTGACTTTGGTGAGCCATTTTGTCAATGTTGCTTGAATAAAGTAGTGAATTTAGTACTCAAGGAATGAACACTAAGAAAATAAGGAGATTATATTTGGTTTTTATATTGGACTTTCATAAAGTCTTTGTTGTTATTTATAAAGAGAAAATCAAGCAGGTACCACAGATAAACACAAGGGTGTAATGATAGACCATCTGTTATCCCAGAAAGATTATATTGCAACTGTCTGCAAGAAGACAAAGCAAAGAATTTATTTCCTTCACCGCCTTGGGGGCATGAAAACAAATCCAAATCCTTATTTTTTTATTTCTTTTTGGATTTAGGATTATGAACGTTTTGCAGCCCGAGTTTGTTTGCTACTTTTAAAACGTAAAAAAAAAAAAAAAAATCCTAATCAAACCGAGTCTACTGGACTATCAGGTGTATGACCTTAATGGAAATAATGACAGCTAAACTAGAAGTACAAAATAATCTGATATTTTTTAATATTTTGATGCAATAGTAAAGACAGTCAATGTCTTAATTTGTATGAATTTGAATAACTTTGAATAACCCCAATTTGGTGAAAACTGGAATTAGTTCTGAACAGATAATCAAGCTAATAGTTAGTGTGAGAGGCCAGGTCAACATCTCTAAATTCAAATCTCAAAAAATTGTGGGGAGAGGGGTTAGTTTTGCATAATATATGTGACCCTTCATATCAAAATGAGGATTAAGTCAAATTTGGTCAACATGACCTAATCACATTTTTAGATTCCTAGTTTTAAAGCTACATTTTGATACCTGGATCATTCTGATATAAACAGAACCAGAAATATTCCTTTATTTTACTAGTTGGTTATGATAATATCTTAATATTTGGTCTGAATCCTAATTTTATGTATTTTTTATGAGGAATTTTTTTAAATTTCATTATGAAGAAGAAACCTCAAAAAGTATTTGAATATTGACATTTCCCAGCTGGAAAGAAACAAAAACTTTGCTAGCTCACAGGGAAAATCTCAAAATTTCAAGGTGTTTTTCCTCAAAATCTGTTTTTTTGTTGCTACAGCTCAAAAAAATACTTCAAAAAATGTTATGATTATATTTCACACAGTTTATTCAAATGAAATTTTGATATGACATTTATTTGTTATATTTTGATGAAATGCAATTTTTGTAAGTGTTTTAATCAAAACACTATATTTGCCTACTTCTCCATCTACCACTTTTAGACTTAATCCTCATTTCCATGTAACGGCTCACATATAGTCTATGCCTTGTTGTGCTAAAAACATTTTTTTTTTACAATACCTGTTTTTAATCTAACATTACAATCCATCACATGGTTGTAATTATGAAACTTGAAAAATAAATTCAAGTGGTCATCTGCAGCAGGTAAGATACTGACTGTTTCCTGTGTACCACAATACATATACCTATAATACTTTGTCTAGCTTAGCTGACACACCTCTACCAAACCACGCTGAGGGCTGGTTGAGATTTTAGTGCTTAGTCTTTTGTCATATAGTTCACAAACTATTTCCATTATCTTAAGGTCAGGGGCTGGCTCTGCCTGCTGGCTGCAATATTTATCAATCAAACAGGCCTGAGACAACAGAGAAAAGTGGAGTGGCACAGCAAAGAGCACTTAGCCTGGATAAACAGGCGGGTAGTACCATGGATCACTGCACTGCTAAGCCTGTCACTTGGAGAGGGGCTAGAGGGAGACAAAGAAACGAGAAATTCTGGACAGTGTGTGTGCTTGTGTTTAGGAGTAAGTGTGTACGAGAAAGACAGTGCATGTGTGACTTAGAGTGAGGCTTTGGGGGGGAAACACAGGCCTGGTCAAATGTCATCAGTGTGCCAGCTTATAGCAACTTGAAAGGTTTAGAGTTGTGATATTTATCCTGTGGGCTTTTGGCAGGGACGTGGACTGAGAGAGAAAATATCTGTAATTTCACGGTGTCTTCAGGGGAAATTTGATTTCAGATGGCTGGCAGTCTGATAAATAGGAACTGCTGGCTGGAATCCTTTCCTAAAGGGACAGAAGAAAGGTACAAGTGTCCATTACACCTAAGTCAGTCTGGGAATAAATGTGTGCTCTACTATAGAAATCCTTTGCAATTCAATCCTTAAGATCAGGAAAAATCTGATATTTGATGCTTGTTTGTTTGTGCACAGAGTGACACTTCAAATTGAAATTCTGTTTTGATTTGACTGGATTGGTGTTGCTTACCCCCTGCACGGTGCTGCACTGGTTTTTATTTCAGTTGTCCCAAGAGAGCACTTTTTCAGGAGTTAAACAGGCCCCCCAAAAAAACAAAACATTCGGTAACCACAGGCAGAAGGGCTTCGAGTGCATAACTGAGGGGCAAAAACTGTACAACATACTCAAATTCCAACATTTTCTGTGCAGAACTTTGACTTTAGTGAACAAAAAGCGCTCCTTAAGCACTTTGAGCTGATGAACGACTTCAACCACCCATGGTTTCCGTAATGAGTAGTAATCTGTGCGCACGGACTGCAGAAACCGAGAGCAATAATAATCTGAGAGCACGGATTAGTAAACTGAGCACACACATTACTAATCGGTGCGCACTGATTTCCAGCGACTGTGTTTTTTTCTCTCACTGACCCCTGGCGGGCTCCGTAACAATCTCTTTGAGGTGACTGTATTTTATTCTGTCTCTCTGTGGATCAGTCTTTCACAGAATTAAAGCCAACATCTAGACAATCTCATCATGAATTTTTAATGGTGGAATCATACCCTATTATTTCAATAAAGACCTAGAAATTTCAGGATGGTGTCTAAACAATTAGACTTCTCTGCCCATCATTTTTCTCTATTTATTTTTAATGTGACTCCTCACACTGTGGAAGGGAAGGATATGGAGATAATAGGAGGGAGCTGAAAGCAGAAAGGAGTTATAAGAATGTGAAAAAAAAAAAAAAAACAAGAGTGAGAAAATTCTGATCTAGGTTTGGCGGCATACTTTCCTATGATGGATCAACCTTGTAAATGCAATAATAGCTCAGTACTGATAACAGCTCTTAGCTGATTAGACCTCATTTATTTCCTTTCACGACAGTTTCTCAGCAACGCATGTTTTGAACACATCCTCCCTACAGATACTGAAGATTTACCCATCTCATGCTGTTTATCATCCTGCTTAAACTCTGATTACAAAAGGGGTGAAATGTTATTTTAAGTATTCACATGACTCCAATTAGATTAGGTAGCATGTAAACAGTGAGCGCTGACTCTGGGAGATATTCAAAGTAGCGTGACCTTATTTTTGCTGAAAGAGCCTGTAGGAGGCAGAGAGAATGGATTTAGCAGCTCTCAGGTGGAAACAGCTGACTCCGACTGCTGTGCCCAGTAACGGGTCTATTCTGCCCGTCTGCCAGCACCTCCAAATGCTGCTGATACTTATGAGGAGTTGAGCCCTTGGCTGTCAGCAGCAGTGGGTTGCTCTCAATCTCTCCTTCTCACAGAGAATACGTATCAGTGTGTGCACTAGTGGAGCAGGGACAGGTCTCAAGTGATGCTCTATGTGGCATTTCACGTACTGCTACCGTCATGTTTGAGCAGCAGGGCACTGATTGCTGAGTGACTAGAAAGTTAAAGCAGACACAAATTAATATTAGGAGCTAAGCAATAGAAATGGGGCAAATGGCTCTTTGAGGGGGTCTGGTTGGTGACACCTCTTTTTAGCTGGTGATGCCTCAGGATGTCCTTAAGGCACCGTGGATTTGCAGTTTTTTATTTTTAAACTACATAAACTTTGTTAAGGTTTTAGTAGAAAAGAACCCAAGGAGCAGGCAGATTAAATGCTCCAAAAAAATTAATTAATAAGTGTTTATTAACAAAAAGAAAAGAAGAAAAGACAGGCAGGAGTGGGGTAAACACAGGGACAAGACAGAAAACCAGACTAGAACTAAAATAAAACATTAACACAGACACAGATCATAACAAATTTTGCAGGGATGAGGGGTTGCTTAAAGTGCCACCACCCTCTTCCAAACTCCTACCTAAAAGCCTGGCCACACGTGATAACATATAATATCACATAGCATGTGATGATGTCATTGTTTCCAGTGAGTAAAGCCATGTGTTTTGTTAAGTGAAACCCCCCCTCCGCCTTTCTTCCTGAGCTGCTGTATTCCACCTCTCTGCCTATTTTCCATGAAAAAGCGGGGGGTAAAACATTTGTCTCTGTGATTAAGGAGGCATAAAAATACAATGAACAGCTATTTCCTTTCTGCAACTCAGTTCCTATCGCTCATTGGAAGGAGTTGTTTATTGCTCCGGAAATTATCAGATTAAATTTAGTGTCATTCAAGTGATGGGGAATTTCCAAGTTTCTGATCATTTGGCTCAGCCCACTACAAAGATTCAGCTTTTTCAACTCCTGAGTTGTTTTTTCACCAAGTTAGGTTTCTAGCTTTATGAAAAAGCCAGGTTTTGATAATTAATTAGGGCAGGGGAGCCAGCTCCCATGATTGATATAAATTATTAAGCATCTCTTTGAGTCACAGTTCATGTAAAATAAGAAAAGGCCTTTAAATATCAGAGGCATATGCAAGCAAATCCAACTTTAACGAAGGATGAAAAAGAACTGCAAACAGATAATATAGGGCAAAAAGAGAGCTAAAAAAACCTAAACTGACTGGGCTGAACACAGATACTGTGAACAAACAGATAGTTTGTCAGTAAACAAACAAAGCCTGGCTGGAATACAGTGAGGCAGCAAACCAGGTGTACTAATTAACACATTAGGACCAGGTGTGCAGGGGAAGTAGACAAAGCGATGCCTTGACTACACTGTACCAAGATATTATTAAAAACAAAGATTTTCTGCTGTGTTAGCACCTCCTATCCAAACACAAATGGAGTTTTTGGTGAAATATAAAGCTTTACAAAGTGAAGATTGTTATTAACTATTTTTGGTGTCAACTTGGACGTTTCTAGTGACACAGCAGTCTATTTTTTACACTGTCACTTTTTGACCTAGAATAATATGATAAAAGCTATTGTCACCATTTTTAATGTCTGTCTGGCCTCATTCTGATTGTGTTAATAATAATTATTGTTTTTTTTAATTTGTTAAAATAAGTGTGAGGTAAGAAAAAGGTCTGAATGGACAAATACTGTGTCTAAAGGTTAGCTAACTAAAAAAACAAACACAAACATGTTGTATATTGACCTCAGTTATTATTACAATCATGTATTTTTATTTTTTAGTACTCTTATGGTCAGTTGCTTATAAAGACCCTGTGTGAATTTGCAAAGACACCCATTCAGGTATTCAAACGTAAAGAGGCTTTGATGTGAGCCACCGTTGTAATGATCAGTGCTTAGTTCATCTCATTTCCTTGATTGAAGCTGTAGAGCAACATAAATATTTGATTCTCATGTATATTGCAATGTTTAATATCATGCTTTTAAAATTCAGTCATTCAATTTGGAACACGTGTAAACCTTTGGCAAGCTGTCTGTCCTAAATGTAATTCTATTTTGGATTGATCTATGTGTAGGACAGGTGAACATCTGCCTCTAACAATCACAAAATGAACTGCCTTATGTTAGAACTCTAATAGAAATTGTTCAGAAATATATTTCACACAGGAAAAAAAATAAATAAATTAAATTAATAAAAGAAATTGACTTCTATTCTGAAGCTAAAGATGTTTCATTTCCTCTCCAGGAAACTTTATTCAATTCAAAATGTTTGGAGAAGTGTGGAGTTCCAGGTGTTATACACCTGCCTGAGAGACCTCGTTAGTTGCAGCGGAACTCAAAATTGTGAAGTCGGACCGACGTCATTTCTGAGCTTGAAGCATTCCAGTCCTCAGATTGTCAGAATGTTAGAAAAACATTAATATTTCTTCCTCTGATGCAACAATAGCATTTAAATATATTAAAAATAATTTGTTAAAATATATAACATGCATAATTGTTAGAACTAAGCTGGAAAAAAAAAACAAGATGGTTAATTTAATTATATAAAATGTGAGGGAAAGTTGTCTGTTTTTAAATTAATTGGTGCATTTAAGTGCATTTATTTAATTATTGGACCATTTATAAATTACTGCTTTTATTTTTTTGTTTTGTTTTCAGTTTCCATCCTCTAGATGACTGAGTCATCAGCATACTTCACATGACTTCTGTCTGTAAATCAATCAATGAATCAAGGTTTTTTACTCAGAAATTTTGATTATAAAGTCTAAATTGACTAAATATAAATAAATAAATAAATAAATAAATAAATAAATAAATAAATAAACAGACTGGTTGAGGGAGATTGTCAGGGTGATCAAGGTGTCTTGATGGATGGATTATAAATTATTTTTGAACCTGCGATGAAAAAACTACTACTCAGTTTCCATAGGCAAACTTTTGACAACATTGACTTCAAGGCCTTTTGCTTTGCACTAAATTTCCATTCACAGCATCAACAAGGTGACATTCAAAGTTATTGTGTCACAGAAACATGGAAGCAAGTAACTAATTACAGCTTGTTAGTAACAGCTTGTCAAGGATAACTGCTAAAAAGAAACATTTAAATGACAGAAGTTTCATTGTCTTCACTTCTCAAAGGTATTTCATTTAGCAATAAAATAATAACTGTTTATTTTATTATATGCAATAAAATGTTACGAATAATTGAGATTCAGCAACATTAAAAATAGACATTTTTGGGACAGGGATATTTTGTATTTATTAATGGAAAAATAAACAATCTTTTTCTTTGTTCAAGAGGTTTTCTGTTTCTACATCAGTGATACATAAAAACAGAAGTGATTTGAACTAAATTCATTGCTGAACTCTGCAACAAGACTTGTTTGGCTGGCTACAATGCTGTCAGCTAGACAAGAACTCATGCTGCTTTTCTGCAGGGAAGAGGCGGGTATGTGTCGACTTTCTGGTGAAGCAGTCGTCTATGTGTGCGTGTCTATGTGTGTGTGTGTGGCAACGCTGAAATGGTGGGGGGCAGAGTGGTCATTCTGTCACCCCAGATGGACAGGAAAAGCCCCGGGGGCATCAGAGAAGCCACGGGCAATGTAGTTTGCATACTGTTTGTGTGCATGCAATAAACTGCTGTTTGTGTGTTGGTGTGTGTTCACAACACAGCCGTGCAGCTGACAGAGGCAGTACAACCCCCTCCTCGTGCAACAAATGCCAGCCATGTCGGCTTGGTTTTCCCTCCAAATCATCAGATCAATTCCACTAAAGTGCATCGACACACACACGCAGCTCACAGACGTGCTCTCACACACACTCAATTTGGCAGCACAGAAGCAGGTTAAAACCTTGCACCAGGTTATATTCTGGGAGGTCGGTTTAGCATCACTTGAACCGATGAATTTTTAATTTCCCTGGCTGGCACAATGTGCTGCTTGTCAAAGCTACAAGCACTGATTAGATAAAACCACAATAAATAAATTAATTAATTAATTAAAGACAGGTGAGATGGGGGTTTGGCTGTTAATCACAAAACAAGCCAAACAACTGTTTTCATTTCTATATTTGCTTATGTGTCACCTTGTCTTTATGGATTCAAAGTGCAAAAACGTAAATCTACAACCAGCCAAATGTGATATTTCCGACGTTGTCTCATCTTATCTGAGCTTTTATAACAGTTTACAGTGTTTTGCAAGCACAGTATGTGAGCTCTATTTGTAGTCTCTCCAACTGCAGCAGAAAGATTTGTTATCAGTTGGGTGTCACAGCTGGTGATGAATTAATAAAAACTGAACTCTGACGGAGATATTAATAGCATCTCTAGAAACCCATAGAGCTCTACATAGCATTCAAGTTATGGCTTTTTAGGAGTTGTCAAGTAAATGTTGATTTTTATCTTGGAGGTTATCATGTTTCCTTTGTGTTTATAAAAAAAAACTTATTTTTAAAAAATAGTCCAGTGTATTTTTTTTTCCGATTAGATTGTTTTTGTGATCATTAGGAGCTGAAATTGAAATACAAAGTTGATTAATTGCACAGCTGTAGTTTCAGAGCACGTCTGGACGAAGCAATTATGCGAAACACTCAGGACAATTTGTGTTGATGTCTTTGCTTAGAGGTAGACTTTTGTCAGAGAGATTACTCACATTCCAAACAAAGCTTTTTCATTCCAAAACAAATTTATTGTTGCTTTTCTTTAAGTCTCTTATATGTTGGTAGATTTATTTTTCATAATGAACTAATCACACACCTGATTAGAAAGCAAACTATTTTTTTTTACTTTTTAATCTGCTTTATTATTAAAAATGTGTCTTCATTTTCAGAACTAGCTGCTTATTAACTTATGTTTTGTCATTTTCTTTGCAAAAACGCAGAGTCACAATAGAGACGGTGACCCATTATTATTTATCATAGACAGAGCAGCAGTGCCAGTTCAAAAGATAAAGCAAATATTTACCAACAAATATTTATCATATAACTCATAAAAATATCTGCACAGAACTGTAGATTTAAAAAAAATAGTCATTTACAAAGGGACATTTACTTGTAGAAAATCACACCCGGTTAAGATTATATTCACTCTTCCAACACCAGAAGCTGGGTAATGTTGTAGTATTGATTATTCATAATTTCTTTTAGTTGAAACTATGTTTCTGCCAGTGGGCTTACAACCACTTCGTGTTTTAGGTCAAATAATGCTTGAGGGATGCAGCTGCCTCGGGCATCTGGAGGTTCCTGGCTTATCTCCATCATTTTATGTCAAATGTGGAATATTGTCAGTATATTAAATGAAATGCGACAACTAAATCAGGATTATGTGTAATCTATTTTCATGTAATATAAAAATACAAACTGTTAAAATGGATTCTATTTATGGATTGAATACAAAGGCTGTTTTTTTGCATGGAAGTTGATGAGAAGAGTCTTTGAGCTGTAAGGTGTGAAGAAGCAGGATTCATTAGCATTTGTGTCAGCAGGCACTCATATGAGAGGTGTTCAGTTGGAAAAATAATTACAACATAGACATCAGTCTTAAGCAGTAGTAAAATGGCATTTGCTCACATTTCTTGAAGACTTTCAACTTTAAGTTGTTTAGATTGCTGATATTTTCTTTAGAATGACCCCTGATCTGGGCAATTGTTAGCTTGACTCATATGATTGTTTTTCTTGTTCTTTAAATTACAGTACACACACTGACCATTGTCTGCTGCAGGTAAAATGCTGACTACTTGTACGTACTCCCCACAACACCACATCAAAAAAAGTTATAAAAGTCAAAAGGGTTGTAGGTGCCCTTGTGTCAGCATTATCCCCGAACATTTAAAATCCATCAGATGAACTTGCATTGTTTAACAGTGCCTTGCATAGGAAATAATGAAGCAAAAACTGTATAACAGCGAGTGAAACATGGTGTGATGATGTAATAAAATAGAATATCATTAGCTAATTATGCCACAATTCAAATGAGATCATATTCATCTCAGTAAGCATGAATCCCAGTGAACTACGTTAAATGGAGTGCATGTATTTCTCTTAAGAAATCACTAATTGCATCTGAATTCTGTAATAGAACTTAGTATGTCAGCAGGTTTCCCTTGGTGATTTAGATGTACAGTCACATGTTCAAGTGAAGTCGGCTTTTATCTTGTGCAATAAATGGACTTTTTGAGGTTCCCTCAGAGAGATGAACTCTTCTTTGCCTTTTCTGCTCCATAATTGTGAGCAATTTCCTCACATTTGTTAATCCTGAATGATAGCCATCTGCACAAATTCCATCTCACTAAATCTCTCTTAATGTCAGCTGTGTAAAAGGCCACTGCTATTACCATATTATTTAACAAAATGAAAAATTACTTGCTTCTGGTGACCATTTTGTCACACAGGGATTCAGCTGCACACCTTATCAGAGTCAAATGCACTGACTAAAGTGTCTGAGTGGGAACCAGGCTTCCAGTACAGAAGAAAATATCCATTTATTGATGGTCAAAAAAAGCCACAAAGACAGACACACACATACATTTCATATTGTGTGTGTACCTGTAACAAAACAAGCGTTCACATTCTCATGAGTCTCAGCCTTGAATGAGGTGGAATGTTGTATCCATGTTGGGGGAAAAAATCTCTGGCCCAGTCAGACAAGTTCACGTGCCTCAGAGTCATGTTTAACAACTGACATTGAATAAAACAGGAGGTAGACCAACAGATCTAAGCTTTGTCTGCAGGGTGCTGCTTTGGTCTGTTGCAGTAGAGAAGAAACTGAACTTAAAAAAACAAAGCCCTAAATTTTCTAATCCATTTATATTCCAACCCTCAGCTGTATTTGTGGGACATGGATCATGACCAAAAGAGCAAAAGCCTGGACCAAAGCGGATAAAATGAGTTTTCTCTGCAGGGTGGCTTCCTTAGAGATAACGTAAGTTAGCTGATATTGTTCAGACTTCCTTGAATGTGTTTTGGGCACATCCTTCTGGGAGGAGATGTCAGAGCGAACCCAGAATCTACTGAAGGGATTAAATATATCCTGTCTGGCCTTGGGATTCCCCAACAGGAGCTGGAAAACATCACTGGTGAGAGACGAGTGTTGGCTTCTTCTTTCTATTTTTTTTTTTTTTTTGACCTGCTGCCTCCTTAACCCTACCATGAATAAATGGTTTAATAGAATATGTATTGGAATTGGAATATATTGGAAGTAGGGTTAACTTTACCATTTTCCTGGAATAGTTTGAACTTTTAAATTTTGATTCCTAGTTTTGATACCTAGTCTGCAGAAAGGAAGGATAGCTGTCAAACACCAACAAAAAAGTAAGCCACCTGAACACCAATGAAGAAGAATCTGCAGGTAGTGTGCATGCAAATAGGCAGTGTGTGGCATTCATCTAAAGAGTGGCTTAACTTTTATAAAAGAATAAGATTATATTGTGCAAAGGATGGCAATACAACCAACATGATTAAACATTGCTCCGGGTTCGGTCTTCAATTACACTTCTGGACACGATAAAATACTAACACCAACGAAGGACATTTTGTAACTGATTAATATAATATTAGATGCAGTATTGTATTTTATACTGTGATAATTTCAGCTTTAAGTTTAAACCAGACAAAGAGTTGGCGTGTGTCTTATCATGTGTTCTTTCTTTAGTCTAAACAAAACTGAGTTACGTTCTGACATCTGATGTAAAATGTAACACCTCCAGGGATGTAATCAGGAAGAGATGAACATGTTTTTGCTTCAGTAAATACTCAGAAACTCTCTACTACACAATCAAAGCCCGTACATATTTCTGTGTCCTGCATCCACAGAAGATGACTTGAGTGCAGGTTGTTGGGACACACAGGCAGGCAGCCGTGGAAAAGTGGATTCCTGCGATAAATCCTTCCCTTTATCTCCTGGAAACTGACAGTGGAGCACGCCTGCCATCTCTCTGCCTTTCTTCCACAGGACCCCAAACATCACAAAAGTCATCGAATCCCCAGAGAGCATTTCTCACAACTTTGCAAACACTCCCTGTTTTGATGTGTCTGTTTTTTTTTGATGACGCAGTACATTTCAATGATCAAGGGCAGCTTCTGAGAGGACAGTAAAGGTTAGCGGATAGCCGCACACACACATGTGCACGCACGCACGCACACACACACTTTGAGTTGCTTGCCAGCACACCTGCGTGTTTGAAAAGGAAAGCATCATAAAGAGTCTCTCATTTTTATTCTGCAGCCATGAGGTGACACACCATTGTTTTCCCCTGTGTTCCCTTGTGCATTTTGATTCCTGCCAGAGAAAGGATGAGCCTATTGAAGTATGCTCCATATGAGAGGTCATTAGATACAGAGGCGGTCATCACTCTTCCATGAAAGACACTCTGTTGATGTGCTGTACTCCACACAAGTAAACTTTTGATACAGGCATTCTATTAATATTAGGCTTTTTTAATCCTTTTTTGTTTGTTTGTTTTTAACAATAGCTATTTTATCTCATTAAATGCTTTTTTCAATTGTGGCTGTGATAGTTCAGGGGACACTGCAAAGGTCTTGTAATCCTGAGGCTGCAGGTTCAAACTCAGCTTGCATCAGGAAGAGCATCTGGCGTAAAACAACTGCCAAATCTTTCATGTGTCTACCCCTGCAAATGGGAGCAGCTGAGAAAACAGCAAATGAGCTTTAGGTTCACATGGCAAGAGTTTTAAACAGACCCCACACATAACAATAAAAACTATATATTTTTATCTAAGGTGTTCGGTCCTCCATTGTTTTGTGATTTCACTCTTAAATGTTTTGTTGTCAGAAGGGAAATCATGCAAGACCGCTCAAGATCAAATGTGAGTTCAGAGTGAATAAACATGGCAGACAAGGAAGAAGCAGTGGCAATAGTTTGTGGAATTAAAAAAAAAATAAACACGTCCACTGGACTTTCTGAATTCCTCTCCGTGTTTCCACCACCTCACTTCGGTAGAAACATGCTATCAGGCCATGACAATCCAACATGTTTAATATCCCTGATTTAATGGAAATAATATTTTCTAAGATTATCTTTAGAGCCATCACAGTAATTGGAGTGTACTTATGATTGTCTGAAGGGCAATATCGGGTCAAAAATCTGCTTAATCTTGCAGTGTAAACCCAGCATTAGCTTTATATACCATAAGCTGCAAGACACAGTCACCATAATGCCATTCAGTTATCAACCAAAACTAATTTCAAAGATATTGAAAAAAGGAAATCTCAAAATATACCTACAGAAATCCTAGATATCAGCTAAAATACAATATTCAAGCATTCAACCTAAAATTAAGTTTATGATTTGAAATGAGCAAGTTTTAATTTGATTTATTGTTTATTTGTATAGAATTACAATTTTAAACAATACTGTTTACTCAAAGTTTTAAAGAAAGTTTAAAAGAAGAAAACATTGCAATGTTAATACATAATCATAATAATATTAAAAATGTAGCAGTTACTCATAATTACAAAACTGGTTATTTTTCAGAAAATGCTTCAGTCTTGATATAAAACGGTTCCAGTCAGAAATCAATTTAAAATCTGTAGGGAATTCCACTTGCTAATCCCTCAAGCAGAAAAAGCTCTTTGACCCAAAAAGTAAAAAGAAAAAAGAAAAAAATAACCCTACAGTTTCCTCTGTCTGCTCCACGAGTTACTGAGCCTGTAGATCTAAGAGGAACCAAAAGATCACTGAGCAGTTACTGAAGTTTTTATCCATTGTTGAAAAGCATCAGGTTTTTTTGTATTTCCTTTCTTCTTCTGTCCAAACTTCTAGATTTACTGATATTTGCTTTTGTTGGTGTCAAAACACATTTTGCCACATTGTTAATTTTAGGAAATAATCACAAACTCATGAGCTTTTTTTTAACAGTTAAGAAAAAGGTGGAAAAATGGGCTCACACTTTGATTTTTGTTTTGTCTGGTCATCTGAAAAAGTGACATAGATTACCAAAATTAAAATGTTTCAACTTCTATAAACATATCCTGGACTGTTTTACAAATTTGCATCATCTGATCAGCAGGTTTGGTTGTATTATGCTAAATAAAAGCATTTCTCTTTTCTTAATTTGCAGCCCAACACACAAGAATGACAGAAAGGTTTGCTTTGCAATAGAATAACGTGAATCTGCTAAACACCTTTTCTGAATATCACTGAGCAGAAGGTGCAAACTGCTTTTATATTTACTGTATTTATAAGTAATATTACATCGAAGGGGCTGTTCTTCTATGTTTGTGTGTTTGTGTATGTGGTGAACATTTGTGAGTCCATCCATCAGAGTAAGCATATTGACCTGTCAGTAGGGTGTTTGTTTCTTGTGTTGCCCTGCCAAAGGTTCTCACTTCCAAATTAATCACACATGATGAGATGATTAATCGGATTTATGTCCCACTATATGTCCACTTTGCCCATCCATCTGTCCACCTGTCTCACTTTCTGTTCAACTCTGAAAGCTTTGTGTACAACCTCTTTTAATAATAATTCCCTGGCTCTATTATATACAACAGCAAAAAAAAAAAAGAGTTTGAAAGATGACAATAATTCAGAAACTGTAGCTTTTAAGCATTGCATTACCAGATGTACAATTATATAGACTCACTAAATTGATTTCAGTATGACCTAAACTTTAGAATGACTTTTCCTTCTTAGCAAAAGGTAGGTCTTCTATGAAAGAGTTTAAAGGCTTTCTTTAATTGTACTTATAAACAGTTGTGATTGTGACTTTTATCATCGTTACATATTTAAATTCCCATTCATATTTTTGAAGGTGGTGTTTGCATTTAGATTTTGTTTATTTCTTTTTTATATGATTGTAAGTTATAATTTTATGATCACTTAATTTAGGTTTGTATTGTTGGATATACTTTAATATTTTTTATTATACTTTTTGGGTGGAGGCTTTTTATAAGCCCACTGGGCTTTTCCCTTATCCTGCACTGTCATGTTTTTTTTTTTTCTTTGATTTTTGATCTGCATTTCTATGGTGCAAATACAATTAGACTAAACCTGAAGCATGAAGATTATTATACGAGTTGGTGTGACACGAAGTTGACATAACTTGGAGACTTTGGGCAACAAGTCTGTTGTTTTGCTAGCATTGGCTATTTTCACTCACCTGCACACTAAAATGTTTTATTCTTTCATAAAGATTGATTTGTGTCTGCTTAACAGAATTAGCATTAGTAGTGTGTATTTTGCCTATTTTATTCGAAGTTGCCAGCATTATCAAGCCCAGTCTGTTCTACGTCTCACTCCAAACAGCATTTTTTGCCAAACTACTTTTGGCCAGAATGACCACACCAACCATATGGCGTCAGCAGATAGTCAGTAACCCTCTGCAGTACAAGCCATGCTATCTTATAACTTAGAAAATTATATAAAAAAGGTTTTTGAAGCTAACTATACTAAATGTAAAAACACTTATAATTTGTCTACATATTGTCTTCACAATATATATTAATTTCATTAGTTATAAAAAATATTTTTATTGTTTTCTTTTGCTATCTATTTTTTTGAAAAAAAAAAAAAAAAGATGACCAATCATTTTTTACGTTGACTTTACAATATAAGATGCACAGGTTTATGGCCCATCAACAATGTCGCATCATGGGTTTGACCATCTCCTTCAGGCTGGCTTTAGTTGACTCACAGGGGAGTCCTCCCACTTTGAAGTTTACCACTCCATCTGAAAACATGTCTGGGTGGTATGGACTTGGCTCTACTCCGCCTGCAGCAGCTCAATCCCTTGTGTTCCAGTTCAGATTCTTTCATCCTTGTTTTTTAAATCCTGTTCCCTCACATTTCATACAGTATATGTTTAAAGACAAACCACGGATCGTACATCAAAAAAAAAACTGGGTTTTACATGACTTTACACAAGAGCAACCACAGCGAAACAGAAACAACACTTTTTGATCTTGTGTGGAAAGTTTTAAATGGAAATAATGCTGATATGTTTTGTAAAATGGAAAAAAAACTGTTATGTCTGTCCGTCCATTTTCTCCCGCTTATCCGGGATCGGGTCAGTGGGGGGGGGGGGGGGACTCTAAGTCCATTCATTGCACTCATCATAGGGGTCTTTGGGCTGTGCTTTGTCTGATCCCTCACCTGTTTTCCAGGGGCATGGAGCTTTATAAAAGAAGGTTACTGCTGCAAGTGTTTATTTTAAAACTGTTAATAAATGTTTGGAGTGCATTTGCTGTGTTTACAAGATGCATCTATCAGAACATGTTGGTTTTGATGTTTTGTATTTGTTTTATTTTACTGAATGTTTCTACATTCTATGGATCTGTAAATACCGTTGTCAATATAATTATTTCCCAGTGAATTTTGTGACATGCTTTAACATAAGCAGCTCATATCAGTGATCACATTATTTTTTTTAAAACAAAGCATAGACAAATAATATAAATTATATTTTATAGACATTTCCAGTTCCCAAATATCCTGACTGCAACTCCTGACATAACTCACTGTAAATCAGTGCCATATGACCAGCTGTAACAATGTCACTTTTTATTATTTATAAGCTTTGAGATGTGAAATGTGGGGAAATAAAGGCTTTATTACTGTTGAGATCAAAATACAATGAAATTAGAGTGGTTGTGTTTGATCGTGGCATTGTGGTCAGTGACTATTCTGCAGAACTTTCCAAACGATGCCCCGCTCGCCAAAAAAAAATAAAAATAAATAACTGAACACATTATTTTGATATATCACTGCATTGCACCATCCAACGTAGTCCTGATTCCCTTGTGTGAGATACGTGGGAGGAGGTTATCAAGCCTTACTTTCTCTTTATGCTCATCTTTAGATTTTAATGTCTTTAAATTGCAGCTTAAAACATCAACACCAGCTCTACGAATATATACTTGGGATGTATTTTTTTTTATTATTTGTATCCCCATACAACAGAGTGGTCAATATATAATTTGAAGTCTATCAAAAATGCCATTTAAATGAATGTGAGACTAGATTTTACAACATTGTCAAGACGACGGAGTGTGGAACCCAAGACAAAGCAATTAAATGTGCCTGGTATCAGGGGACTGGAACACACTCCTCTAACCTTTTATTATATCGCTTTTGTCAAAGTACATACATTAACATGAATGCTTCTGATGTAATTAACTTTTCTATTAGCACACTGGCCTCAGAGGCAGCCCATGCCACACTCTAAAGCAGTCGTTCAGTCAGTGTGTGTAGTTCCAGAAACTTGGCGGTGTTGCAGTTTTAATTGAAATACACAAATGCTTTATTACCATGCTGAAATATCTTAAAATTGTAAGCCTTTTTAACGTAGCAATGATGATACAAAACATCTCAAAATTTGATCAAATTTAACTATTATTATTATTACTTTATATCAATAATTTACCATATCCAATATGGTTTGAACAGTGTGGGCATAGTTCTGAAATCAATCAAATCAGGCTTTTATAAAGATACAATTTATTTTAATCATGCATTTGTTTTGTGGATGTAAGCAGTGATTAGTAAAATATTTCTATTTAAACACCCAATAAAAGTCATTAAGGAAAACAGGTTGTTTAACATGATGTAACCATCAAAATATTTATCTATCTTTATATCTAAGAGTTGATTTACTTCAACTGTAGTGTTTTTGCAATTAGAATAGTTTCTCTTGGCTAAAATCTGCTTTGGAGTACCATAAATCTGGAAGCCATTAGTTTGATCTTTTTGTGAAAGGTTCTCCCTGATTTTTTCTACTTCTGCAGGTAAAAAAAAAACTGTCTCCCAGAAAAACATTTTCACAAAATACCACACACATTTTACCCTATTAAGGTAAACATTCAAAAAGTGAATTGCATTCAGAATCAATTTTAAACGAATGTGCAGTCAAACACAACTCTGCTGTTGTTGTAATTTAATGCATTTTTTCTTGTTATTTTGAGACAAAGCACCAAAATAAACCCTTTTAGTGCTTTAGCGTTTAAACGCTGCATTTGCATAGAAATAATGTCAAGCATAAACACAGCCGTATGAGACTTTTGCAACACTGCTGTCAGAGTTTTACTACAGGAATCAATCACTGCCTGATTGTTCTACTATTCACATTTTTGTTTGCAGCCCAGGTGTCATGTTTAGCAATATCTTATTTTTACAAGTGGCTAAGAGGCTGTCAGACTGATCATAACCTTTTGACGACTGTAGCCCAACATGTCGACAAATTTACTGAACGAGCCTAAGAAAGCAATCACGTAACGACCAAGGATTAGTGAGGACAGAAAGACATGCAGAGACGTAATGCTGCATCACAACTAAAATGTTTTATTTTTACAAGGCACTGAACATGCCACCTGTGCAGTTTATTCTATTATCAGAATAAAGGAAGTACCAACTCTATTTACTGAATGCCTCTTCAAAAATGTGACCCTGAAACAAAACAAAAACAAAAAAATATATATCAACTTATGCAGCTGTGATGTTTTGTATCAGAATGTTGACATGAAAAAAAGAATGCAATGCAATGGCTGCATTGTTTCTGTTCAATAGCAGGTATGTACCTGCAATTCAATAGACAGCCTCAAACTCCATAGCAACAAGTCTGAAATATAGTTGCAGCATGACTAAGAACAAATATTCAACCAGTTTGCATACATAAACTCACTGAACTTATAAGTTGAATAATAATTTGTTTTTCAAAACAGCCAGGGCCGGCCCGTGTAAGCAAAGACTAAGGGCACTGTTCATGTAAGGGGGCCATGAATGTAGGCCCAAAAAAAAAGTGCAATTTCTTATTCTTTCAGATTATTGTTCTACTTATGATGTGTTTTTTTTTTGTTTTTTTTTATGTGAGTTACTAGTACAAATTAGGTTATTTGTGTGTGTGTGCGTGCTATTTATGTTGTGTTTGAAAAATTTTTGTTTATTTAAAATTTGTGCTTTTTTCCAAATAAAAAAAAAGAAAAACTAAAACAAAAGCATTATTGAGTGTGTGTATGTAAATTGGCAATAGAACGATTGTGGGACTTGCAGGGGGCACTACACAAAATCTCGCCTAGGGTGTCAAAGTGTCTAGGGCCGGCCCTGAGAGAGCGACAGATATAGTGACCACCATATATATAATATTAAGTTTCACTATCAAATATGTTACAGATGAGAATTTATTAGCAAATACATTCAAAAGGTGCTCGGCAGGTGCTTGATTTAAAACGAAGTACTGATACTGAAGAGTGGACATTAAATCTCAAACCGACACAAAGTGATAAGTGGAAAGATGAAGGAATGAGTAAAAGAAAAGGTCACGACCTGGTGAGAGAACCTTAGGGACACATTGGAACGGTGGATTACATTCTGAGCCAAATGGAAAGAGGACAGATAGAGATGGAGAAACATACAAAAGTGCAAGCGTCTGCACTCTGCTCCGTCTGACATTCACATATCTGAGTAGAGGAATTGCCAACTGGCCTGAGCCAGAATGACAAACCTTTTAAAGGAGGTTGATACGGCCACACATCATCTTTAACTGTCTGGTGAGATGTCTATTTGTGGAGCTGGTCATCAGACATTACGTCAGCTTTTTCCTATTGGTCTGGGATGGTATAAGACATTACCAAATGTCAAACAAAAATCAAAATGGATTTATTTATTCATTAATTTATCTTTGTGAATTTTACAGCATGTGAATTTTAAATGAATGTGGGAAAAAATAACTAATACCCTAATTAAATAACCTGACAAATTGATCAAAAACACAAACAACACAATGTTTTTTGTCAAGATAACTAGAAGTTTTAATAAATAAGTAATAAATAAAAGTCCTCATTTCCCCGCAATTGGGTTTTCTCTTAAAGGTGTTGTGAAAAGTTCATGTTTTACAATCTGTGTTTTTAGTTGTTTTGTGATTGTTTTTGTGCTTAGTTGAGTTGTTTTTGTTTGTGTGTGTGTGTGTGTGTTGTTGTCACCTTGTTGACATTTTCCTTGCAATGACATCATGATAAGAGGCTACAGGTTTTTTGTATTTTCTTTCCTCTTTTAAGTAAAATCCAAATGTACCATTACTGATATTATCAAGTCTTCCACAGTCCAGGCTAGCCATCGTTTGTCTTCCTTTGTCACTTCCATCCTGATCATGTGTCTTCCTCCAGCCTTTTCCTCTCTTCTTTACAAGGTTGGTAATCCTGTCATTGTTGTTGTGATCATGTTTGTATTCCTAACATAAGTGGGTGAAATGCAGCTGTCTAGACAGAATTGGCAGATCAATTGTTAACTGTCTGTTCGAAGAGATATCTTTACAGTGCTAAATGACAATCCATCTGTGAAGAAAAAGAGGCAAAAAAAAGGTATTTGGAGGATGAATCTGGAATCTTTAATATTTTAGGGCCATAGAACATTTGGAAATAAATAACATTTATTGGAAAAATGAAAATACACACACTTTTAGGTGTTTATTCTGAAAACTGGCTTTTTAATATATAGACATATCTACATTACATTCCTAAATGGATTATATATATATATTTGTACAAAATAAAATTGTGTGTATAAAAAAACTTAAAGAATGAGCAGAATGTTATTTTAGATCGTCTTAGTTATCCAAAGTTTTTAAAGTGATTTTGGTCCAGTTTAAACGTTGTTTATCAGAGTGTGCACTCAGTGGTTGCGGAGCAGAAATGGGAAGACCAAACTGTGTCACATGCAGCGAGCCTAAGGCCCCTCTGAGCCACTGGGTGGTGCAGCTCTAATAACAACCCATTAGCTGCTGAAATAATGTCATAAAACAGAAATGATCCAACAAACGCAGCTCTGAAATGATGAAACAACATTTGTTCACCTCAGCTGAAACATCAGTGGTCAGTCTCTTTTCTCACTGTCTTTCATCTTCAATCACTTTCATGTTTAGGACATAAAAAAATGGAATGATCTGTCACTCGCAGGTGTACAGCAGCTGGTTGATGTGTCTATTTTACACATTATGTATTATTCTGTCATTATAGACAATGAGCGGGGAATACTGAGAAAAGTGGAAACTTTAAACTAAAAACTGTTGTGAAGCAAATAATGGACACATTAAGATGATGCATGGATGTAGTCTCAGTAAATAGAAAATACTAACTAAATCTCACGCACTTTGTTTTTAAAGGCAGAGCATTATGAATGTTATGATTATTTTACCTTCTGATAAACAGTTTACATGTAAAGAACTGGGTCCAGTTTATGCCATTTTTGTGTTAAACCATTGCATTTCTGCTGCGGTTTGGCTGTAAATCAGGGATGGGCAACGGGTGGCCCGCAGGTGCTACACAGGGTGAGTTCCGTCCGGCCCACCAATGTGGCAGCTCTTAGAATCTAAGAGTTCCTCTAAGAGTGCTTTTTTATGTTTAAAAAAAACTCATTTAAATACAAAAAAAGGGAGGTAGACCATCTACTCACAGAATATCAAGTCAGATCAGTGTGTTTAGTTTGCTGTCTGCCAACCCAAGGCCTTTTATGCTGTTGCACCTCAGCTCGCTAAAGTAAGTGTTTATTTTTTGTTTGCTTCAAGTGTTTTGTATTCACATTTATTAAACAAGATATTATACATGTAGTTGAGCATGAAATATGTTGTTACTGCACTGTATGTTGGTTTAGTAAACATGGCACAAACATTTTTAAAATGACATTTGGGTGTGCAGCATTATGTGGGCATCTGGTAGTGTGGATAAAAATATTTATTTATTTATTTATTTATTATTATCATTACTTTGGTTGCCCATCCCCTGTAAATCAAGACTCAGTTCAAGTTTTCTGGATCCAGTCTATAAGACTTTTTTGAGATGATACATATTAAGAAGAGGTTTATATCCAGTGCAGACCCGGCTCCAGAGGAATTTAGTTGGGGGGGCTCTGGCTTATTTTGGGGGGGCCTCGTAAATAGTCAGTTAATTTAATATAAATGC
>JARVGW010000161.1:10625762-10654375 GCA_031762495.1 Anablepsoides rubrolineatus
GGACAATATACCTCAGAAACTCGCGCGTTTTATACTATATTCCATTTTGTTTGGTCAATTACAGCCCTGTTGTTTACGGAACGCTGTGATCTGTCTTGGGCGGGCCCGGACACCTGACTGGGGGGGCCCGGCCCGCCCGGCCCGCCCACTGGCGCCGGGCCTGATCCAGTGGACATTTTCACTTCCTGAATAGATTCTCTGGGAATAACAATTTCTTCTCATGTTGTAATGTCCATAAACTGAACAGGCTTAAGACTTTTTTTCCTGCTCAAATACAATAAAAAAGTAAAAATCATTTTTTTATTAATTTTGCACATTTTTTGTTGCATGAGGACCTTTTTAACCTTGCAGATTAATAAAATCACCCCTCATTTATTTGAACTTTAGGTGAGGCAGAATGGATCTGAAGATTTATTGAATGCCATTTAAAATGTCATCTTGCAGGACGAAAAAAAAAAAGTCTCCTCATCTATAGTAATTAGGTGCATATTTAACGAGCACATTATCTGTTCCTGACAGTGTAAAATCTTCAAAAAAAAAAAGATGAGTTCATTGTGTTTCTTATGGAAACAATGAGTCATTGCAGGTATTGTTTCTTGCTTATTCTAACGGGGATAATGTTTCTTACTGTCGTTTACTCACTATTGATCAAACAACATGATGCTTCCCATGGCGCAAACAATAACTACCGTAGAGATTTTAAATGTCATCTCCGACTATGCTGTATATATTGCTTTTTTTTTTATTATCCTGCATCAATATAATAATGACCCTCCTTCCAGTTTTTAGGTTTTGTTTTTTTTATTTTGATCGGACTCTTTATTGAGTTGGAAGAAAACAAAACAAGGTATTGATCTTTTAATCTATGAATATAGCTGCAAAAAAAAAAAAAAAAAAAAGTAGCCTGAGAATTTTTAGATCTTTGACGCCTTAAAAATATTCTTTGCTCTCAGGATGTTTTGCATACCCCATGATGAGAGATTGGCACTGATGTACGAGCGGGGTGGCAGCTGCGTGTGATAGCTATCAGCTTTGCTTATTCACACATGTACACATATGCAAAAACAAACACTCACACACAGCAGGATCAGATACAGACATGAAGTGTTTTGATCCGTTTCCCACTCATCTGAATACAGTTCAAAGTAACACAGCCAAAAGATTTTTTCTTATTTTTTTTTGCTGTTGTTGCCATTCACAAAGGTGTCATGTGATTTGATCTGACAAGCAAAAAAGTGTTTGCATTTATACTTTACAGTTTTTTTTTTCCCCATGCAGATGCAGGGCATATTTTACTTTCTAATTAGACTCCACACCTCCTTCTACTAAATGCTGCTAAATGCAAAACTTGAAACAAAATAGAAGACAAAGAGAGTGAAACTCAGTGTCACACTGACATCTGTTCTAATTACTTCATTCAGCTCAGGTTTACCTCTTGGTGCCTTGTTTTATTCTTAAATTTACAGTTCATTAACACATAACATGACTTGTACATCTCATGGTTCTGAATTTCCAAAGTGTTTAATAGAGACAATGGAAAAATAGAAACTTCCTGCTGTTAATTTCTTAGCCAATGAATAACCCCCAGTCCCTGCCTTAGTCCCAAAACATCGCCCCTGGAATTGGCATTAATTGCTTCAGAGAGGAAAGTAATTATCTCAGGTAATTATTACTCTGGGTACAGTGAAAAACTAGACAACCCTTCTCTGTCGGTTCCCTGCGGAGAGAAGTAAAAAGAAATTCTTCCTTTAACATGCTTTAATTGGAGGGGCTGGCTCTGAGAGGCATAAGCTTTTATGACTCAAGGGTTTATAGCAGACATGTAAAAAGAAACATGGACCCACACATTAAAACAGTGTGGAACACTACAATGCAAAGATTAGTCTGATTTAATCAAAAACACTTCTTGTTTCTTTACAGGTGTGTTTTTGACCCATCTGAAACACAAAGGAACTACTAGTTTGTGTTACATAAAAGATGGTTTGATTGTGCATGACAGCATCCCACCCATCCAAAAAAAATAATAATAAAAGGAAAAGTAGTAGCCAAAAGTAGAACTTGGAGACTAACAGAATAAGGAATGTTGTGTAACGATGCCTCTGGAGACGTGCCCAAAAACATGCCACTCAAGCATCAGGTGGCGAGTCCCCTGCCAAGCAGTCACATCTGTAACTCGCACATGGACACACAAGCAGCCACATGGAAACACGCACAACCTCACAGCTAAATGCGGAGGCAGACAAGTAAAAACTGTAAGAGAAAGAGATCCAGACGTCCCTGATGTCTGTTTCGCAGATTTATTTTTATGTCATGTTTTTTTTCTCAATACTTTGGATAAGAAAGCAGATATTTGGGTTAAAGAGCCACATTCCACACTCCTGATCTGACATGCTTGGTGGATTAGTGAACACATAACTGTGTTTGCTCCAATATTTTAACAGAAGACTGAAACAGCTCACCTGCTAATATCTTCTGATCGTTGACTGAAAGAGAAGACAGCTGGGACTATAATGACCTGTTCTCAGGCTCTCTGTGGGTGGTTGCAATTGGTCGAGGGATTTTTCAGAAAGGCTGTGAGAAATGTGAGAAATCTAAAAATCTGTGTTTATTTTACTTAGTTTTTGAACATCGTATTCAGCTTGTATTTACCTCAGAAGGTATGCTGTGTGAATCAATGTGTTAGCAACATGATGCTCGTTCAGGTGCTTGAATTAGGAGCAAAAAGGAAAAGCTGAATTAAGAAATGTTTTTTTGTCAGCAAATTATGATTTATATATATTAAATATTGGGTAAGTAAAAACTTAAATATTTTTAAGTCCTATTGGAGCAGAATATCTTACCCTTGCTAATAGTCTAGTATAAGTAAAATAAAGTTGTTGTCACTGTGTAATCTTTATCAATGGGTTAATATGAAAACATACAGCTGAATGTATAGTTTTCTTTTTAATTTCTTTAAATTAAACAATTAGAGCAATGGCCACAACCTACATTTTAAATAGGGCAACTCATTCCATCATTTAGAGAAACAAAAAAAAAAAAGAACCATTTGTCCAATTCACGTCTGCAAATGACTGAGATAAAAATAAAGCAATCTATATTCTGGGCTGATTAACTTCTCCACTAGCCTACTTCATTCAGTCTGCCATTAGATGATGGAGCGATACATCTGCAGTATAAACGTGTCAAAAAGTACCTGGAACCTCATTGCTAAGTCTGAAAACAAGCTGTGATATGTAGTCAAAAAGTTTTTTTTTTGTATTGCATTCCATGATTTTTTTTTTTTTCATATAGGCTTTGATACTCCAATAGGTACCAAATTACACAGCCAATTTCTTCTTCAGATATACAGTCTTCAGTTTTTTTTTTTCTTTTAAATTATCCTTCATGGTACATTTAAAGGCTATATTTCAAACTGTGTCTTCTCATTGCATTCCTTATAAATCTGTTTTGTTTTCTTTTTAACTGTGCATCAAATTCCAATCAGGTGAGCATCTGCTTAGAATTCACTAAACAACCCTTCATTTTTATGCAGGGGCGGGGAGTGGGGGACTGGAATTAGGGGTTTCTAGGATATTGCTCATTTTCTCTATCGGCTGTTTGAGTTAGTCACTGTGATTTATTCATTTTTCACCGTTTTGGACTGGAGATAGTATTCAGGGCCAGTTTTTCCTTTTAATCAATGTTGAGATAAGCAGGAGTTGCATTTTGTAATTTACAACGCTATCTCTGACTAACTCTATCTAATGTCCTGAATTTGCAGGTGTGTGTGTGTGTGTGTGTGTGTGTGAGAGAGAGAGTGAGAGAGTAGCATCGTTGGTGCAGGCAGAGTGCCTACAACTACATTTTAGAAAGTAGGAAACGCATATTAATCACGCTCTGTGATTGCATTTCTTCTGCTTTTTTTTTAGATTTTATTCATTTATTTATTTATTTTTGAAAATCAGCATGCATAACATAGTGCTCATTTCCATGACCTTTAATAATGTGTGTCAAAGCTGATGCTATCAGATACTGGTGGAAGCAAATTTAATTATACTCACAGTAGTATTTAAATGAGACACCATATGCATGCCTGTATTAGGAAGCACTCAATGACAGCACTGATTTTAAAACTACTGTGCCATACTGAAATCAAATATATATACTCTAACCAACATTAAAGATGGCAACTCTTAATGTCTGAATGGTTGTTGTTTTGTAGACTCCCTATGCTTTGGTAACCAGCCTCTGGCCCAGAGACTCCAGCTTCTTGTGACCCTGAACAACAAAAAGCAAGTAAAAAAGCATTGATTATAGATTCTTATTAGAATTTTGGTTAATAAATAAATAAATAAATAAAAAACAAATACATTTTTTACCTTCTATTTCAATTCTTAGTGTTCTTGGTTTGGTTATTTTTAGTACTGGATGGACCTGTTATTAATGGTAACATATATTTTAATGTGCATTAAAGCTGTTAGTTGTTTTATTTTTTTTATGGTAAATATGGTAAATGGACTGAATTTATAGAGTGCTTTATCAAGTTCCTCCGGACCCCAAAGTGCTTTACATTTACAGACATTCACCCATGCACACACACACATTCACACACTGATGGTGGTAAGCTACACTGTATTTTGTTTTTCTTAATTTCATCATCAATTACGTTTTTTTTTTAAGAAGAAAAAGAGAGAAGAAAAATGTGAAATGCAATGGGAAAAAGTGAAAGAGAGATTAGAAGATATGTGAGAAAACACAAGACAACACACCCGACAAACCAACCCAGTGGTCACAGGGGGGGTAGGATATTGATCACTATTGGTTTTAGATTGCCACCATGCGTCTCATCCAATGAGAGGCTTTGTTTTGTAGGGTTTCTGCAGAGCTCCCCCTATCATAAAATGAGCAGCAAAAACAGAAATGTGGAGAAAAAAAAAACATGGACATTTTTATTTAAAATCTCACTGGCAGGCTAGGTCGATGTAAAACCCTACAACACTGAACAGTCTCACCATTGGAAAAGTTCAAGCCTGAAATATCACTTAAATTAAAAACACACTGTTGGGGCCACTGGCCCACCTTGACAAAAAGTGGATGGTTGGGGTTCTGCAGACAAAGCTGGATCCATTTTTCCCAAATTAATTGAATCTTTTTTAAATATAAAACATTAAAAATGCTCTAAACATCTTTGCATCATAATTAAATTTTGTGCATATAATGAGATTATTATATTATTATTGTGATTTTTTTTTGTCTTTGCCATATCTGACAGATACTTCCACTCTTCATCCAGCCTGCCTTTATTTATCTTACATAAATGTATTATTACACTCAGGATAAAACAAATGAAGAATATTTCAAATTTATTTAGACTTAGCCAGCCTTTTTCATTCAGTTTTTTTTGTATTTGTAAGCTTCAGTAGATTCACCAATTCTATGTTTTCAAATAAATGTCTATTTGTAAAGATTGTTATTGGGTAGGTGCAGCTTTGTCTTGAAGAATTTCAATGTTCAACATAAATCCAGTGCCATCTGTGTTGGCGTTGTTACAATCTCTTCACACCAAATAATAAAACCAAGTGCAACATTTATTTTGACGGTGCATCAAGCTACCCATGGGAAAAAAAAAGGCATCAATGATTATGAAACAAGAGTTTTCAAATAGGATGAAAAGTGTGGATTCTGAGGGAGGACATAAGATTGAGGTCAGGAGAGAACTCTGAACAGGTTTATTGAAAAATATGTTTATAAACTCATAAAAATGTGCTCTTATTAAATTCAGCAATGTGTAATTTCACAAAGACATATTTTTGTATGAGGGACACGTGATACATTTACTTTACTCTGAAAGTAGAGTTTCTTCTTTATGGTTTTCACTACTTAAATGGGAAACATACAGTAGTAGCGCAACACATCCTGAAGGAAGGGAAATTAATGATCAAAGGCATTGCATTAAAAGTTGTTTCAAGGAATAAATATGTATTTGTGCCTTGGTTAGTTAATCATCAATTACAGGAGAGTTTTGTTGTTCTGAAAGCCAGCATTACCAATATGAACAAGAACATTCATCAGCCATGAAAAAAACATCAAATACTCAAGGTTTGCAATAAAACAGTCATATTATTTAAGTCATGTATCTAAATCCAAACAAAACAAGTTGTTTTCTAAACTATAACAAGGAAAATTAACAATAGATTTTTCAGGTGACTGGGGTGAACAAAGCATATGAGCAATATAAATCATAAAGATTAACTTGCTCCTTCATCACAAACCACTGCTCATTTCAAGCTCATTAACTGCATGAGGAAAGAAAAAAAGAAGAGTAATCTAAATTATGTTGAAAAGTCTGCAACATCTGTGGACTCTTTTCATTTTCGAAGCATTAAAAGATTCTGCATGTCAACGAGCATCCAAATGGCACTGTGAAAAATGTAATTTGGAGAAATCTGCAGCCTTGAGGAGACAGGATAGGAAAGCTTCTCAATGAAGTTTGAAAAAAAAAAAATCCAATTCTGAGCCAAACGGGTTTGATATCCTGTGCTCAGGAGCATCAGTTTGTGCATTAACCAATCACTGCACTGCTTGTTTTCTTGAATGTGTTGTCAGAATTCACTAGAGGCAGGGACTCCCTCCTAGGCAGTTCACCCTTTACTGGTTGAGAACCATGGCCTTAGACCTGGAACAGCCTCAGTGCATCCTGAAGGTCTTGGCCCAGAAGATGCCAACAAAACCATATCATCCGCATAAAGCAGAGACAAGACCATGTTCCCGAAACCAGACACCCTCCTTTCCACAACTACACCTTGAGATCCTGTCCATAAACACTGCAAACATGATTGGAGACAAGGGACAGCCCTGGCAACCTGCACTTAGTATGACCTTGACTTTGTGCCAAGAGTGCATTAATTATGGTTAACATGGGATGACATAGGTAAACTATTAGTATTTTTATTTTTTTGCTTAGATAACAAAAATAGTTGAATATTTTGATAAACTGTGGATATTTATATTCATTGAACTTGTGGCTCCTTTTTTGTCTACAGGCTCCAAGCATGTCATTGTTAAAGAGAAATAGTTGAGGATGGACCACAGCAAGAGGGTTCTGCTCAGATTCTGTTTCAAGCTGTGCAGCAGTGGGGTGGAGATGTGCCTAAGCTCGCATCTCAGGGAAACGGGGTATGTAATTGCCGGGGGACTGATTGTGTTACCTCGCTGTGTGTCCGAGTAATTTTATTGTGGAGGGTCTTCGCTGGCTCTTCTAACAAATTGCGATCGCAGCCAGGTGTGTGAAGTGATGAGCTGCCAGCCAAGGCTCCAGTAGCTTTGCATCCCTTTTGCGTGCTCTGCTCTCCACAGTTTATGTTTGCCAGCCTTTGAAACTGGGGATTAGAAAATGCTGTATGAATTTTCTATTTGCCATTAACTCTTAGAAATAAAAATTTCCCTCTGAAAATCATCCATCCATCCATCCATCCATCCATCCATCCATCCATCCATCCATCCATCCATCCATCCTCTTTACCAATTTTTTCCATGCAGGGTTGCAGGGTGCTGGTTCCTACTTCCAATGGGCATTGAGTGAGATGCAGGGCACACCCTGGAAAACAGTTTGTGGATAAATTAAGCATCAATATGTTATTTTAAACTGAACTGAATTTAGCAAACTGAAATCTAACAAATGAAAGTGGACAGAGGCTGACAATAAGAAGGGAGAGATAAATGGGTGTCATACGGGGGCAATTGTCCAGTCGTAATAATAAAGGGCATTAAATGAAAGTGCTCATAAAGAAATTATTAATGATGCATAGGCTTTTAAGCATTTATAGAAAGATCATACCTCCACCTAAAGGACAACAGTGATGTATGAATTCCCTTTGTATTATCAGAACCTCTTCATCACTTTTATTTATCTCTGTTTTTTTTTTTTTCAATAGAAATGTTAGCCCTTTTTTGCTGTTCCTTTTCTATCATTTCCTTTTCTTGCTATCTGACTGCTTCCATCAGCAACAGTATTTTGCAGGGCAGTGTGTTGCAGTGTCCATTATCTGTGTTACAGTAACTGCCTGTCCACTGATAACAGCAATCAATTACATCTCTGTTCAGTGTGCCAGTGGGCACTGGATTAGACAGTATTCCAAGAAATACTCTCTCTTCATCTGCATATTATCAGGTCAATCAAAAAAGGAAAAAAAAAATGTTCTTCCAGACTTTAAAAAAATATATATACCCAAACATATCAAAGATTACAGCCAGTGATATGTTTCCTCTGTCCTAAAAACATATAATGTTCCAAACTATTCTTGTACTTTTTGGTTTTATATTGTATTTTTTACAGCAAATAACCAATTTAATTTCAGTTTTTGAGTTGTTACTAACTCCTCCCAAAAATCTCTGAATCATTTCATCTATTAAGTTATAATTTTGTCATTTCACCTTACCTCTGATTTGCTTGAAGGGGGCACTTAATCTGTTCCCAATCTTTGCTGCCCACACTGCAACAAAGGTCCTTGACTTTTTCTGCAACAGCTGGTCATGGCTGCAGAAAAGCAGGAGTATTTCTCTCCCCCTGCCCGATGAATCCAAGTGTGTAAATGTATGTGTGAGTTAATAGTACAAAGAGGGCTTGTAAAGCCAGTGATCCTGATAGCCGAAAAAGTTTGCCCGCACCTTGGAACCCTTAAAGCCCATCATCATCTGGCCCTTTGTCGTAAACCCAAGGTTTATTGCATGTTTGTGCCGAGACATTCTCTCTGACAACCTACTCTTAAAAAAAAAAGAAAGAAAACTAATAGAAGCAGTTTGATGAAAAAGTAAAGTTGAAGGATCCAGGAAGGACAATACTTACACGCCAGAGTGCAGCACATAATGTGTTTGAAACAGGAAAAGGGTACATATTACATCCTAAAACTGCTGGTAAGAGCAAATAAACTGATTTTATCTTAACTGTGTTTAATTCTTTAAAGAAATTATAGATTTTTTTTCTATATGACTGACTGGGGTTTGTTGAGCAATAAAAAATGCAAAAAGTTAAGAACAACTCATCAAATTTCAACATTTTTTAAAGTTGGGTTAATAGCTGTTAATCAGTATGTTTAGCAGACAAGCTCCACTGTCACACTGAACACAGAAACCCGCACAAGTTGCTAAGACTTAAGAAAATAGCCTTGATTCTAGAAAATTATAAATCCACACAGGCAATCAGCACATTTGCCTTCTTTGGCAAATGACAGGGAGAGAAGGAAAGACAGGCTGGTGTGAAGGAGCAATGTTAGATTACTAAAAACAGCATGCATGCTAATTAAATAGCGGATTTGCAGATATTTGTTACTTTCCTCCTGATTGTCCTGAAATTCCTGCTGCTCCTGCACAGATGACTTCCTGTGCTTTACTGCTCTGTCCTTTTATGTTTGACCTATTTTCTCTTTAATGGTACAATGTCAAGGGTTAGGAGTTATTTTTTTTTTTTAAGTGTAAGGAAATTAATTGTTGGTCTGAGAGAATGGATGAAGTCAAGTCTGTTGTGCACCATGTAAGTGTTGGCAACAAACTGACAAGCAAATTAAATGAAAGTCTATTTAAAGTTTCATCAGGTAATGGGGTTAAAAACCAGCTTGTTTTTTTTTTTTTTAACGTTTACAAGTTTGATGTGTTCCAAACCATTTTTATTGATTGTTTTATTGCAGTATATAATGGACACATAGTATATTGTGTGTTGTATTTTGGACTCTGTTCCAAAAGAGGAGAAAATAAATCACTATATTTAATGGCTGTGAACATGGTAATAGAAATATTCAAACGGAAGAAACAAAGTTTTTGATTTGATGTAAACCAGAAATGTTCACATCAATTTGCAACAAAACCATGACCCAAAAAAGTCAGATCATAACATTCTGGTTAACTTGTTGTGGTCAGTGACTGCTGATAGAACCTATATTAAAGCAGTCAATATGATATGGACTGCATAACCTTGACTGTGTTTGAATTTTATTTTTGTTACTGTGAATCTAACCTTCAGGTTTCTATAACGCTTGTGACCTATTGGTAATTCCTTTGTCGTTAAAGTTTCACATGTTCTGTATGTTCTCTCAGTAGCATTCATTTACAGTTGCTATGGTGGTGAATGGTAATAAAATGTAAAAAATAATCTCATGCAGCTGCATTTGAGGATCAGATTCCAACACTGTGTTGTGGTTTGATAACATTGGACTAATTTTAATTATTTTGGCATTGGTTTATTTGTTAATGTTCTGTTAAAAAAAATTAATCACGTAATGCTTTTAAAATCAATAAAAATGATGTTACAATATGTCTAATTTCTGTTGTAGAGTGTTTCCCCTATTGGAGAATGAATTAAAACAGGACAAAACCTTGCTGCTCGAGTTACATTTATGGGTCTGACGGTTGCTTTGTGTGAGCACGGCATTAGATGGACAGTTATATTTAAAGTGACAGTTTTGCATAAGATTCATTGACATAAAATTACATCGTTTTATTTTCAAGTGAAAGTAGTGGCAGCAGCAACTGGCTGCAGTTTCTCTTGTGCTGCCTGAGGAACTTAAAAATAGCCCAATCTGCAAAAAAACAATTATGTCATGCAAGACTGATCCTGATGTAAAACTTTATACAATTGTGTTTGCATAAAATGTTTTCAAATACTTGAGAAATGGCAACAATTGTTTTGGATCTTGGATTATCTCATCAAAAGATCACATATAGTCTATGTTATATTTTTCCAAACATAATGATCAAATATCTAATTACAACAGGTAATATCAATTATTCACAATATTTCCACAGAATTAGAAAAAGAAATCTGAACTATTCTATTAAAATTGGTTTATTTTTCCAAGTATCTATGTGTTAAACAACAGGTTGGCAATATCAGCACATTTACAATGCAGTATGGAAATATATGAGACAAGCTTACTTAAATGATGTAATACCACTACCACTGAATAAAATGTGAAAATGTGTCTGTTATCTGTTCTTAGAGGTTCCTATCCCTCTGTGGTTTATTGTTTTTGTGTGATTTTTCTTTTGTATCCCTTTCCACCCAGTTCTGTGTAGTCCTCAGTGTGTTTCAGCTTCTTCTCATTACTACCTGTTTTGTTTTAGGGATTTATTACTTGTATCTTTGTGCTTTTGTTGTCTTGGTGTGTTTTTCACTTTGTTTTATCTGAGATTCAGCTCTGTCTTCTCCCAGTCGGTCCCTGCACCTGCCCACTTATACTCACCTGATTCTCATTGTCTCTCCCCAGGTGACTCTGTTCATTAGTGTCACCCTTTAAATGTTTGTTACTTTTGTGTCAGTGAGGCATTAAATGTACTCTGTACATCATTACAAACCTCCTTGTTCTGATCCAGGTTTGCAGTGTTTTGTTCCAGTTTTGTAAGGAAAGTTGGCTGCCATGTCAGCAATTTGGTTTTCTTAGTTAAATTAATCTATTTTTGCCTTTTTATCTACTCTTCTGAGTCCTGCTTGCACTCTGGGTTTCAAATCAACTGATTGCTGATAGAAAATGTTTTTGCAGAACACAACTGATGGCCAAACACTTCATTTCTAGCCAAAACAGTAGACAGCATTTGGATTTTCTTTGCCTGATAAGGATAGCAATTCTTTTCCACCATCTAGCCTCACCACATACAGAGGCATCATAGAGTCTCCTGACCAGCTGTATCTCCATCTGGTATGGCATCTGCACAGTCTTGGATCAGAAGTCTCTGCACAGTGTGCCGGGGACAGCTGAGAAGATCATTTTGGTATTCTCTCCAATCCATTTACTATGAAACATGAAATATCAAACAAGTGTTAACATGGAACCCTCCCATCCTAACAGGAAATATTCACCCTTCTGTCCCCTTACCAGGTACTGTATACTTAACACAACACATGAGGACATTTGTGTTTAGTAAATTGCTTCTTTGTTGTACAATGCTTCTAGGCAACATGTCTTATACTCCTGGAAAGCTTGTTAATTTCTCAATGAGACTGGAGATTGACTGAATGAAGTCAGTTTTGGATTGTCTGGTTAAAGAGGCGTTAGACATATCATCCTGCAAATCTGTAGAAGACAATCTACTCTACTTAAGTAGCAAAGGATCTTGTGGTGCGTGGTTAGGGGTTAGGGTTAGGTTAGGTTAGGGGTTAGGTTAGGTTAAATGCGTGGTCCAAGGATGAAGGTACCCCATGGGATGGTCAGCTGAGTTTTATTGCAACAACAGGAAACACAGAGAACAACACAGAGCCATCAGACTGCCCCCCTTGTTAGCAAATCTGGTTCTGACTTTAATCCTTATGGCAGCACCTTGGGGTACCATAGGTTTGAAACAAGTGTCAACAGCAGAATAAGCTGTTATAGAGAAGACTTTACAGCTTTATTGCTCATCCCACAAATGTTCCATACAAAAGTGGCACCAATTTAAAGGAAATTTAACAGGCTTTCCAACCAAATAAGACTTATGGCCAATTAGGCACATAGTTACGACAATGATATAATCAAGCAAACACAAATTTCCTAACTTTTGTGCTAAATATATAGTTCATAGGGCTTAACTTCAAGGTTTCTGACAGCTTCTCTTATTGTAAATGTTACACAACTAATTTAATAAATGCTTTAGAATTATAAAAATTATTTCAGGTTTGCACAGACATGAGTATAGTCAGATTACATGAAGTTTGTAATATTTCAGGTTTGCATAATGAAGTTTTATGTTTTTTCTTTCTTTATGTTGTCACTTTTATTGCTAATTAGGCTGAGGATTTTGTTTGTCTTGCTATGTGCTAAACCTTGAACACACACACACACACACACACAAAATATCTCTTGTCATTTGGCCTTTTGAAAATTTCAGAATCTGTGACCCTTTTAGACATCTAAAAGTCCTGGGTATCACTCTTATTAGGTGTGATGAGCTGGCTGTCAGTTTTCTCCAAAGCATATAACTTTGAAACAATATCATTTAGGTTCGCCATCAGTCTTTCTGCTCTTTTTCTGCACTGTATCTTTCACTGTCGACTGTTTCACACACATGTGCAGAAGCTGTGGCCCAAGGGGATATTTTTCTTTTAACTGAGGGATCTGACAGTTGCAGAGCTGTGAATGCATCAGTTCTGCTATCCTCTGGTCCGGGCTCTCACTCACACTGTGCTGGGAATTAATGGCATCTCTGTGGTCCATCAACAGCACCAAACACGTAGAGCGAAAACATAAAAAAAAATAAAAGTCGGCGTGATTGGGGAGAGGCTAAGGGGGGAGAAAATAGCTGCTAAACCTGGGACCTCATGTTGGATTTTTTTTTTCTTTTTTGGTCATGCCCACCTCTTTGCCAGAAGAAGCAGTAAAGGATAATACCAAGAGATGACCTGAGAGCAATAGAATGAAGAGAAAAAAGTACAATAAGTTGCTGCTGAGTCAGATTGGTGATATTGCAAGAAGTAATTTCATCCTGGTCTCTCTCCAGAGACCAGGGACAAAAAAAAAAAAAAAAGAGCTTTAACACATTTTGCCCTTTCCTTTCACCTACTCACATTCACGTTGAGAGACATACTCTCATTTATTTGATTATGGGGTTTTTTGTTACACGTATAACACAAGTTGACACATGACAATACAGGGAGTACAGATAAAAATGAAATACAGTAAAAGAGTCAGAGAACGGTTTAGAGGAAGGGGCTGAGATGAAACACAGGAAATATTGTTTTGCTCTTTTCAATCATGGTTTTAACATGTAATCTCAAAACAATAATCTCTGTTTATGCATAGAAATAACTTGCACTGCAACCAGCCTGCAGACCAGTTGCTTTTATTCAAAACCAAAACCACTGTCTTGCCTTTGTCTACATCAGTGTTTTTCAACCCTGGTCCTCAAGGCACACTGTCCTGCATGTTTTATGTGTTTCCCTGCTTCATCACAGCTGATTTCAATTGATAACTGATTAACAGGCTTTTGTTGAACTGCAAACATCTGAATCAGGTGTGTAAAGTGTAAACAACTGTTAGGTTTCACTTATTCAGAAGAGCAGTCGCGCACTGCTGCCCCCCTAGTTGACTTGACTTGAATTATTTTCTACTGCTTTTATAACAATACCTGATGACCAGAGAAAAGCAAACCATGCAAAATCCAGATGTCAGCTCTGTTACCAACACAGCCTTAAACAGCACAAGTAAGACTGTAATTGTAACACAAGCTGCAGAGATGCAGGTGGAACAAGGTTGATTTAGACCCTTTTGGAGTTGGGTGTTAATTGGTTCATTTAGTTGATTAGTTAATTACAGATTTTCCGTCTCATTACTAAAATTTACCACACTTTCAAAGTAACTTTGTTCCCTTCATGATGCAGGTAAAAATGTATTGCATGACTCAGTGTTGTATTTCTAGCCTGGCAATGACTAAGCTCATTACATTTTTCAGCATTGGCAGAAAATAGAGATGAACTCAAAGAAATTTTACTGTTAATAGTTCAATATCTGGGGACTAGTACTATGTCCAGGAGACCAGAATTTGGGTTGAGAGGGTGGGTATGCACTTTATTGGTCAGCTGGGTGGCAGGGAATTGAGGGTGAGATATGTTTTGTGATTTACAAAAGTACACTCAGGAGGGATGGGGTGTTGTGCGCTTGGTGAGCCACAGGCTTTTTGATGAATTGTGGGCGTTTGCATAAATAAAAAAGATTTGTTTCGGAGCACAGAAACGCCAAATGTATCATGTTTTTAAGCTTTTTTATAATATTTATCATATAGTGTATTGACCCCAAAACCATTGTAGAAATGCAATATTATTTAAATGGCAATGGTGAAATAAATTCCCAGTGTTCCCACAGTCTTACGCTTCATTCTCCATCGGTTTAGTTGTGCGAGATCACACATTACCACGTGCAACTAATTTAGCAATGGCTTGAACGTACTTAAAGTGTTTTCCTTCCAGTTTTGCCATCTTCTTGTCAACTTGCTTCTGCTTCTTGGGCTTAGAAGCTTAATTAGTTGTTCCAAAATTTAAACAGCCTTTTTCAGTGGTGTGTGTGTGTGCATCACAACAGATTAAAAAAAAAATTAAAAATAGGACTGGGAAAGTATTTTATTTTATTTTATTTTTATTTTTTTTATGGGTTCATATTTGGAACGTGAAAATATATTAAAAGAGGTTATAAAAAGCTACTGCAATGGGGTGCCTAATGAAACATTATTATAAAACAGGATATTTTTAACACTATCAGGACAATACTTAGCAGTATCTGGAGATTTAAAGCATGTGAACAAAATCACCTGGAAGCAATTAAATAAAGAATATAGTCAGTGCCTATTTAAGTGTAAGCCTCTGGTGGGACAGAAAAGTGTGAAGGTTACGGTTGTAGATCACCAAGTCACTACAGGGAGTGTAACTGATTCCCCGATTGTCTGCCTGTTTTCTTCACATGCATTAGTTTCCTCTCTTTTTTTCCCCCATTTGTTGTGGCTCAAAGTCCCCGTTCAATATTGGTAAGCTGATGGTACAGTGACTAAAAAAGGTGCTGACAGTGTGTTGGGTCTCAGAAGACAAGCCCAGGCGAGGTATTGTGGCTCCCATGAGTTAACACTGCAAGAATTTCTTTTTTTTTTTTTTTTCTTGTTTCAGGACTTTTCAGCTTTTCACTATCACTTCACCTCGTCCTTATGGACCATGCCCAATCAACCATGACCTTCTCATACTTTACATACACACTGTCCACTTCTCTTCTCCATCTTTTATCCATAAAATGTTTGCTTTGTCTCCTCACTCTAAGATTATCTTTAAAAAAAAGGCCCGTGTCCTAGGCATGAACAAATAAGTGCTTTTGCTGAACTGTGCATGAACACCCAGTTTTGTCTGCCCCCCGCAGGACTGTGTTCTTGCTGCAGAGTTTCCCCTCCAGAGCCCCCATGCAGGGAACAGAGAAGAAAAGAAATGGAGCTGCAATGTAGAAAAAAAAAAATCTATTTTTTTCACAGCCATCAAGTCTAGTCAAAATATTAACACAGATCTGGTCAATTATTGATGTGAAGAGAGATTTTGTCAGCTGACAGTGTGATTACACTAGTTTATTAAAGTAGAGCATCAGCTTCATAATATTTTAAAACTGATGGAATAAAAATGTACAGTCAATAGCTACAATTTTCAACTTTTTTCTATGAAACAAAAATTAATTAATACAACTGTAAATGAGACTGACTTTTTGTAAATGTGTCTGTAATAAAATATAGTAAGAGAAAATAAGTCAAGAGAAAATGGTAGATAAGCAAACAGATGCCAATGTGTTTGTCTATCTAATATTTGCTTTTTTTAATAGACCATTTGTAAATAGTGCAACAATTCAGTTAATATGCTAAATGATGCATAATCATACAATAATACATAATCTGCCAACATTTAACATTGTCTTTTAGAAGACTTCAGCTTGTAAAATTTGATACATCAATCTGAAATAGTTAATGTTGGCACATACATTTATTTTAAAGCTCATTGGGTGGTGCATTATAAACATTAAAAAATCTGTTTTAAGCTTCAAGTGTTTTGGAAGGGTAAAGTTGCACAATATAATAAAAAAAGACAAGGCATCTTTTTAGCTAAACTTTTGAAATGCAAACTAACTAACTAAAATCTAATGTTTAATAAATAAAACTTGTAAGTTGCTTAAATGAGCAAACAACAGAACTTTATAAAAGCTCAATATTTTTTTAGATCAGGAAAATATTTAGCTTCTCTGGTAGTAATAAAAAAACTGAGTCAACATTTTTTATTCATTTTCTCTGGGACCTCTATGTTGACTTAGATTGATTACAGAATAAACTTGTGGTCACCTAAAGCACTGAAATTACAACAAGAAGGCTGACATCAGCTTGCCAGCCCAGGAATTCATGGTGTTACATTCATGGGCAACTCAGCCAGCTCACTCAGCTTGGATAGCATTTGGATTTTCATCACTTTTCCTTCGATCTGACAATAGTGTTGTAATATTTATTTCTAGTATCAGGTAATATCTTGAGCATGATTAGAGAGTAATAGGGTGAAAACAAAATTTTCTTCATCCCTATATTTAAATAAATGTTATTAAACCAACATACATTTTGATATTTGAACATATTATGTGTTTAAATGCATGTGTAATAGTTGTACTTTTGTTAAAAAATAAATACAAAATGTTTAAATCTGAAATCAGAATTTGAAATTAGCTGATGAGCAATACGACACCCTGAGTCCAGACTCCTGTGTGTGATTGTGGTTCTGGTAAATGTTGCAGTTTATCTTTGCAACTTCAGGAAACTTCTCATATTTAGCTTTGTGCAACGTGTTGTAGTGATAACTTGTATTAAAATCCTTCATGGCAGACAGTGTCTCTAAGCAAGCTAAACGCATAGAGTTGCAGAGTCCAAATTGCCTCCTTTATAACATAAGTCACCCGCGGTCCTCATGCAGCCCATGAGCCACCTGTGTTGCCCATCCCTGCTTAAGAATTGCAATTAGCTATATGAGATTGACTGTAAGTAAAGTTTAAGATTTGTTTCATCATCTTGGCATGAATTTACACACAAACATGTTGACAAACAGACTATATTTTCAGAGGATTATACAAGGGATGTTATTTATCAGGCAATTAATTCTGCAATTAATTGCCTGTAACATACAAGCGCTGTGACATTTTTCAATCGAAGTAATTTTGGGTAGTTTTTGATCACTAAACCTGGCGGTGACAAAATATTTAACGCTTATTAATGAATCAAAGGCTGCCCTGGTAACAATAAGACATGCAAATGAGGGTTTGTAAGAAGCTAATATTTCACACTCAAGCGCTGAGAGGCTAAATTTTACAAAGCACTTCATTGTTCAATCACTCCACTGGTATCAAACAGTATTATTAATGTTGCTTTTGTTCAAGATGATGAGTTTTTGAGCACAGCGGGGCATAGATCAACTGTGTTTTTGCTCTAATGGTGTGATAATGCCCACACACACAAAAATAAACCTAACTACTTTCAGAGGTAGCGCATGCTGTCTTTTTTTTTCAGTGTATACCACCCTGAAGAGATATCTGGATCAGCTTGGAATAGAGCTGGCTCTTTGAGCAGTCTGCGTAGGCAGCCAGCTTGATGTGGACCAATTGGCCATAATTCACACAGATAAAATGAAATCCAGCCAATTAAAATTTCAATCAATAGCAAAATAAACACGATTATTAAAAAAGTAAACAGAAGGAAAGATCAATGAAAATGGTCTGGTATTGTTAGATGGAATGGTTGATTTAAAAAAAGCAACACGGTGATAGAGTGGATAAATCTGGCACCTGTTCAAAGATGAAACTGTCACAGAACTCCAATTAATGATTGCCTTCTAAGTTGTAAAAAAAAAAAATCTAAAGCAAAAAATAAAACTAAACAACAGGTCAGCTTGAGGCAAAAGGTAAATCTATTAATTAAAGAAGACATATCCTGCTTTTAAATCCTTCTTTTTCACATTTAAACCATTCAGTTGGAGTCTATATAAAGTGGAACTACAATGTTTTGGTCTGAATTCCTCCTTATAGTAGCTCCACAAGCCCCTCTTTCACCTTTTTTCTGAGGTGTGTCTCATATCAACTCAGTTTGAGGCTGTCTCTTTAAATCTAATCCCTGTGACCCTGAATGATAGAAGTAGGTTCAGATATTGAAGGGATGCTTTAACTCATGCACAATTTTGCACAAAAAAAACAACCAGATTTGCATAATTAACAAGCTGTGCATTTGATTTTAAGTGGTAGATCATGTTTTTCATGTTTTTTTAATGGAAATAAAAGTTGCACTGAAAGGTGCATGCTTTTTATCCCATAACATTAGTGTCCACGCTAACATGGTTACTGGACTCAGGTTGTTTAAGGAGCTTTTCTCTTCCACTTTTCCTCTCTCCTTCCTCTGCTGCTTTTCTTCCCTATCCTTTTGCCTGGATGGACCTGTGAGCCGGCTGCTCTCTCCCCGCTGAGCCCCACTCACTGGAGGAGTTTCTGCCTCTGAGATTGCTGCTCTCGCACCTGTTGCCAATCTTTTTCATCACCTCTCTGCTTGTACATCTATTCTCCAGCAGATTGTTACTGTCACCACTGTGAACAACGGGCCACATTAGTTTCAAGCTATTTGTTAGTGCTTTTGTATTCTTCCTTGTGTTACTCATGTTCTCTTCTTGCAGCTCCTCCCTGATACCCCCCGATGGTAGTGCTCTTTCTATCTCATGATTATCTCAAGCTGGAAATTCTCTGCCCTAGTGATGGGAATTATGGCTATTTTCCGGAATACGTTTCATTTCAGCGCACCGAAAGAGCTGGCCTTTTCGGCTTTCGAACGGCTCTTCATTTAGTGCTACTTGTGAGGAGCCATTTGGGAGCTGAAAAAGTTGACTCTTTCATTTCCCAAAGGGCACTTTAAAGAGCTGGCTCTTTGGGAGACAGCTCAGAGCTGTTAGTCCCAATCCTGCTCTGGACAGCAAATCTAGTTCCTAAGTCAAAGTTCCACCTTAAAAAAAAACTACTCAACTGCTCACTCTCCATCACCTCTTCTCCTATTTCCTCCGATCTCTTGGATTGATGCTGCTCTCCTAAATTTCTACTTCAGAAATCAAATGGTATCCACCTTCCAATGCTAGCCCTTTTTCTTGTAGAAACCCACAGTGCATCACTTCACCAAAATTACATTTATTTGGTATTTTAAGATTTTGTTTTTCAAATTCTATTGCTATTAGCTGCTGCTGGCAGCTTTAAAGTCCTCTGTGCCACACAATAAGACATTTTATCTCAATGCTCCAGCTTTAGTGTTTTTATCTCTTACAGGTTATTCACATGTTAATGCCAACCAGCTCTTATCTTTAAACCACCACATTTTCAAAGTTGTTGCCACATTTTCTTCCTTTTTTTGCAAAAATCTAAACTTTTTTCCCATGACAAATGTTTACTAAACTGAACAATACTTTTCTCTCAACCTGTGGCTTTTTTATGTGTGTGTAACAAATTTGATATTTTCTAGGCTCACTTTTCAAAAACGTTCTTCTCTACGAAATGACAAAAACATTTAAAATCAGCTTTTGTCACATAAGGGCTGTCACATACTCATTTTGTTGAACTTCGAGATGACAATGGACTTCCTTTCAGTGGGTTAAAATGTAGTGTCTTTGTATTTCAGCCTCCCTTTTCATTACAGTGACATTAAAATACAGGTTTGCTGACTGCTGAATGACAGATATATCCAATTATTTTTAAAGTCAAAACAATAGCTTCAACTTCAGGGAGCACTTGTGCTGTTGCTAAATCATGGGGGCCTTTTGTGAAAGCAATATTTTTTTACTGATTCAGCTTTCAGCGAGTTGTGATTCAGTTGGCATTTTAAGGTGTAACACATAATTTGGTATATATATAGAAACTGTGAAAGATTTAACAATCATTAGGTTTCTTCTGGCTGCTTCATTAAATGATCTTGCTCTATCTAACCTCCTGTCTCTAGTATCCTCCTCTATTGCACCAAACCCTCTTAACATTCATGAACCCCATCTGCGTTCCATCTAGTTCCCTCCTCCTCCCTGGCAGCTCCATAGTTTATATCCTCAGTCCAACATAGCCACTATCCCTCTCTGCACACGTCCAAACCATCTCGCCCATGCTTCTTTAACTTTGTCACTAAACTGCAGCCCGAGCTGTCTCTTTGATATTCTTATTTCTGATCCTGTCCATTTTGGTCAATCCCACTGGAAATCTTAACATCTTCATCTCTACCGCCTCTGGCTCTGTCTTTTTTTATTTTTTTTTATTTTGTCAGTGTCCCCATCTCCAAACCATACATCAAAACAGATTTTGCTGCCATCTTGTAAACCTCTTTCACTCTTGCAGTTATCCTTCTGTCACAAATCTCCCCTGACTCGTGTTTCCATCCCCTCCGCCCTACCTGCACTCACTTTACTTGTTTTGCACGCTGTTTGTTGCTTTGAATAGTAGACATCAGGGGCCTCGTGTATCAAAGAGTGCGCAACTTTCATACTAAAAGTTGGCATATGGATGAATGTACCATGTGTACGACTGACTAAATGTGAAATAAATAATTCAGAAATACTGTTAAAAGTTAAAGTAAGATAGTTTCAGTCAGTGTTGTTTATTTGTGGTATAAAAAAGTAGCTGCCATCTTGTATTCTGAACTCTCCCACTTTCTGACAAAATTTACCACTGGAGAGGCGTTCTAGTTTAAATTTACAACCAGTACAACTGAGCTGAAACAAAAGTAGCCAGTAAAAATGCTGTGAAATGGAGATTTTACACAGTGATTATCACCAGCATAACTTTGGCTACCAGCAGCTACCTTTTGTATTTCACAGAAAAAAATACTGACATGCATTATGGGAGATGTAATTTATAGTCAATGCTGGCTTTAAAGCAGCATACACCTACTTTAAAGACATTTATACATCTTTGAAGTGCTCGTGGACTATATAAAATTCTGTGGCGGGCCACATTTGGCCTGCGGGCCTTGAGTTTGACACGTGTGTTCATCATTAACGCAAACAAGAAGAGAAGATCATTGGTGTAATTCCAAACCGACTTTGAATTTATCAGTTGTTCCGCACATCTTACCCTTATCTTCATGTCCTTAAGCATGCCCTGCACTCCCTTCACCTTTTTCTCCACCACACCTGACTTTCTCAGACAGTAAAAGAGACAAGAAACAAAGTAGAAAGAAAGTTAACTTGCTTTCTCTGAACTTCTTGGAAAAAAAATACATGGCAATGTAGGTGAATAAGCTACAAACTAAACTGATCATTACCTAGGACTTTCTTTTGGAAAGTTGCATGATGGTAATATTCACGAATAAGAGGCAATTTGGACTAAATATGCACAGCTTGGCCCCAAAAGCAAAAAAAAAAGAATGTGTTTTTTGCCCAAATAATAGGAGAATAGATGAGCAACAAAATTAACCATTTTACCTGTACTTATTGTTCTTGCCTCAAGGTCAAAAACAAGAAAAGTGCTGACAGGTAGATTTGGGGAAATGATAGCTGCTAATTAGACACAGGCTCGAGGTTTAAACATCTGAGAACATTTGTGCTCAAATGAGCATCCGTATATAGCCAGAAGATATATTCCAACAATGGATCATGACTATATGTATGTTCTTGTGTAAGTTTGTTTAGATTATTTTCATTATTATTATTATTATTATTATTTTTAACTCAGTAATTTTTAATGCATATGCTATTAAAAACAATCTGGAGGCAAGGTTTTGAAATAAATTATTAAAAATCCCAGAGCTGCTTTCTTTTTTGTTTATGAGATTCTGATAAATTCTTTCTCTCTCAGCCTTTTATTTTCTTCCTTTCTAAATGTCAGAGCCACCCGATCACTGTGTCGTCGTTCCACCCTCGAACACCCAAACGGAATTGAGGGGAGCCAAGAGGAACCGGAACAATTTGGCTTGATAGCACACCCTCTGCTCAACATTGCTAAGCGAACACCGTGAACTCAATTTCGCGAGCCTTCCCTTACCTAGAGGCTAGAGGTAGTGGGTGAGAGAAAGCACACGTATGTGTGTGTGTGTGTGTGCTTTTGTGCGTCTGCATGAACCCAAGATCCAACTCTCAAGTGAATCATCCCAGAATCTGTCCAAGTTCTGCTCTGTTAGGCTCCTGTTAGGTCCACGCTCGGCTCAGAGTATGTTCATGTGTGGAATGGACTTGTGTGGATGTATGCCTGCACGTATGGCATTTGAAGGGTTCTGCTTGAGTGAGAGGTCTCTGGCCCGAGTGGACACCTCAGCTGTGGACTGTCACACTCACATTACAAATAAATGGTAAATGACACAGGATGTTTGTTTATCACATAAAATAATCTTTCTTTAAAAATAAATAAAATGATTGAGCCCTTTTTTTTAGCATTCAGTCTTTATCTTACTCCCACAGATTTAGCATCACTGGGATTGTAAGGCTGAATATGGCAATCAAACACGGAAATGTAACTTTAATGGACTGGCTAATAATTTGTTTCCAAGTGCCAGAAAACAGTTGGTGCATTCTGCTCTGGCTTCGTCCCACTTGAATTGTGCCGGATCCAGCTGAGTCAGATGATGTGCCATGCACAATACACAAAACATAGACACACACAGACGTGCACGGAAATATAAGATACAACAAACCTTCATAAAAATAAAAAGAGGCAGGGAGAAAAAAAATAACAATATGAAGTAAACTACTCCAGTGTTGACTCACAGTCAGGCTTTGACCTTCACTGTTTAGTTGATGTAAACAAATGAAACTCTGTGTTAGCAAAGAACAAACAAAAACAAAAGACTCAAATGCTCAGTAGATACTGAGGCACTAGCATTTTTTTAAACATTGTATTTATTTATTTCATATTTGTTTATTTATGGGGACAGTGCACACTAATTAACACAACATTTAGCTCAATTGCTACAACACAAAATAAGTTTTACATAGTTTTTCAACCAAATATTGCATATTTTAAGAAGTGTTGCAGATGCAAGATTTTGTGTCTGAAATAACTGGTTCACAAGCTTTACTGAGTGACCAATAAAAAAACAAAACCACATGACATTTCACAGCTAACAAAACATACTGTAAAGCAATTTCAGTCCTCAAGGTCTGCAGCCCTGCATGTTTTACTTGCTTCTCTGCTCCAACACACCTAATTTGAATGAATAGATGATTATCAGGCTTCTGCAGAACTTGGAAGAGGTAATTCACTGACTGAATCAGGTGTGTTAGAGAAGGGAAAAAAGTAAAACATGCAGGGCTGCAGACCTCGAGGATCGTAACTGATGATCCCTGCTGTACAGGAATAGGATTCTGACCTTTTTAAGTTCATATTTATGACTCTGAAATTGATAGAAGCTCACACAAACACAATCACTGTCACTCTTTACTTCAGACTGCTTCCATTTTCTTCTTCTAGCAACGCAGTTATTATTTTGATCTAAAAGGGAAATAAACAACAGAAAGCATGATTCAGGTGTTTCAAATATTGCCTTGCCCTTTTTATTAAATTGATTGACATCAGACACTATACTTTTTTACCATTTGTACATCATACATTATAGTAGGTGTACCAAAACCATGCATATGAAAAAGAATGGCTATATAAAAAAAAGATTAGTATGCAGATCAAGAAAAGTAATATACTGATAGCATAAATATGTGAGTATTAGTTGGAATAAAAGTTTAGTTAAAGCTGTTTTTCTTTGGTTTCTGACTCTTAAGGAAACTTATGTTGGGAAAGGTGAAATATTTACTGTATTTTTTCTTGGGTGTTATTTAGAGTTTAACATCATGTGATGCCTTCACCCTGTGGGAGAAGCACAATGTTTCATTGAACAATTCTGTGACAAATCAGGGCACCTGCTTTATTTTTGTCAATTTGGTTCTTGGAGGTGAATTGAACAGGTAGCAAGCTGTCTGTAGTATCATTGTGACTGCAGGAGGAAGGCTATTTCTGCTCTGATCAGTGGCTATATGGCTTGATTTCAGGTGTAATGCCATACTGTGTGATTTTATACAGGTGAGATCTGAGGTTTTTTTTAACTCTCATACTTCATTTTTGAGGATCAGTGATGTTGACATTGAAAGAAGCTGAGCTCCAAAACTGATCAGGCTGTACATCCCTTACTGGGAAGTAGTAAATGCAAGTGTATTTTAAGCATACTCGACTTATACTAAAATATATTTAAAATATATTTGGTAAGTAAATGTGGTATACCTAAGTAAACTTAATGACATATACTTGGTATACTAAAAAAAATGCCTTGGTGATGTTTTGTGTGTGAGCGAGTAAAGGTTTATTTTTCTGTGGGTTGTAAAAAAAAATAGTGTTGTGTTGCCTTTAAAGAAATCTAAAACATTACAATAATACATGAAGAATAAATATTACAACAGATTCCCAAGGTAAAAACAAGCTATTCAAAACATTTAAAACACCTGAACCACCAGAATCAACTTTTAAAGCCTCTCAAGGTAAAAAAGCACACATCCTCTTAGCCACCAATAGTTCTGTTTCTGAAAGTATTACAACTATGAGCTAGGTTTTAGTATCCAAGCAACATAACCATTATATTATTTATATGTTATTTGTTGCCTTGTTTTATTTTCTGGCATTCAGAAGAAATCAAAGATATACAGGATGAAGAAAGGCAGAACAAGCAGAGACATTTGGATTATAAATGACCTCTTCTAAGATTCTAACTGTGAGAATGAATACCATTCAATTAATTGGCACCATTTTTACACCTCTGAATAGATGTGGAATGATGCTATTCTCATTAACACAAGGGCAGTCCCTGCCATCTTAGTATGCAGTGTTTGGTCTACGAACACTTTCCGAGTGAGTGGTACTGAAACAATTGGTGTGCCACTCTAATCTCAACACTGCTGCTGAGCTTTGGATCTAGTTGTATTTGGCAGGCAGTCTCCTCTGGTGGTGTGGCAGCCCGCAATAGCTCTGGTCTTTGTAGCACTTCATGGTTGCCAAAATCTGGAGGAAAGGTCATTTATACTGCTGACACTGTGGGAGAAAAACACTCAGGTGTCTGCAAGAGAAGCCAACCTCATCCTTCAGGCGCTGGTGTTTTGTACTATCTACATACAATTTCCTTCCTCTCAGTTTGCTGTCTGAACTGGAGCAGAACGTTCCGGTGTGCTCTCCCGCTCTCTGTCTCTGCCTCCCCGACTCTGTCTGAATGAGGCCCATTTTCCAGTTTTTGTTTGTGTGACACTTTTTTTGTGTTGACAGGAGCTCTGAGCTGAACTGTAGATGTAGTGGATGGATGATCCTAGCTTGATGCAATGTTACTACAATAACATGAAAAGCTCCTGTTGTCATTAAACACAGGCTGATTGTCAGATCATTCAGTAATCTCCTGCTCACAAGGTATTGCAAACTACTGGCAACTCATGATCTAAGCAGTGTTTGAACTAAACAGTGTGAGCATGCAGCAGAAAAGGGAAAATAGCAATATAAAGGGGAGAAAACGGAAAAAATAGAATATTTAAAACCATACTTAAACCCTGGGAATAACCCCAAACAGACAAACTGTAGGAGTTAATAATAGATGAGCAATGTTGCATCATGTGCAATGTATTGTCAGAAAGTCTGTCTACAATAAATATTTAATCGTTAAATACCACAATTAATTGTGATTTTTTTTTTATTTCCAATTTTGCCTAACATAACAGTTTAAGTACAAACTTGTAATTATTGTTTCAAAATAGTTTCTGTGGAAATCAAAATTTATGTTTTTGTTTTTTGGCTTTATGAAACAATGGCACCATTACACAACAACTTATTTTATTCTACACAAAACAAAAAAACAAAATCATTATTGTGATTGTATGCTGTTTTAGGATTGTGAATATTTTTTTTCTACAACACCTATTAGGTTTTCAACCATTTTTCAAGTAATTTACTAAAATTGTTTAGAACAAACTTGCATCTAGTCTACTTTTTTGTGATAGTGTAATATTCATACCCCTGAAAAATATTGTGAGCTTCAAGTGAACTACTACATCACTGATATTAATTATACGTTAGGCACAAGTTTGACTAAAAGCAAATCTTGTTTCACTTTTTCCTTTAGATCAGGACAAAAACATGTCTGTTTATATGTAAAGCGGGAATGGCAATGCTTTCTCAAACATTAGGGCAATGCAAATGGATAATCCTATCTTGACAAAATAAACAAAAATAATCAAATTTTTTTAGTTGTTGTCACATCTTTCCTGGAGCAATTGTCACCTACAAGTCACATTACTACCTTTTCAAAGTGTTTTACATCTACTTTTATAAGTCTTAGGAACATCACAAGTGACACGCACATTCAGTATTGTTTACACTTCACAAAATATGTTTGAATAAAACAAATTTAACGCTGAATCTTTAATGGATTTTATTATTTCACTAGCAGAAACATGGAACACTGTGTTGTCTTTTCAGTTTTTAACCACATCTAGTTTTTGCTATTTTTTTTCTTAAGCATTTCATATTTGTTTTTGTGGATTGTTTTGCACTTATTTGACACAATAGGTCATTCATTTGAACACAAGCAGAGACATGTGGATAACAGGAAGCTTCAACATAAAAGGTGGGGTGATTTATGTTGTGCCCCACCTCATTCCATCTGAGCTGAAGTGCCGAGCCCTCAGCTTGGCAACATGTGTCAGGCCACATTAGGAGGACAGGTGAACAATGGTCTCAGCCAGGAGCAGGTGGTGGTTACTAGCAGCTCTGTGAGCTGGATGTGCATTAATGGCTGTGCGTGTGTGCAAGTGTGTACGTGTCTGTGTGTTTGACAGAGTGAGAGCGAGATGGGTCTATCTGCCATCTGGAGCTCCGAGGAAATCCCAGGTGAGGCGGAAACTTCAATGTGCTGTTTCTATCAGTTCACTGAGTGGCCTCTCTCAAGGATCCAAACACTTTTTAAGAGATGACCCCTCTGGTTTCTTGCTATGCCTCTAGTGAAGCCACACACCAATTTTGAGAGTGTGAAATGAGCCATTACAAGGTGCGCTGCTCAAGGCTGAAGCCCCTCTTAAAGAGGATTGAGCCTAAATCAGATCAGCAGGCTAAGGCAAGTCCAGTTTATTTACAAAGCATTAGCCACAAGCAAAATGAAATGTTGATGTGGGCTGGAAAAATAATATTAATAATATTTAATTTTATTTGTGACACACAACAATAATGAATTTTACCAAATTCAAAGGAAAAATTCCAAAGTCTGTATCAGCCCATCCAGCATTATGATGCTTATGAGAGGTCAGGATGACATAATAAGCTAATAGTAACTGCTGTTAGCTTGTTGTTTGGTAGCTTGCTATAGTTGTTCTGATGATAAACCGGTATGAAAAAAAAATGTTACAGTTGCTGCAGACGATTCACATAAAGTTAATCTCATTTGTGTGACATGACCCTCCCCCCATAGTGAATCAATCAGTGATCAGCAGTCACTGACATCATATCGGGTCAGGTCTGGTCTCGAGGTTCCAGAAATTGGGGTGGACCTGGGCCATAAGGGCTAATGCAAACACCCTGAACCTGGGTTTGAAGCCAGGCTGACCCGGGCCTGGCCTTGCTTTGCAAAAAGGTCTATAATGTGCTGCATGTCTTATTGTTATAAAAGCTGAATTACACGTATTTAGATTTGAATTTGAAAATGAATTGTATTTATGATTATAACTTTGCAGAGTGCACTGTTATGACTTCTGTTGTGAATTAGTCCTGTATAAATAAACTGAATTGAAAATTATAAAATCATTTTGTGGTATCTGGTGGTGAACAAATCCCTTCCAAGCAGAGTGGGATAAAAAAAAATGTTATTTCTTTATGTAGGAAATTTCAAGTAGGCAGAGCTAATTTTATAAATAATGCATAGGGTGAGTTTAGAAGCCATTTTCTAATCACACTAAAGACCCAGTCTGAGAGGGAGACCTTGTGCCTTCATCACAGGATTGTTTTATGAAAGATTAGACATACAGTGATGCAGGATGAGATTGCCAAAATTATTAAACAAAAGATTTGATTTTTAGCCAACACCTTATTATTTCCTATTGTTGAGTAACAATGTTGAGCCTTGAGCCTCCTAACGGATTAATTTTTGTATGACTGGCATTCCTTCAC
>JARVGW010000161.1:10654475-10675439 GCA_031762495.1 Anablepsoides rubrolineatus
GTTATATATATATATATATATATATATATATATATATATATATATATATATATATATATTATTCCTAATGATTACAAAAGAAGTTAGTTGAAACTGATATTTTTTACAGTGTGTCACATCTGAGAAATCTCCATCCCCCTACGTTTAATCTCGCCCTTGAGTGGCTCATTGTGCACGTCACTCAAACTATGTGGGCGGGACTCAAACCATCCACTCGTGCTCCCCCTGCGCTGTGGACTGTGCGCCACAGCAGACCAGGAGCAGAGCAGACAGGCATACAGGAAGGACAGCGTTTATTCATTCACCAGAGGAGCACGCGTCTCCGTCTCTGTGCACGGCTGTTTATTGTTACTCTTTTTTTTTTTTTTTTTTTTTTTTTTAACATGTCTCAGAGTTCCACAAACTGAGCGTTTTGTCCAGGAGGTGCATTCCTGACAGCATCCAGAATATTGTTTCCGAGGAGCTAGACTATTTTTTATATTTTTCTATTCTTTTTTATTTATTTTTTTTTTTTTTACCTAAAAGACAGTCTGCGTGTCGTGAAGGCGCTCGCGTTTAACCCCGTTCCCCCAGAGACGCACAAAAGGCGCACCGACTCTTCCTCAGGCAGGTCCACCTGGATAGCTTCAATAATAAGAAGGGGGTCCGTTTCGGTTCGGTCAGGAGTCCAGAGAGGGGAGACGGAGAGGAGAAAATAACGCAGAGGACAGAGGCAAGAAGAAAGACGACGGCAGGATGAAGCTGAAGAGTAATTTGATTTTAACCCTCTACACTGTTTACGGGATTCTTCTGAAAGGTGAGCTTTGAATGAGTGGCGCGCGTGCGTGCTGCGTGTGAGAGAGTGTGTTGTGTGCGCGCGCACATGTTCCAGACCAACTGCGCGCCAGGATGAGTGAGGGAGGGGGGGACGCGCGGTCACACACGCGGGTCCTTTCCTGGCACAGAGATAATGAGCTTTCTCTTGAGCTGTTACACACGCTCTCACACACGTACACGCGCATTACACACACGAGTTTTTTTTTCTTTTCTTTCATTGATACACACATGAGTAACCCTGGGCCCTTAATGTGTTAGTATGTGCAGACGTGCGTGATGCGCCACAGCTAGAGAACAGGGTTAGTCCTGTGTTGTTGTTTTTTTAATCCTGGGTTATCTTGGATGTGAACGTGTCCAGAGCTGAACGCACTGACTGGACGCGATACGGGCACGTCGTGAAGACGGTGCGTCTCGTACCACATCCTGTTCTGTCCGGTGCGCTAACAGACACACCTCAGAATGTAAGCGCCGAGCCCGCGGCTGTTTATGACTTGCTGCTGCACTTGGATGAGCCCAGAAGTCACTGGAAGCGTTTTACGCGCTGAGCTGTTTTGGTGTTGTGGATTCTGGTGGAAACCAAAAGACACAAAGATCATTTTTTAGACATTCTTTTCTCCGTTTATCTTGGAGAGAGAGAGAGAAACATAAATTCATTTAGGATTTTGCGTTTTAAATCTAAAATTCTTAATAGTTTGTTTTCTGGCGCTATGTCCTCTCAGCACCTCAGGCTATGCTTCTTAATATGACTTTCTTGTTTAAGTTAATAAAGGGATATACTGGGACTGTTTTGATCAGTCTTATTATGAAACACTGGCAAGTGGCAACATTTAAATGGCAGGTGATCCAACTGTAAACAAGAGGGAGGGAGGTAGGGAGGGGGGAGGGGGGAGATGGTTAGGGCGTGGAAGATGGGGGACAAGGTTACTGTTGCTCAGCGGCACAATTAACTAATTAACTGTTTGTAAAATGGTTCACTGTGTTTCACTGACATGCTTTAAAATAAATGTGAACAGATAAAGTATATTGAAAGAACTCTGTTGCTGAAAAAGCCTCTTTGTTATGTTTCATTCTCTGATTAAAAACACACCAATATCCGTATAAAACCACAGTTTTGCTCCACAAGAAAAAAAAAGTAGAATTATATTGGGCCAATAAGGAAAAGCAAATGTGCAATTTCAAGAAATTTACAGCATAATGTCTCAAAACACTTTATTTTTATGTGCTGGATGGCATTCAAGTCCTGAGCTATCCAAAGAAATGCCACAATACTTATTAACCAAATGTATGGGAGACGATAAAGAGGAAATACAGCCATTTGGCTTGCAGGATTGGTTTAGTCTGATTTAGTCCTCTCCACCGCCAAATACTATCAAGATGTTGAGTGTTTAAGATGTTGGATGGCATTTTTAGGACCATGAAAGACAAAATTAGCATCATCTTGACTTTAACCGCCACTCTCCACACGAGCAAAAGCAAAACTCCCGATAAGAGATCATTCGGGCTTGATTCCGTTGATCGTTTGTTGTTGCCCCCCTTTGAAGTGAGCTGTATGTGTGTATGTGTGTGTGTGCGTGTATGAGACAAAGGCTGGTCCTTCCTTAATAACCAGACATGATTAGGGCCATTCTTGACTTAATGAATTGGTATGTAATGAGGTATCTTAGGGTGTATCTGACAGCTTCCATGGCACAATTTATTGACGTTCTAGAGTCTTTCTTTCCCTCTTTATTCTCTTAAGGACAGCATGCTTGTGATGAATGTGTACGTGCATAGGAGTGTGTGTGCTAGTGTATGTGTGCTCTGTTTGTATAGCTTATGTTTGAAGAGGCCTAAGCAGCCTGCGAACAACACACACAATCACACCAATCTTTTTCCCTCTTGTCTTAACCCTGAAGAGGATAATACCAGGCTGCCTGATTTGAACAGTCATCTGTTGGCTCGAGACCTATTATTGCATAGGTTCCACACAGCAGGCAGGTCAGCCTCCTTCCGAATGAGGTCCATCAAAGAAAAAGTCGCAGTCTATCCTTGCACTCCAGTAAATGACAGCTGTTTCAGACCCTCTGGCCTCGAGCCAGCTGGCATCGGGAGATCCGAAGACACTAAATCTCTGTCACAGGCTAGACCTGCACAACGTACAGTGCGAACGGGAGGCGTTGTGACGGAGGTCGTTGTTTACCAACAGCGTGAGTTGTTAACATATTATCCCGTGTGTCTCATGTGCCCGAGCCGTAGACCAGAGAAAACAGCCTGTTATGCAAATGGGCCTCTTACGTAAGAGCTCGGGGCTGAGCGGTAGGCGAGGGGAGGCAGAGAGCGACACAGAAGCAGGGAGATGTGCTAGAATACAGGAGTTGATATGAGAGTAATGTGGGAGCGGAGGTGTGGAGGAGGAATGCACAATCTCCTCGAATAAAGTGTGTTTGTGTGTACGATGTGCGCCGGTTGCTGTTTGCTCTATGGATGCTTGTTTATCGCCGCTGCTCTGTCTGTTTCCTGTCGCTTTGCCTGCTTGGCAGTCGGTCTGTTCTGAACTCTGATCTTGCGAGCCTAAATACAAACTCCCGCTGAGGGATGTGTTTATCCCCGCAGTGAGACTAAGCTGCTGAAGGCTGACCCTCCATCCCTCTGTACTTCCGTCCATTCCTCTTTCGCTTCATCCTCCCATCCTGGTGTGGAGCTTTGTACCACAGCAGCGTGGGAAAGCTACTGATAACAAGCGGCCTTGTGTGTGCGTGTGTGTTTGCAGAGCCACTGATTGCACGGGGAAAACAAGATGTTCCCTCTTTCTTTTGCTTACTTGTGATCTCCCTCCATTTTCTGTCTGTGTCTGCAAGTGTGTTCGTTTCCATATCACACATGTACGCCACTCAGCTTCTCGTACACTTGCCATGAAACTTCAGCGCCGAGAATCAACTGGCTCCATGTGCACATAAAAAAAAACTGAACAAAAACAAAACACGAACACAGACACACGTGATGCTCCATAGTGGGTTCACTGCAGCCCAGCCAAGGGATTTCCCATGATCAAAGCCAGTCTTTTGTTAGTCCAGGTGTTAAAAAAGTTAAAACAGAAAGGAGGAGGAAGAAGCTGGAGGGGAATGTGGTGGGATTCAAAGCTTACAAGATCTTCATGGCAGAGCCAAAATGTACTTCTCCAAAATGGCTACAGAAACAATTTCAGGGATGCTTGTTTTCTGCTTGAGTAAAACAGCAAATTTAGCCAGGTTTCAAAAATGCACATTTAAAGATCATTGTGTTTGGCTGTAGTAGCTTATTTGAAAGAAAGTACATGACCAAACCAGATTGTGCAAATGTTCTGACCTTTTTTCCCAAATTGAGGCTCCTCAATGAATCAGTTTTCATCACAAACCATTTTTTTTGTTTGTACCTTGCAAATATTCCTTTTATAATACAAACTACATAGGTTTTTCTGTTTTTCATAATGACAAACCTTAGAAAATAAATGTGAATTCCATGTTTAAATGACTAAATGTGCTTCAGCATCTCAGATAAAGCGGGAGTCACCTTGCCTTCCCGAGTGAACTGACATACCAGCTGAGAACATGACCCTGCAGTGAGTCGGCTGCCGATGTTTCATATAGAACTTCAAGGTTCTGAGCTTTTGCTACTGTGTGGGAGCACACATGTATCACCTCAGCTTTAAAGCAGGTATTCTTTTTACTGAATGTTGAGCTACAGGGCTGCACCGATTCTCAGCGCCTGAACAAGATAAAATAAAGTCTTTATAGGATAAAAAGTTGTGTGACAACAGTAACACTTTGGCTTTTGTACTGTTGCAAATCTCACGCGATATAAATAAGTAAAGCATTCAGAATTATTCTGTCAAGCTTAAATTTGAGAACACAGCATTATTTTAACCCAGATGTCATTTTATAATAGAACCATACGCTGTGGGTGCTCGAAGCTAATGGCTCCCCACTAGTTACAATCACAGAACATGTCAACCACGTTTCTCTTTGCAAAGAATTCATGTTGAATAAACGTAGATTTTTTTTTAAAGTTTTATTTTCTCATTTTGGCATCAAGTCTGTGTTTCATATCTTTAAGGCAACATGTTATTTTGAATCAGCCCAGTGCAAGGAGGGGAGATCAAATGCTGCCTCCCATAGAGTACGATAGGAACATAAGCCCACAGGTGGATTCTGCTGCATCGGTGTCATCAACAGACAGCGAGTTTTCACCTTAAGTAGACCTCCAAACAGGTGAAAGCAGTGTGTAAGCTCAACCTATATATATATATATATATATATATATATATATATATTTAAGTCTAATGTTAGAACATCTTCAGATTTTTATTGTTGTTTATCCCAAGAGCTTATGCAGTAATAGTTCATTCAGGTGAGATTATTGTAAAATAATAACTTAATGCCTAAATATTAAACTTTCCACCAGTTTATGTTGGCAACAAATCTTTTACTAAAATACTTTTTTTCTTTTTACAAAGACCAATTTGTATATGTGTTGCACTCAAGTAAAACAAAACCCCAGCATTGCAAAACTACTAAATCTTCCTGAAGTTTCATTTTTGTAGCTAAAATGAGATTTTAATCTTTCAAGCAGTTCATTTTTAAAGCTTCTTTGTTTTTTTAACTCCTTAATTGACCTTTTATTTTTTTAATTAAATAACAACTCAACATGACAGCTACCTAAAATGTTTTGCCCCTTTTAATTGCCTTCAGACAACTACAGGTGTTTTTATTTATTTAGACTTTTGGTACAGCTTAAAAAAAGATGCAATTACTGCTATTTATTGCAGCAAAGTTTGAGGTTGTTTAAGGTGAGTTTATATTGTCTATTCTGCCCTATTTATGATTATGGATAAATCATAGTTCTCACAAAGTCATTATGGTCTAAGACCTTAATGTATTGTAGTTTCATTATTTTTATTAGATTGTCAAAACATTTTCATTATGACCTTTACTATTTTCTCTTTACACTCATGCTTATCTAACTGTATTTAACCCATTATATTTACTTCTACTCCCCTCGGTATCTATAGTTAACTATTTTTGACCAAGGGTGCTCAGATTTATTTCTGTTGTGTGTGAGTTTGTGAGTGTCAGCATGTATGCATATGTGATGTCTGTATTTGCATTGAATTCCAAACGGATTAGAGAGTGGCTAATCTAAAACTCCAGTCTTTGACAAGCCATGTGTCACTAATCTCAAACACTCTTAAAGAAAGAGACACAAACACAATCAAGGTTTTGGATTAAAAACTCTCCATACACTGCATGTTGTAATCCTCTAACACAGAAAGGCAAAAAAAAAAAAAGAGAATGAAAAGAAAGACAGAAATCACGGGGAGAAAAATGTAGACATTTTCAGCTGTTTTCTGACTCACACATACACACTGTATGCTTACATGTAAAACAAAGTTAATTAGAGAAGGCTGATTGGATGCAGTATCAATTAATGCTAATGCACTTTCCAGGTTCTCTCTCCCAGCAACCCCTTGCCCAGATAAAGTTCTTTTTGTGCCATGTTCTTTTTTTCATCTGAAGGCTTCTTTTTATATAACTCCCTAAGGCTGGAGTTCAGAGACTTGGTAGTACATGTTTAATCATTTTCTTCAAAAGAAATAAAGATATGGACAGCAGTGACTCAGTCTACTCCTGTACTAAGTCCTAGCTCTGTTATTGTTTGGGGACTCTGTGTACATCCACAGCAGAAATTAATTCATAGAGAGAAAAGGGGGTCCATGTTATGTACACAGGCAGTACTGAATACATAGACATATTATATGTGTTCAACAAAAACATACACGGTCAGATGAATACACTCGCTGAAGTATGTGGATGAAAGCAGATAAATCTTTTGTTTTTGTTGTCTTTGTTTTGGATGTTTTGTTGACCTAGATTGAGGGATGGTTTTCTCTCTCCATACTCTCTGCTCTCAAACATACTTTTTTCCTTTTAAAATAAGGGTTGACAAAAAGAGTCGGTACTGATGTTGGCAAACAAATTGGAAGTAGAGAAAAGGAAAAAGAGAAGGAAAAGGAAAATCGAATGGACTAGGCGAGTCTCTGGAATTTTGTCCTTTTTTTCTTGTGCATTTAGTTTAAAAGAAGGAATTGAACCAGAGGTAGGGCGGCACAATATTGGAAAAAAAAATGACAATGCTTTTTTTTCTAACCCTGTTATATATATTTGTATGAAAAAATACAGGGATTTTCAACAGATAACTTGAATAACACTTTAAATTCTGCTGCCAACTTGTTGACGATGAACCTGCACCAATCTTACCTCTTTTGTGCACGTTACATGTACGTTTATTGTTTGTATTTGAGAGTTATTCTAATCTTTTTTTGTGCTGGGACCCGAGTACATGTTCCCATGTAACATAAACGTGAATTGTGTTTTACCACCTAACGTGTTGCTTCTGCGTCTCTTAGTTTTTGTGTTAATGGTTTAATATTAGTTTTCATGCTAATCGTTTTTACCTCTTTTCCTACAGTTCTCTGGAAATATACTCATCTTTCCTAATTTCATAAAGATCCTTCACATCTTCCTCTAAAGCTTGAGAATTGACCAACAACACTTCTCCAAAATATGCTTCCTTCATTGTCCCAGAAGTTTTAAAACCAAATTAAAAAATTCACTTTTTTGACACAAAGCTGCTGGCGGAAGCAACCCATCAAATAAAGACAGTAACATGCGACCATCCAGTGCAATGACTTATAGTTTAGTGGCTTAGTCCCTAGAAAACACGTTGATTTAATTTGTCACCTATATTGCAGGACCTTTAATGTGACTTTTGCGCACACTATGAGGATGCTCAAACGATACATTGTGCAGCTCAACCCAGAGCTCATTGAGAATACTTAAGGGGTTCCAACAGTATTCAATCAACTGATTCTGAGTATTTAAAGATGTTACCACCAAAAAACTAGTTTCATCCCTTTTTTATTTATTCCATTTAAAAAAAAAAATCACATTTGTAAGCAAAACTCACAAATTCTTGTATGTCACTGCTTTAAACCAGCTTTAAAAATGCATTTACATGTTCAAAAGCTTCATAACTCATTACATTTTTCTTCATTTCAAAGTTATGGCTCATTTAAATCAAGCCAAAACCACTGATTTAGTACTTAACTCCTTAAGTTGCACTTTTACAGTAACAAAACTGAGTTATGCCATCACACTAATTGAAAAACAAGATTTATTGCATTCACAAATACACTAGTATGCACATGCTTTAGCATTATGGTCTCAAAGGAAAGCTAAAGCTAATTGAAATATAATTCCCCAAAGACACATGTTCTTCTTAATTGACTCTGTGTGTGGCTGTAGTTCTGTGCGCACTCAATTGTGTGTGTGCGTTTTCTTTTTTTCTTTTCATATTATTGCCAGAAGTCACTTCCTTGTCCCTTGTCTAATCATCAGCTGGAGGGTGGCCCCCCTGCTTGCACGTCTTAATTTGGTCTTTGAAAGCTATTAGACGCTCTTTTTTTTTCATGAGCACCATTTCTAAACACATCTGATGTGGTAAAATTATGCCTTTAGAATCTGCTGATGTTGTCTTGGATTCAAAGTAAATTGGTCCGTTCACCGCAGTGGGTCCACAACACACACATCAAATAGCTTTTTACCTCGGCCTTATTTCAGAGCTTTAGAAGGAAGAAAATTGAGGACTTCAATAACTTGGTAAGTCTGTATGCGTGTGCATTTTTTTCTGTCTGTGTGAAACTAAAGGGACCACATTCTATCTAAGAAGTTCAGTTCAGTGATTATCTTTAAGTGTGTGAAATTTGATCCGTTTGTAGACTATACGCTGTGAGCTTATATACCTTTGAACACTCAAACCGCTAACATTTAAGGACCTCCTAGAACCACAGGAGGGGATCATTTTTACAACAAAAATGGCATTTAAAGAAGCCGTGATTGTTTTCTTTACAACAAAATTTGTATAAATTATAATAAAACTTGCATGTGTGATTTTGAGACCATGTTGTATTGGACAGAAGATGCTTTTATGATATAACTTTCTGCAGATCTCACAAATAAAATGCAGTCTAGGTATCAAGGTTCCCTTAGAGGACACACACATTTGGTGCTGAGACATTTTATGTTAAGACAACAGGCCATCCTCAAGTAGCAGCTCTGTTGGAACGATTTTTTTCCAGCATCTTGTTAAGGAAGTCTTAGTCCTATTGTTGCCTAATATTGATCCATGGTAGCATTCTTTTCAGATTCCTCCATGCTCCAGTGCATTTTGCTCCCCAATCTAAGTCTTGCATGTTGTTGAATGCTGCTGTGGTGGATTTTCTGAATTAATGGTGGACTCAAGCTTTAAATAAGTCAACTGTCATTTGTGGTGACTTATTAAAATGCTGTAGCATGGTCACTAGTTCAACAGAGTAAAAGCCTCCACAAACTCTCTCTGTGACGACTAAAATCCACTTTCACTGTTGCAGCGTGAAGAAAAATGTGTTATTTAGTTCACAGTTTTGTGTCTTCCACCCATTCTTGTCACAACCTGCCGGAAGAACCTTTCACCCCCCTCGGCATAATAAATTATTATGTAACTGGTCATAAGTTTGTTTATGCTGAAAGAGCTCAGACGCTGCATTTTACTTGAACTACTCGGTTCCAGAATCCAACTGTTGTACCCGGATGCATACATTTATAAAGATAGTCAAATTAATAAAAAAAACTCATGGATGGAGAGACAGACATGCATGGGGCAATCTGTGGTGCTTTAACTGGGACAGATTTGTGGATGAAATAACAGTGGATATCATTTTTTTCCCCTCTCTTTTTTCTGGAGTGTAGACTCAAATAGGAAGAAACCCCGTGCAGTGACGTACAACACAGTGGGAGGGGTTTCCTAGGTTCTTGTCAAACAACCGCACAATTGTGTGTCGACTATTCAGCTTTGGATGGATGATGTAGAGGCCTTAAACGTGTTTGAAGAAGTTGGGGCAATCAGTAATCATAGTGGAATGTTCCTATCTGCATGTGGCCATGACATGTTTAAATCCACAAACTGGAAATGTTATTTTGATAACATATTATGATGTTATACAATATATTGTTTATGTACCACATCCATGAAACTATTCTTTAAACTCAGTAATACAACATACTTTTTCATCCACACAGTCAAAACTTTTTATCCTGAGACCCATCAATTCATTTTTGCCCTCTGTGGGGACATACTATTCAGCCCTATATTTTAAACATTACACTTGCAATCTATGTTAGTCCCACTGTGCTGTAAAGAGGACATCCTGGGCTTTCTACTGATGTCACATTTGTGGACATGTGGCTCTCAGAGCACATGCACTTTCTTTTTTAAAATGGTGGAAATCCCCATATCAACATTTTATGGCAGCAGGGTAGGTAAGTGATAAATCTCCTATCAAAAATTGTTTATGTTGCTAAAAATGACCTCATTAGTATGAAAGTCTTCACCATATGTTTTTACAATTTAAGAAATGTACAAAATGGTTAACCCTGTAAAAATACAAGTTTTATCCAGTGTTTTTTTTTTGTAGGGGACAATGGGACTTGCTAATGATGATCTTAACCACTTTTCATGCCTTGGAAGTAGGGCTGAATGAGGCAGACATGATTTAATGAGAGTTTAGGAAGGATAGTCAGACATAGCGCTGTCATGAGAGGATGAGGAGGAAGGCCAGATAGAGCAGGTATGTGAAAGTTCAGAGCAAGACATAACAGTTTTTGAGGAGCCTATAAAGGAACAATTTGAAGACACTTTCCAGCCAATATTGATGAAAAGCAATATGTAAGTTAGGGTCATGGAATTTATTGGTAATAGTGAGTGCAAAGGAAAAATATCAACTTTTAAAAATGTATATAGACTCAGTGTAAAACTTTGTAATGAATTATATATGTAATTAAAAGTGAATTGAAAAATGATCCCTCAGTGGTTCTTGTATTAAGAAAGGCAGAATACATGAACCATCAATAATGTAAAAGTTACAAAAAAAGAGCATTCAGAGGAAAATGAGGCAATACTGTTTTCTACTTGTGTAAATACAACAGTTTTCATATAGTGACAATCTCCTTATCATTTACAATTCTTAACTTGTTTTTTTTTATTATTATTTGATGCTCAACTCTCTCATGTATATTTTCCATTATGCTTTTATACCAACATAATTTTTTTTAAGGATTAAAAAAAAATACATAGATTTTTTTTGTTTGGAGTCTGGCCTCTGTGTGCAGAGATGGCTCCAGGCCTCTTGTAGAGGGGAAGGGAAGATGGAGTCAAGTGAGACAATTTATAACAGTTAAAAACCAAATGAAGTGAGACCCTTGGCTTGGGTGAACGAGTGGCAGTATACATAATGCGCCTAAGGGATTTCTTCTCCACACACACGCATTGTACAGTGTGTTTGTGTGTATGTGAGGCCAATCTAGCAAACACGCAGAGCACACAAACACATATCTACTTCACCATCTGTCTCTGTTTGCCACATTGCAAATCCATTATATGCTACACCACATTATTCCCCCCATTCTAAGTGGCACACACCCCTAAGCTTACTTCCACTATTGCTACCCAGTGGAACGGTGACAATTTGCCACTGCATGCACATCTTTGTTACAGATGCCGTGGCATGTTTCCAGCTGGATTTTAATACATACTTTCATGCTTCATTTGGATTTTTTTGTAAGTTGATGTTAGCATTGGCACTGAAATTTTACAAGCCTGTTTGCTTGTTCCCACTGCTTCACGAGGAAATTAGCGCGATAAGATATTTTCATCGGGTCCCTGTTGAACCAACAATGGACCCCAATAATCTAGCCTCGTTCAGAATTATATATATATATTTTGCAAGTCTGGAAGAAGGATTTAACACGAGCAGACAACACACATACTGTGTGTATCTGGTGAAGGCTTGGCTCAGTAGTTTTATGGCTAACTCATCTCCAGTTCTAATCAAAAAGATTCCCCAGTCCCGGATCTCCTGCTGAGAAAACAGAGTTATTATGCTTTTAAATGGTCTCCAATTACTGGTAATTTCAGAGCCTATCTTAAAGCTATTTGCTTTTCTCTCGCTTTGCTCTGCTTGAGTACAGCAAGCATTGTGGTGTGTAAAACAACTGAAAAACAAGTTTGACACACAACAGATACAGTTTTGGGTGGAAGAAAGCAGCATAGTTAGCTTTTCATTGCACTTTCTTTCTGTCTCAACCCATTTCTTATCATTGAAAAATGGCAAACACAGTAAACTCCTTCTTTATCTTCCTCATTAGTGTTTGTCGCAGGGCGTCCATCGGTTTCCTTAACAGCTTTGACTGGTTGACATGAGTAAAGAATCTCATGCAATTAGATGTGCTTTGTCAGTGAAGCCAAAGGTTCAAATTATTTTAATAAACTTTTTTTAAAATCTTGGAACATATTACAGTGTTTAAAATTCTCATAAACAGCTTGGTTCAACGGTTCTACGCTTGCACAGCTTTAACATTGTTATTCAGAGTGCTACCACAAGGGCAGTTTATAATTTTGAATGTTAATCTTTTGCCCACCTGGGAAGTGAACTTTGTTGAATTAGTCTTGATGAATTGAATTTCAGCTCTCACCTTGGCTGTATGTTCTGGCTTTTGGCAGTAGTAATTTATTCTTAGTTGTCATGACATTTCACAGGGCAAAAAAAGAACCCCTCAGACCTTTAATATATATGTTTTATTCTTATCTTATAATTGATTGTTGATCAGTACACAGAAAAGGGTATAGTAGTATAGTCCTCTTACATTTCTTAAGAATATAAGATTCAAATATTGCATTTATATATGTGAGATCTTTTTTATGATATTTACAATTCAGTGCTGATGAATCCTAGTTCTGTCAGTGGTCCTTGAAACGGTTAAGTCCCTGACTTGAGTGAAGTCCAGCGATGTGTAACGGAATTCTTTAGACATAACTAGTAAAGGCTATTAAATGTCTGACAGTTGATGGTTGGTGTCGGGGGTAAAATCCAAGCCACAAGGTCAAAAAATACTGTGATGGAATGTTCGAAGTTATTTGAGAAGATGAAAGAATCTTTCTTTTTTGAGAATAAAAGTGCATATAAGGTATCTTGCTAAACTATACAAAGGGTTGGACACAGCAAGCTTGCTTGTTGTCTTGTAAATCTTATAGTCAATAAATATTTAAAAGGTGGAGTGGGGTGGGGGGAGTATTATGCAGAATTGACTTTTGATTTTTATATTATGTTAGAATGTCATTCCCTTATCAAAAACATACCTAGGGTGTTGCTTAGATTCGTTCATGTATGTTTGAGAAATCCTTGGAGCTGTCTAACAGCTTCCTAATACAAAGCACCCCCCTGGAGCTTGGTCTGAGTCGAGCTCCCGCCTCACAGAGCACCCCTCCCCTGAAGCATTGTTGTGAAGACGTGTTGTAGTGGGAGTGTCAGAAATGGAAGGCAGGTTCTGAAAGTGACAGAGGCCAATTTCAAGGTGTTTACATAGATTATGATGCAAAGATATGTTTATTTTTGATATACACAGCATTTTCGTAACTGAAGTACACACACACATACACACCTTATTTTTTATTTTTATCTTTTTAAGAAAAATACTGTCAGAACAGAACTACATCAAATGTAGATTATGGCAGCCTTTAAATTCTGAATGATGGAAGTCTTGTTTTGTTAGTAACATTTATTTAAAAATGTTTCTTTAAAAGATTGCATGAGTCCCGAGAATTTCTCTTACATACATTTTGCAATACAACTTTTTTAAATTTCAGCTGTGGCTACATTTCCCAAGAGGTATTTGCCAGCATGCAAATGCTGCTGCATGTGTATGCAGCTGAAATGGACCAGCTAATGCTAATCTTTGCTAATCCTCTGAGAAGCACTCTCAAAGCAACATTATCATGCTACTCTGTTGCTGAGTTGGATAGCGTAAGAGAAGAGAAAGAAAAAAAAATGTTGAATAAAAACTCAACTATGGCAAATATTAAATTGTAACAGATGACACCAAATCCTCTCCCCAGTGATTACCTTTCAGTGTGCGCTTCTATGGCCACACTCACACACATACACGGACACATACACATACAGAGCTGCAGACATGAACTATTAAAGGATAAGATTGAACTAAAATCTCACAGCAAAGCCGTAATAAGAGATGGTGTTAACCAGAGTTGCAATGAGGTGGTAAATGGTATCCTAGTGTTCAGGATTCAGCACTGATCCTAAGCCCTTGCCTTAATGCACTGGTCACTCTAATCCTAACCTTATTAAAAAGTGAGTCCATAAGCAAACAAGCCATGTCTTGTAGTTCCTCAGTACAGCTGATCATAAACCATCTTGTTTGAGAATGACCTTCAAACTCTATAAACATTGAACCATTGTTTTCTATCACTGAAACCTTTTTGTAATAACGCAGCTTTACAGTTTTATTAGCCTGGTAAAAAACAGACCTTTGTCCTTTACTTTGCTTCGTACGAGGGTCTGGACTCTCAGCTATAGAGAAGGGATTATTGCTGGAGGCGTGGCCTCTGCTGAAGTTTAAAATGATTGGATCGGTTGACCGCGACACATGTTGCTGTGAAGAAGGCTAAGCTAAAAAGCTAACCAGAAATGGCGACCGCTGTAAACAACCCTACTGAGAGGAGAGAAGTACCGAGCCAAACGAGACGACTGTAAATGAGATCTGCTGCTTTATCAGACAAAGTTGCATTCACATTGTGCTTTTTTTGCAAACAAACTAACTTGTAAACAAAGCCACGAGGGTGATGATCATTGCTCCTATTAGACACAAAAAAAAAACCAGAAAAAAATACGGAAGTACTGCTTCATGCGGTTTTGATGTGTACATTTGTGCTGATGGTACAACTGCAATACCATTTAAAATGTCAAAAACAGCTAATTTAATGGTGGTTTTGCAATGATATTCTAACTTTGGAATGGCGTCACTAAATGTGTCCTGCAACCCAAAGGAGACAAGATGCTCTGCGTGTTCTGACCCACTACGTGCCGGCAGCAGAGCTGCTAAACAGGAGACGACAAAACAGGTATGATTTCAGTTTATTTAGCTCAGCAACGGTGGCCTGTGAAGTCCAAAAAGGCACATTTTTTTATGCAGTTGGTTTGGGTCGAGTTCGGTCTGTATTCACACCAGAAGCGAACTGAAGCGAACCGCACCAGAGTTTGTTTGGAAGCGGACCGAGACCACCTCAAAAAGCAGGTCTTGGTTCAGCTATTTGATCCGCACCAGAGTTTGCATGAGTGTATTCACACCTGCACAAAAAGTCTAGACCAATGCTGGAAATGAACTCTGGTCCATTTAAAACGGACCAAATGTGTCAGGTGTGAACACAACCTAAATTAAATGTTAAAACCACTGACATTTTGCAACAAAGCGTGGACCGAGGCACTCATTGAAATACAAATATGATCATATCTTCCTTTTGAAAGAAAGAAGTAGAAAGTATCAGACAATGTGAAGTTAAATCAAAGTAAGTAGACATAAATGTGCTAATTTCTATTAAATTAGGACTTTTAAAGCAAGACAGTGCCAAACAGATTTATTGCTTGTGGTGCCTTAATTCCCTTTTAGGTTAATTTGGAACAATTTCTTTGAAGTAGCAGTTCTTTTTATATCTAGTGGGTACTTGTCATTCAGACAAGACCACTTTGATTGAAGAGATAACAGGGAAGCAAGAGGTAGGAGGGAGACACAAACAGACAAAGACAGCAGACATGCACCAGGGGAAGGTGATGAGTTGTTTATGAGATGCAGTGCGAGTGGATGTTGTGCCTGTGGCTTGCTTAGTATCTTGAATGACATGTTACTGGCCACTGCTGTGTCACTGCTTTTTTTAAAGCCTTGCTGTGATAAGATGAGAGGAGACAGGGAAGATGGTTACAGCAAAACACCCTGCGAGTCGGCGTGTCATAAATGGGTTGATGGTGAGGGAATAAGAGAATTAAAATAATGTAAGAGGTAACAGAATAAATGGCAGCAAACTGAGGTTTTTCCCCAGTGAGGAGGGAAAGAAAAAAAATCAAAGCCAAACAAAGAAAAGCAGTCATGCATGACATTTTCAGGAAATGAGCTTTGACTCATCTCTAGTCTGGACATCAAACACATAAACTTCCACACACTGTCCAACAATTGCCATTTTAAAAAAAAAAGCCACAATGGACCATTTAAAATTTAGGCCAGGTAGATGCAATTAAAGTGATAATATTAATAATAGTAATACTATTTAAATGTCCAACATTTCTTGAAAGGAATTGCCATAACTGTGTTTCATTTCAGAATTTTAGAAATATAATTTTATTCTGAGAAATTACAATACAAAGAGTTGGATGTTGTCTTGGTATTTGTTGAATTTTATATATTGAGAAATAAATGTTAAAAAAAAGTTTATTATAAGAAAAACAACACACAAAAAGTACAGAAAATTGGTACCGTTAAGCATCGGTACTGATTCCACGATACCAGATATTGGTACCGAATCGATTCAAATGTCAAAGGTACCCATCCCTACTTCCAGCCACTATAAACTCTTCTTTTTCTGTCATTTCCAGTATTGCTATATATTAAAACAACAACCATTTATTTTATTTTGGTTTTCGATAGATAAAAATCAAACACTGTGGATTTTTAATTAGTTTGATTTTACATCTTTACATTTAGGTTTTAAAAACAGGGAAACAACAAAAAATAGTTGTTTTTTTTTGCGATTTTACTTTGATATGGAAAATCCAAAGATCTGACTATATACAGATTTTAGTTCAACCTTAAAAAGTTATGTGAATTTTAAAGCAACGTTGTGGTATATGTGTATCAGCTACTGCCAATTTTTACCACAGAATCTGTAAAACTGACAAAATTAAAGTCATTTTTTTGTGTTGACTACTGCAGATGAGATATTGCAGCCCTTTTAAATGGGATTGACTCCAAAAGCTTTTTGGTTATAGGCATATACATCTTGTGATTACTTTCTGCAAGTTTGATTAAAATCCATCCAGTGGTTCATGAGATTTTTTCGTAACAGACAGAATAACACAAAGACATAGACAAAAAAAAAAACATATTGACCACCTTTCACCTTTTGGCGAAGGGCACTAATCATAAAAAGATTATGTTTTGCAAGGTCTAGGTAATGTTGCCTTTTGCAAACAAACATAAATGCAAAAAAGTGATTGAATTTTTTCTCTCACATTTTTCCTGGATTTTCTTCATGATCATTATGCATGATGCATAACAGCAAATAGCACTTCAATTGTATTTTCCTAATATAACACTGAGTATTAAACAGAACTCCCAAACTGTGCCACATTACAGGCCCATCTGTCAACATCACTCGTTTTAAGTGATATATTTCTCCTAATCTCTTTAGAAAAGAGAGCAGATGCTGTCTGTCTGTTTTTTTTTTCCCTTCCTTTTCATTTATTTCTGGTGTTGCACCTTGTAGATGGTGCGAGTGCATTTGTTTCACAGCTGGCTGCACATACAGGCCGTGATGAAAATCAGGCTGCAGCTCGTTTTCCATTTTGCTGTGGTTGTAAAATTCCATTGTTTGAGCTTTAGCATTGTCTTACATTGGAGTTATTAATCTGAAAAGTTCAAATCTGCACCGCAGGTGCGTTTTATTCAGAGCGTCATGGGAGGAAAGCTGGGTTGTTGTGAGCTGCCTGCATTATTCTCATGCATGATTTAACTAAACATCAGGTCAAGTTGCAATCTTTTTGTCATCTTCACTCACCGTGGAACACTACAGATGTGTAGTTTAGTAAGTAAACGTAAATTCTCCAGCCACTGATGTTTTTTTGCCCACTGCCAAAGGCAAAGGTGATTGTGTTTAGCCTGTGTCTGGGAATGTGTTTGTATGTGTTAGCAAAATATCTCATGAACCAGTGTGCAGAATATAATAAAACTGTCAGATAGTAATTGGATGTACATTCACAACTGATAACTGACACAGCTAAACACAATTTGAAAACACAAGAACAGATCTAACATAGCTATTTTTATAAATCTTGAGCTAGAAAACTGATTTCTATGAATAGAAAAAAAAAATGCTGCAACTTTAACATGTATGCATGGGAATAGGTTATTATGGTATATATAACATTTTGAATATTTGGTGACATTTTTACTTTTTCTTCTCTAAAAAAAAAATCACCTGAATATGACAACTCTGATGTTTTTCTCCAAAGTAGTTAACAAGAAAGTCATAAGGGAATTGCAATCCTAATTACTGCTCACTTTCTCATCGCATTTCTTCATTTTTGTCTTCATGTCTAACCCTCTCATCCACCCTTCCCTCACCTTGCTGTCTGGATGCCTCTTTTCTCTCCTACCACCGACACCTAAGTCTCCAGTGTCACTCGGGGCTTTCATCTCGCCAGGGTGCTTCCTTCATGAGAATACCCCAATTGGCAGACAAGCACTCTTGTCAGACACCATTCATTGCCCTTGCATGGATATGAAAAGTGTTTTAACAAGCACCACTGAGTTTTGCAGTGCAGTGGAAACTGCATATCAATGCCAAAGTCAATCCTGTGAACACGCTAAAGAGGCAGGGAAGTTTGGAGACTGCTCCACTGATGTCCTTGTCAGACAATAAAATGTCTCTGCAGCATTCTAAAAGTAGTGAGTCTGAAGCAGTTTTTAGGTTTTGCTGATATTTGTCAAAAACTTGGATTTAGAACTGAAACTAAAACTAATTGGACTAGATAATTCCTTTTTCCTAAATCTGATGTTTTTTTTTCTTAATTTGGTAAAAATGTAAGGTTTCTAAGCTACATTGATAAGTTTATATTATGCTGTCTGATCAGTCAAAAGGGGTGTAAGCTTTTTAATACATTTGTAAACGATTAACAACACACAATTCTGAAGGGAATAAAAATCAACTGAGAGGTTACATCATATGTTTTACTCCCTTATGATAGCAAGCTTCAAAAGAATTTATTCAAGAGCTGTAATATTAGTGACTAGCCTGCATAGCTTCCTTGACATTGAGGAAAATAATTTAAGAGCAAGTCTTAAAAGGGTTTGATATAAATCAGTGCAAAGATTGCCCAGGATAAGTGTTAAAAGGTTGCCAGAAAATTATACTTCTCCACATCTATTTTTTTCCTCTTTTCACTGGTCAATTTATGCGAATGGAATTGGGAAACTATCTTCTTAAAGTGGCTTGATCCACTGCTGAGAAAAAGGAAAAGAAACTAAAAGGAAGATGATGTCATCATAACGAGTGTTCTACATTCCCAGGACAATGATCTAAGCCAGAAGGAAACTGTCTCTGATACTGAAAATATATGAAGGGCTTGCTTTATAGACCATGACATATAATTTCCTCTCTTCAGAGTGCAACATACGGTCCTCCATTTCCATCAGAAGGCACCCAAGCTGAAGTGATGAAAGTGTAACGCTAGCAGGTTACGTTCTTTTGGTTTCATTCTCTGTGTCCTTTGCTCTCTCTTTCCCTGTGTCTGTCTCTGGATTAAGTGAGACTCCAGCTTTATCTCAGTGCTGTTGAACTGCACAAAAGGCTATGTTCATCTAAATGACAGTTAATATGCAACATCTGCCAGAGGGCTCAGATAATGTCCTACCTAAGCACTTCTATGTCTGCTTCTGTATATTTTGCATATACTTAAGTGGCATATAAATCTTCATAATGGAATCAACACAGAATACTGGTGAAAAGCAGTGTGGATGTGACTTTCAAATTCAACAAATACATAAAGTTAGGCTTCATCTGGATATTAAAATGATTAGATAAGAGGTGGTTTGATGAAATCATTGAACCCAGAAAAGCAAAGTAGAAGAGAAAGGTTGGTATGTCAAAAAAACAAGACAAAAACTTGAGCACATTTTTAAATTAAGAACTGTGTGAAAAATGTAAGTACAGCCTTGCAACATCCATAAGAGTGTATTCACACCAGCCCTGTTTAGTCTGCTTTTGATGCAGCGCCACCTCAGGCAAGGAGGCGAACAGGTTCTTCACAGGGTTTGAAAATGTAACAAATGTTGCTATTCTGGTCTCCAATAGAAAAGAGTCTGGTGTGCAAATACCATAAGAGTTTTCAGGGTTAATAATAGCTAGGTGCTGCTAATTAAATGCATTTCATTTTCATGCATCAGCACCTCTACAGAAAAAACAAATGTTATTTTGATAGTATGGAGCATTTAGGTGTGTGTTGACTAATGCTAATTTTTTAGGCTTCATCAATAATCTTAGAGACTAAATAGATGTCTGTTATTCCCGGAACAACTATAGGACCATTTTCAAATAGGACAAAGTCTGTTCTAAAGTGGAAAAAATATTTTAGTATTTTTAGATTCTCAAACTCTAAAGACCTTGGTCAGGACGGTAAATGTTATAGATCATGACAGAACAAAAAGACTGAGTAAGGTGTGTTTGCTAGATTTGTTAGAAACACTTTTTTTTTTCTTAAAAAAACAGCTTAGGTTTGCAAAGCTGCACTCAAACAAATTGCACAACTTCAGGAACAATGCTGTTTTGACATCAAGACCAAAGTGGATCTTTTTTTTTATTTTGTTTTTTGTTCGTTGCACAATTTTACAAATACCAATAATGACAAATGTCCAGCTCATGCAAACTGCTAAACACAGTGGTTAAGGACTTGTGATTTGAGCTTATTTTTCCAGCCAAAGTACGTGGGTACAATCAAGTCACTAAAATTAACACAACAACACCACAGTTGGCAAGAGTCAAAATGTTAGGCTCAAATTAGGTCATTCAACAAGACTGTGTTTGCAAGCACTGCAGCAATTCTAAAACAGAATAGCTGAGAGGAAAAGAATCAGGGTGTTATTATGACACAGTCGAAACCCAAATCTCCAACTAACTTTAATTTTGTGTTTATATTTGAGAAAATACTCTGCAAGCCTTGATAAAAGTTCACTCACATACAGTATACACGAACGCATTTGTAGAAAGAAACGGTAGATGTTTGTGTGCGCTTGATTCCAAATTGTGTTATTTGGCATCAAAATTAAGGCACTGTTAAATAAATATATGGAAGTCATATGCAAATTAAAAAGGAAGCCCTATAAGCTGTAAAACTGGCAACTAGAATATTGTAGTTTGATGTAGTAGGGAATAACAGATTATTCTTCTCATCAATGCAATTTGTTTTGTGGATGTAATAAA
>JARVGW010000161.1:10779364-10796554 GCA_031762495.1 Anablepsoides rubrolineatus
TTTATGTTTGTGGTTGTAATGTGACAACATATGGAAAAGTTCAAGGGGTATGAATACTTTTGCAACCCACTGTAGATGAAATTACCTTTACTTGAATCATTTGCAATGACTGTAAAGTTTTTTTCACATAAATTCAACTAAAAAACTGTAGCAAGCTACCAAGAAACAAGACAATGACAACAGCAAGTCAACTTCTATCTATCATTAGCTGTTGTCTTATCCTTTCGTCTTCAGCGTCACACTGCTGGACGGTCCACAACAGTCTTTGGAACTTTTCCTTTGAGTTTGGTGCATTTTATTTTTGTGTTGTAGAGAAATTGACATAAAATTCATGTGTTTTTAATATTATGATCTCCACTCACATTGGGTGGGTTTCTGCTCAAAGCAAACTCAAGTAAATCAAGAGCTTTGCCTCTGGACTCAGCTCCTTCTTTACCACAACAGACCAGAGCTACAGTATGCCCTCATTACTGCAGACCTGCAACCCTGATCTGTTTAGTATCTCTCATTCTTTCCTGCCATCAATTCTCACCTAAAAATAAATGAATAAACACTGAGAACTATCTAATGTGCAATAATACACTGAAATTACAGTAAGTGTAAAAGTTATCTTAATGACTTGAACCCTGTTATCAATATTGGCAGGCTATCTTTTGGAGTCAGAGATAAAGCTGGATTTAGTTCTTTCACCCCATCTTTCTATCCCCTGCCTGCTCTTTTAGAGCTTGATTAGAATTATGATAACATCAATGAGAATCAAATCATTTAAACCTGCTATGGAGTAGCATTTTAATACAGCATACCATAAACACCTACAGCACCACGCCAGTGATAAAGATAGTTCTTTTTTTATTAAAATCACTTTACTAAATGTCACAGGTGTTTGTGGTATTGTTGTCCTGGGTCTGTATGCACAGAAAACACCAGTGGGAGGTTATGGTGGGGAAACTTCAGGGGTTCCTGTGCTAAAGGTCTATGGAGCAGGTGATATTTTGCCAAGCAACAATGTAAAAAAAACATTTATGCTGCACCTGCAGTTACACTATGCTAATACTTGAAATTTATTGTCATTGAAATCTTGTCTAATAACTTTGCTAATGCAATGAGTTAATTCCCTCATGAAATGATTAACACATATTATGCAAACTTGAATTCTTTTACAGAGGGGAAGCAGTTTGTCAGTGAATTTTCCTAAATCAGCCATTTACTACAGCTGCTCTAATTAATGTTGAACAGATGATTTTAAAAAAAAATACATGGGTTATGTTCAGGGCTTTTTTACACCCTTAATTTTAATTGTTACGAAGTACAGTACTGCTTCCAAATTGGATGAAGACAGAAGAAAAATCTGTTTCCTCTTGCTCTAATGTTTGTTTGTTTGTGTTTCACTTTAGAGCATAGATGGTGCTAAACCAAACTATTTCCAAGTGGCTCAGGCTTGGGAATTTAATGAGAAAAATGACCTTGTATTAAATTTGGATTGGTGGATAGTTTGCGCCTCTCTAACCTCCACCCCCATCAACTTTTTCTCTTTGTTTGCCTCCACAGGCATTAATTTTGAAGACATTTTTTTTTACTTCCAATTTTCATTCTTTTACTTAGTTTTTACTCCCCTGGTCATGTTTAAGAATCTTTTCAACTCTGTTTCTATCACTTTTTGTCTCTCTCCTTCTCCTCGTCATGTACTGGGCTCTGCACAGGCATCCTAAATACAATTACAGTCTACAGCTGAATGGAGAGGAGGGGTCTTCAGGGAGCCACAGAAAGAGGAAATGGTCAGGAGGGTTGTACTGAGGAGGGAACGGCAAATCCCTAATTCATTTGGCTAAACCTTGGCAACAAGCCCCTGGCGACTCTTACCGTGGAATCAGTGGAATCAAACAATGCAGCTCTAACTGAGAGAAAATTCTATCTATGCTTGCAAACATGCACACGGATGCACGTGCATTGACATAAACTCATCTCTCTTTTTTCCCTGAACAAAGAACACTTTCTGTACTTTGTATTTTTCCATCTTTTTCCTCCTAGGTTGCGCAACTCATGCTATAACCCACCAATAGATCAAGATTTGGCCTCAGAATCTTTCAGAGTCTCTGTAGTTTTGCATGTTGTTTTAAACTTGATGCAATCGATATCAGCACGATGTGTCAGCATTGTTGACTTCCAGGGTTTACACACTTGATTGCTGCGGAGCTGCACACTCACATGCACAAAAAAAACATACTAGAAGTACTGAGTGTAAAAAGAAAATCAATTCGTAACAACACTAAATCTTTTAATTCACACTGCGGGTGTCCATTGGCAACCCAAAGAAAGAGCCAGTCAGTAAGTATACATGCTCATAAGCACTAACAACTAATGTCTTGGGGCAAGAATATAGAAATGATTTCAAGGAAATCTGTTGTATTTGTCATAAATCATTTTCTAAACTACTCTGAGTGCTGAAACCTCAAGATGTGGCTTTTTGAACGCAGAGCTTTTTGTGTCACCATCGTTCTCTTGCTGAAAGAATGAACAGGACCCCATCCATTCTTTACTGCCATATTCTGTGGAGGTAGATGGGATTTGAGGACAACAAACTGAAGTTATCAGTGCACTCATAAAACATTTAAAGATAATTGAGAGCACATCCATGTCAAAAATGTAACCCTATTCTCATTTATTATCCTCTTTGCAAAACATTTTTATCTAAAAGCAGATTGAGGAAATCAGTTTTACTCAAAATGTCACTTTTAGATGGAAACATATTTTTGATAACAGACACCCAATGTTTGCTTTGTTTAAAAAAATGTAGGGGTATCACAATATAGATGTTGCCCAGGAAACTTTTTTACATCCAGTAAAAGGTGTCTAAAAAAAATACCCTGCAATATTTCTGTATTGCATCACATGTTGTTTTTCTGTCCTCTTAGCTATGCATGTTCTGTTTTTTTCCCCCTCTCGGCCCCTGTTTCTCCATCAAGCTTCTTTTCTTCAATGTGTTTGCCTGTGTTGCGCTAATGCTTGTGTGAATAGCAGTATTAGGCCCCATAACCTTACTGATAATTGGAACAAAGTGGGGAATCGATGCTGAGGGCATCCACACACACGCACCCACACAACGGTATAAAGAATCACATTTCCACGGAAGCACACGGTGGTGCATTCGCATAAACAGTGGACTGAAACCCTGGAATCAATAAACTCAGAGGCAGGATTTTTCCTCAGCATTTACAATGTATGCTGAAGACGAGCTGGCATTGAGCATGTTGTGCAACAGATCTAAAAACGGCTGAAGTGTTTGCAACAGTTTGCACTGTTGTTGTTTTTTTATTTTTTTGTAGATTGTCTCGTGTCAACCATATTTTTCACACACTTGTCTATATTCTCTGAAATACATTTTAGGCAATATAGAGGTGAAACTAACATAAACAGAAAAGACAGTTTTGCTGAAGCAATATTTCAAAACTTGGATACTGTGGGCAGTTCTTATGATTTTACAAAATACTCTCAAAAATAAAAGACACCAACAGAAAAATTACCGCCTTTTGCTGGTCACATATTTGTGTAAAAAAGTACTTTATGTTGTTTACTTTTTATAAATATATGCAGTGGTAGCTGGTGGTGATATTTGCAGGGTGGGCTAACAGATAAATAATATATACAGTAGATATATTGTATAATAAAATTCTGCAGATTGCATTTCAACAACAACTTGTTGGGTCCAAGCTGTTTCCTCTCCAAACAGCAAACATGGAAAGCGGAAAATAGATTTGTTAGCTACACTTACCATTAGCCAGTCCTTTTGCTGAAACCAGGTCACAGAAAATAATGTTGGTTTTGCCACTTATCCTTTTGCTAGACAAATTATTTGATCTATCTGCCCCCCAACTTCTTCACTTCCAGTTTTATCTTCAAAGACATGAAGGTAAACAGGTGACAAATTAAATAATTTGTTAACCCCGCATAGCAAACTAGTGTGGGCTGGCTGACTGCTGGCATGGAAAGTGGTTTGTTTTTTTGTGGTCCAAATCTGACAATGTCACAATTAACCTGGTTGTGGTTTAGTTCATGTGGTGTTGGCCCATGCATGGACCAGATTTGGCAAAACAAACCTGGGCCACCAAAGGGCTGTCAAACTTTGCTGTATCTGTGTGGGCCAGGACTGGCCCAGCAAAGTTTTGTTATGTGAGATCTTATTCGCCATCTTGGTCTTGCCAAACCACACCCACATACACTCGCGCTCATTATATGTCCACCCTCACTGGCTAAAGCCTCTAAGCTTGGGCTGAACAGAATTAGCTTCAGTGGGCAGCAAACTGAGGGGGCATAACAAGACATCTGTCAATCATTCTGTAACATGATAGACGTTAAAATAATGTGGCTGTAAAAAGTTTGCCTCTGTCAGTGTGCCCCAGGGCAGCTGTGGCTACAATGTAGCTTACAACCATCAATGTGTGAATAACTGTAGTGTAAAGCCTTTTGGGATCCAATGGGGCTTGATGAAAGGCTGTACACGTTCAGTCCATTTACAATTTAAACCTGATTTTATCTGGTGTTTTGTAAACAGTTTAAATTGAACTAAGATATGATGTTAAACTGAATATCTATCATTGGCATTGCTTTGTTTTTCTTTTTATATATTTGTGTGTTTGAATGTGTTTTGCATGCATGGATGCACATGAGCATATTCCTGTAAAGAAATGCCCTGTTTTGAAGAATATGTCCTGTGGGAGGAAGGAGCAACTGAGACTAACACGCAGGTCTGAGTGGAAATGTGCTGATGGGTCTAAGTGGAGGTTACTACCTCCCATTAAAACAGGAAAGAGATTTGATTGTGGTCTGTAGTTGTTCTTTTTATTTTTTTGGAAGAACAGCACAGTAAATGTCATCACAGACACTTGGTACTATTCCTTCACAGGTAATTGGTTGTTTGTTCAGTGCTGGCAAGTTTTCAGAGCGTTAATGTATTGAAGTAAACACAACCTGTCATTTATTTTATTATTTAGATATCTGTTTTTTTTTTTGGGGGGGGGGATGCCAAGGAACCAAATATGGTCTGTTTTTTTTTATTATAAACAAAATTATTATTTCCCAAAATGAATTGTCATCTAAATTGGGTTTTGGCTTAAGAAGTAATGACAAAAATAGAGCCAATAGCACCTTCTTGTTAATCTGTTCCATCTGTTCATCAGTCTGTTAGACACTTTTCACTAGGGGTATGTTAAAAATGGTAGGCAGTGAAATGAATTTACCAACAGGGTCCTACTTTTCCATTTGCATTACATTTTATTTGCATTCTGTAATTGCAGGGCCTGGAGACTGTATGGTGAAAAAATACAATTTTGAGCCAAATTTAAGGGAGATGATGGACTGTAGACAGGCCCAGGAACTGATAAATGACCCAAATCTTTCGGAAAGCTTTCATTAGCTATGTTTCCATCCAATTTTAATCCAAATTTTGAGCAAATTATTTTAATTTCGCAAAAAGGAAAAAACAAAGAATTGCGAATCAGACATGTTTCCATCAACTGGTTTGAAGCAAATCAATTCCATCAGACGCATGTGTGTAGTAAACACATCTCAGGACAACGGAGAGAAGTATTCAGAAACTTGTTGTTATTATCGGGAAAGTTGCAGTTGTCCTGTCATATCAGCTAGTTTTGGTGATGTTACATGCTGTCTGGAGACGTAGGAAAGAAATGTGATTATCTTCATGTTATGGAAATAACTGAGAAGACACAGACAGCGGGAGGAGGGTCCTGCTGCCAGTCGTGGCTGCAGTCGCTCTGGTACCAGTCCGGTACCAGACAGCTAGACTGCGGGAACGACTGATCAACCATGTGAGGTATATGTTTGCTATGTCAGAATTTATTTGGCCAATGACCTCAAGCGAGCGTATAAACATTTTTGCAATTTAGAGGATTTTTTTTTTTTCAAATCATTTTATTTCCATTCACCTTTTCTGATGCAATACATCAAAATGTGCATTAAAATGTTGATAGAAAAACAGGTATTGTCCTGACAAGAAAAACTCTAAGTACACGGACTGGAGTCAATGTCTAGTTCATTACAAAAAACATTTAAATAGAAATAATTTTGTCCTTTCCAAAGGCTTGTAAACGTAAAGTTGTGATTTATTTGTAAATTTGTATTTTCTATTTAAAATTTTATTATTTTGGAAGGGTTTACACAATATTATCTACAACAGATTACTTTTTGGAGTCAACCCGATTCAAGATCTTCACATCATTACCAAAAAAATATTCTGAGGATTATATACTGCAAGACCTTTGTTTAAAACTGATGGTGTCAATCTAGCTTGACTTTGCAAATAATGGAATGAACCATTGGATTCATTTTATTGAAGGTGCAAACAGCACCTCATACGTGGCACATCTCTGCAGAAATGAGACCTATAAGCTGCTATACACACTGTATTGTAACACATATTTTAACAGACTTTAGAGTAAATATTGTCTCCTCCTTTCCACAGTGTCTGTTATGTTGTCAAACAAAGCTCAGATTGCTCTGATTGGTTTAATGAGACACTGTATATATTAGTATGTGTCAGGAAAACGCCTAAAAGAAAATAATATGTGGGCTAAGTAGGTAACTGTGATTGTGAATCCTCATGCATTGACACATCTGTTTGAGTCAGAGCTACATCCCTGATAACTAAAGCAGACTTTCAACATTCTAAGGTTGTTACCAGAAATGTTCTATTCTTTCTGCAAAATTACAGCTAATTTCATTTGACGTTAATATGGCCAAACCTATCGGTCTAATCTACATGTCTGACAAGGCCGAGCTGATCTTATCACACACATCCCATTACTCATTATGAAGCCGCTTTAAACCCTAAACTGGTGGTGAGGGCCCCAATGAAACTCTGTTTTAATTTTACACCACTAAAAGTATTGAGTACTTTTAAAACATATTTTATTTTTTTTTTTAGTTTTTTAAATCACATTTTAAGTTTAAAGGAATTAAGATTATGGATTTATATTTTAGATATTTGATCAGATTCAAATATCAACTTCAGTAGCTTGTCAACATATAATTAAGCCAGTTATTTACGCTGTACTTTACTCAACACAATGTTATTGACCATTCCTAAATCAATGCACTAAATAATCTTTTATTTGATTTTAGTTTGGTTGATTTGTGTTATTTGTGCAAATCTTGAATCAAGTGTTGTTTTATTTTTATGTTTTGTTTGTGAATTTGTCCGACGCTGTTATGTTTGGCGTTTTTTGAATATCAGGCAAGTGTCCTTATCAATGCTGTTCCTAGAGTACAGCTGTGGAACTAATGTGGCAATGCACACAAATTATGTGCACAGGAGAAATTACTATTCAAAAAAGCTCAACAAGGGAGCTGTAGATACATCAAAAAAGTTTGCAAGCAAAGGGGTAAATCAAGATTTATGAGTAACCAGAGAAATGATATAATGGAAACCATGATTCGAGTGAAACAGAAAAAAAAAAGTATATTTTGTGGTGACATTCATTTTATTTTACAATGAAAGACAGAGATTGCCTGGGAGGCATTTTTGGAGCAAGATATATATTACTTCAAGATCATACAAAAGAGAAAGCAGCACAATTAGATTGAAGACAAATACAGCTTTGACAATAGCTGGGGAATAAGTGTGTTTAAATCTGCAGCTGATAAAGTGCAGTGAAGCTCAAATTTGAAGTAGAAGCTTATGATGTCCAATGGATCCAACAAGCTAAAATTTATCCAGAAATGATAAAAGTCAGTGTTGATGAAATAGTGAAAAAGATGGTTGTGGATATAAATAAAAATGCTTTTCAAACTGCAGTCCTGCTCCAGGACATAGGTTTATTGAACCAAATAGTTTCAGTACAACTGACCTTTAACAGCACTAGAAATATTTGTGCATATTTAGAGGCTTCATGGATAGATAGTGGAACATTCCACTGCAGAGAAACATGACAGACAGAGGGAAACAACTTGTGCTTCAATGATTCAAAGATTTAAAAGAAAGACAATAAGTAGGAAGGTGAGCAGCTGAGGTGGAGAAACGTTCTGTGATTAAATCATCCATCCATCCATCCATCCATCCATCCATCCATCCATCCATCCAGCCATCCATCCATCCATCCATCCATCCATCCATCCATCCATCCATCCAACAACAGCAGAAAGACTTTTTTTATCATTCCTATCCATTATCAGATCATGCATGAACAAGCCTATTCCACAAAAATATGTAATCCTTAAAAAAATGATGATGAAGCTTCAATGATTAAAAACAGAATTGAGCCTGATTTTAAGACATCATCGCTGTGTGCCAGACAAACACAGCCAGTCATTAAAAGTTTTCAGCATTTTCTCTCTTTAGTTTTTTTTTTCTTTTTTTTTTTTTTTCACAGCGGTGAAAACATCCCCATCCTCTTTACTTTTAAAACACTTCTGAAAAAGCTTATCTTGGATTTTTCTTTTCACTATCATTTAAAAACCTGCTGACAATTAGTTGATGAAGTTGCATAGGATTTTTTTAATATATTTTCTGCAGTTCTTTTTTGATTTGTTCAAACATCTTTTAAAGTTTCTCTATTAATATTTGTCCTTTCTTTACAAAATTTCAATTTTCACTTTTACATGAATAAATAGGATTTTAATATTTAGATTTTATTGCATTTTTTTCAGTATTTTTGTAATCTTTCAACCACTTTCTTTTTCTATTGTCGGTTAAATAATGAAAGTTCAGATGGCAGAATTTTCAAGGCTGTTTCAAAGTTCTTGTGTGCATATGCTACACGTGCAATCAGCAGCTGAGTGTTTCACATCACAAGGTTTGTTTTGCAGAACTAAATCCCAACGCATCAGAATGCATTTTATCAAGTAGTTCCACCTGTCATCCAGAAAAGCCTCTATTCTCACAGATGTAAGATTTAAATTTCTAGTGAATCAATCCATTTAGCTCATCTATATGTTAAAAAATAGTTTCTTACTACAGCTTCTCTTTCTTGAATATTTGATGATACTGTAACATGCCGTCTGTTTCCTGAATTCTAGCAGACTTTACTTTTTTGAGCACCCTCTCTGTTATGGTTGTTGCATTTCTATTTGTTGTGTTGTTCTCCTGGGATTTTCCTCTCTTGTCATCCAACCCCTGCCTCGTGCACTCTCATTGGCTGCAGCAGTAACTGATTTTTGTTGTTGTTGTTGTTCATCAACTCCTGCCCTCTGGACTTCTTTAAGATATCAAGAAAGCTACACGATTGGTTAGAGATGGGTTGTTTCAGCTACCCTCACTAATCATGCCTTTAATTTATTCACATCTAACATTAATTATCTGTAATATATCCACAAACTTTATGCAACTTGTATTTGAACATTAATGTTTTTAATTTGATCAAAATTAATATTGCTGTTGTTCTGGCTTATATGTATTGGGGATGAAATCAGAATAATAAACATTCAGATGATAAGAATGATTAAGTCATTCTCACCATTCGAATGAGGTTGGACTTTAATTCATGATGATGTGTTTATTTTTTGTTTTGTTTTGACTCAATCCAATCTCTTTACATAGAAATATTTGTTTATGACATGTAGACACGGAATATCTGTGCAAGTTTTATTTCTATAAGATGCATTGTCTGCCTTTGACAAGATGATGATTGCTCTGCCCCCACGCATTTGCAGGAACAAAACATTAGCAATTTACCTCCTATACTGAGCTCATAATGTGTTCTGTCCCTCTCTTTATAATTGGAGAACCACAAACTCACTTTAAAGCCCTTGTTTAATTTTCTTGCACATACTGTTTTTGTATTTTATTTTAATTTTTTTGTTCAAAACTAAGAAAATCTAATGTTTTGTAGGAAATTTATCCAGGTATTTATTTACTAATCGCTAATGTCTGTGTTTTATCAATCAAGTCTCCTTTTCTTCAGTCTATGAAGCACTGTGACCAACATGAGCTCATTTTTTTTCAAGTTTCACAAGTTCTGATTTGCCAGACCTGACAGGTGTGATTGTACTGACTGAATACTTGTCTCAGAGGATGAAAACATATTCATTCATTGAAACCTCTGTGGATTTCTCCTCCTGAGCATCACATATGCAGTGGCCTTTCTCCTGAGTTACCAGCTGACAATCACCGGTTACCACCCATCTATGAGAGCATGGCTGTGTGTCAGGTAACTGACATTTGAATGGTCTCTTCACTCACTGTGTGGCGTTGAGGTGTCAACACCTTTGTCTGGCCCTGACAGAGAGCCAGCTCTGATGGATATGACACTGCAGGTCCTTGGCATTACTGCACACATTAAAAAGTCTGTAGGAGTCTGCACCTACAGGATACAAAGAGCCTTTGCCCCTCTGTTTCCCACACAGATTTAGACACGAATGTCTGTGCGCTCACAGCCATGTGCACATAAAGGCACACAGCCAAATATCATAATCCTTCCAATGATCCATCAAGTGGTTGAGCAGCCATTGTGTCCTGACCATTAACCAGGCAAGGAGAGCATCTTTGAGATGGTAATGTTGCCGTGCTCATTTCGCACATGGCCAAGACAAAATGCCAACTGCTAATCAGCCGTGTGTGTTGGAGGACAAGAGAGCAAAGAGACAGAGAGAGAGTAAGGACCATTAAGCCTTTTCAAAAAATCTACACGAGCATTTTGCCTCATTATTTGGGTCGATCTAAATAAGCTGTAGCCACTAACTGTGTTTTTATTGGGAATCTCGTGGAATGCATTAATAATAGAATATTTACTTTAAACCTTCTGTCAGGAATGAAGAACACCATGAGTAAAAGTGTGGGCCAAAATGAGTGAAAAACCAGCAAGTTTTTGTGTCCAAAAATAAAATAAAATGTTAATGTAAACATTTTTAGAATCAGCTATTAAGATATTTCAATTTAGATTATTTTAAAGTGTGACAGGAATTGATTACCTGTATGGTGCATAAAGTTTTAGTTCTTGAATATCTGGTTGTTTGTGTTTTATATGAAAACCACCTACTTAAGCATGTTTGAGCTGATGGTAGCTTAGCATAGCTTGTGTTTTTGCACATAAACATATTATTCTATACTTAATGCTGCCTACAGGCATCCTTGTGACATTTTCACTTTAAAACAGATGAAATATTCAGCCAATCTAAAACTCTGCTTGTTGCTGTCTTAAACCTACAAGTTCAATGCAGGATGCTGAAACCTGGAGAGTTTGACATTTATGTAAAAAAACGATGCACAATTTGAATGACAGAACAAGGACTCAACTAAATCTATAAAAAGACTATAGTAAGCATGCCTGTCAATATTCCCCATTTTCTAAAATGACTGAGACAAAAGCATTTCAGAAGGTAAACATCTTAACAATATAACATAAATTGATATTAGAACATGTTTACCCAATAATGCAAGTTATGAAACAAATAAATGTAGGCCATATTTTCTAAATATGTTTGCATTTATATACATTTTTGTTTTTCTTTACAATATGTGAAGCTGCTGATGTTTGGGGGAACATATCATGCAAAATCCACTTTTTTAGCTATTAAATGCATTTTGTTGCATACTTTGAGTTGCCTCTATGAAACTAGAATGAACCACTCTGGAAGCTGAGGGGGGTGAAGTGCCTCATTTGGATCTAGACAGCATTAAAATATGGAGGAATTCAGACCAAAACATTGCAGTTCCACTTTATGTAGACCCAAACTGTATCGAAACATGAAAAAGAAGGATTTAAAAGCATGAAATGTCTCTTTTAACCAAATGAAATGAACATTCTGTCTCTAAAGTTTTCTCTACAGCTTTTTTTTAAAGCGGTTACTTTTTTGAAATGCACCACTTGCGCTCGCCAAATCTGCAAATTAAAGAAAACAAAACAAAAAAAAACAGCCAAGTGTTGACCTGAACCCACAGAGACATGTCCCAAATCAAAAGTGTGTCAGTGTACACTGGGATGTTTGGACGCTGTGTGTGGTGCACTTGATGTTGGGGGCGGACATTTAACAGATGGCGCCAGCCACCTCCTATGATAGTAAAGTTAAATTATCTGTGTCCAATTTACACCTTTCAATGGGTGAGAGAGAGAGAGAGAGAATAAATGTCACAGGACACCTACTAGAGAAAGTGACATAAATAAGGATTAAAAATAATTTCTTTAATTCATTTTGTTATATTATGGAGGGTACTGTGCTGCCTTTTACAGAGGATGAATAAAAGCTTAGCACCATTCTCTGCTGTCCTCCACCTACCCCTTTGTGCTTGCACAGCTCCCATGGTCTCGTGCCACAAGCAGCACTAATAGGAGCATGTTGAGGTCAACTTTAATTTGATTGGAAGGGGGAAAGAAAAAAAAAAGCAAACAACTCACCATTTTATTTATTTGCTTAGTTCAATTGCAACACTTGAAAAGAAATTAGTTCCAGCTCAGTTTGTTTAAAATGACCCAGATGGGTTCAAATTTGTCTTTGGTAATTGAACACAGCTTTTCTTTTGTTTTTCAACAAATATAAGCTGAGCCATGAAATGGAATTATTCATGTCTCTCAGCCTTGGGTAAAAGGTATCGGGTGATGCGGTGTGTGTCGGCACCTGGATTTTTCCTCTTCCTGAGTGTAATCAGTAAGATATTTCTAATCATCTCTCATTTGACCAAACTAATGAGGTTACTCACAGTTTAATCTGCATACAGAAAGCAATAAATCTTATACCTGACTGAGACAGAGAGAATAAAGGTTATGTGTGTGATGTCATTGCACAGGTTTTACAACAGAGTTGTGCCCCTTTGAGTGGCCAAAAGACCCCCGACAATGATTGTGGACTGCAAGAGTGGTTTGAAGACACAGAAATCAAAACTAAAATAGAGATAAAATAAAAGAAACCATTGTCAGTTTTAGGCCTGTCGTGATATGCAATAAATCAATTGTTTGCATGATAAATTAAAATAAGGTTGATAAAAAAGGAAGTTCATATTTTAATTTACCTTCATGTTTGTTTGTTTTTTCATCTGTCTCTCGTTTTCTACCCTGTAGAGAGGAGCAAACTCTAGCGTCAGTTAGCATGTAGCATCATGCTACCTCTGTAGCACAAAAGCCTTATAAACATGCATTTAGCTAAAGGAGTATCTTCAGTTTTCCAATGGCATTTTTTTTTTATATATTCCATAAATTTAGTAAACTTCCACAAACTTCAAAAGCAGTGTGCTGGTGGCCACAGTTATTTTATGAAGCCACAGGAAAAGACCTACAGAATAAAAGAGGAGGTAGAGGAGATGGGAAGCAGAAATGTTGTTATTTGCAGGCCTAATCCTTTTGTAAGATATTTTATGACTGATTAACTGAATATACATAAACTCTTATGATAGAGGACATGTGATTGGAGGTTGTTGCTTGAGTCTCTGAAGCAAGGGAGGGGGAATTGGGATTTGGACCAGATCTGACTTATATGTGTTAAACTCTACATGTCTTTAAAAACATATAAAGTCTGAGAATTGAAACGATCTGCTGTGCATAATTTGGTCTTTCATTTGAACATGATCTTTTAAGTTCAATGTATCGGGCCTTGATCAGTAACCCACTTATATATACTTCTTTGGTCATTTTCATTTATTTGGTTGTCTGCATGGTTACAATTCATCAAAGCTGAACTTTCTCATGATGACTTAAGAAAAAATAATCCCCTTTTTTCCCCTTTTTTTAAAGCTTTCCATTTATTCTTGTTCATCAGAAAAGTGGATACAAAGTGCCAGAACCTCACAGCAGCTTTTCTTTCATTAAAGCATGAAGTACACTTTATCCTCATCAAGTCACAAATTAACACTTGATCAACAAAGCGAAACAATGTTAAAGCGAAGCCATTTCCTAATAGTCGTGACATAGACCGTGAGCAACAGCCATTCCATTTTTTTTAAATAATTGTGCCCTGAGCTGAACAAAAATACTGTTTTTTATGTGATTGTACTGTATGTAAAATTTAAACATGTTGCATGTATGTGGACGTGAATACAGCAATGCTCACCTGACAATCTCTCCCACTTGTCTTTGCATCCGTTGTGTTTTGAGTATATAGTTGTTGCATCTTAAATAAATATGAGCCAACATCACCAACACACACACACACATACTTAATTGAGTTTTTTTTTTAAAGAAACACAGCATGAATAATGGAAGCTGCTGAAGTATAATGAATGCCAGTATGCATACAGTACACAAGGCACATAAACCCTCAAGGTTAACAGTTTTTCCTTCTTCTGCTTGTGTATCACTTTATTTTCCTCCTCTTCTCTTTTACGTGTTCTCATCTTCTCCGCTGGCCTACCCAAAGACAAAGCAGAATAATGTTTAGCAATTGTTGATTTGGGTGACAGGAGTAGAGTGTTGATGATGTTAGAGGACAATGCTAGGCAAGGGAACAAAGCTATGGTCTTGGATTTTAATCCTTAATTATTTATAAGATGTCTTTGTTTTTCTCCTTTTCTCCAAATAGTCACAATTTTGAAAGGCTCTGCCCACTCAAACAGCAATACCTATGCCTTAAGATTGTTTTTCCCACCATTGAAAAAATATTCCATGCTTCTGCACTTCACCCTCGCACAGCTTCATGCACATGTGCAATACGGCAATCAATACATTGCTTGGACTTATAGAATACACAAACATGCCACTTTCATTAGAAGTGTGTAGCCCACCAGGAACAGATTTTTATTTAATTTTTTTTCTGCTTCTCTTGTTAAACGTCTAATCTCCTCTCAAGCTGCTTGAAAGCTGCAGAAACATAATGCCAGAAATAGAATCGGATATAAAGGTGATGGCTTGAAAATACGAGGTAAGAGCCTGGCTGTGACTGAAGCAGCAACAATCACAGGGAGCTTGCGCTGTTTGATGCCAAATGGTCCCTCGAGGGTGAGGCTCAGCGGTCAGCTCCCCACAGAGACCCAGTGAACACTTTGCCAATTTACCGTCATTCTACCCTTTGTAAGGCAGCCCAGCACAAACATGCCTTTTGTTCACTGACCTTTGAATAATTCAGCTCGAGCAAAATGCTATGACACATTTTTGATCAAAGTCTCGCTATCAAGGGGAGGAGGCATTTTCTAGACGCTATGTGTTCCTCTTTACTCAGGATAAAAGCTTCCCTCCTCAACATGGATCTCTAACAGAAGGAATAAAGCTGCAAAATGGAAAATCCCCTGGAAATATTGGACAATCCATATGTTTGAATTATTGAGGGAATTTGACCTCTGCGAGGGGTAAAACACTGAAGCTTTGCATTACCTTGACATTTCCTATGGAAAGCTCTCATGCCTTCAAACTAAAAATGGCTGGAGATTATAGGTTGGTGCCAAGCTCACCTCAAAGCTCTGTTACCCCCAAGGCATCGATCACAATATAACCTCAAATTCTAAGCTATTCATTTGAAGACGCTGAGGAAACAAAAAGGCTTCTGCTGAGTTATTGGCTATACCTGGACTGTCTATCATCTGATGAGAGTATGCATTTGACAGTGTGCTTGTTGTGCACGTGTGCGTGCGTGTGCTTAGAAGCATATGTGTGCATTCTAGTGTGTCCATCATCCAATAGCAATATGTGTTTGACTTGTCTTGTTGGTAAGATTCATGTTTTCCATACCCCTCAGGTGTTATGTGGAAATTGAAATGTGCTCCTCGAGGCCAGGGGGAATTTTTTTCGAGTCTGAATTGGAAGGGGTTTGTGAGCTGTCGTTGTGTGTGAGTGTGTGCGCAGTCGTGTATGTGCATAACCCTACCTTTATTTGTTTTTGCAGTCCAGCTGCAGATTTTTACAGGATGACCTTCCCACTGGTATGATTTATCCTTGTTTCTTATGTTTGTTTTTTTTTTTGGGGGGGGGGGGGGATGTTTTTTTTTTGTCACTGTCCACAAAATTATGATGGAAGAAAAGGATTTTTTTTTATTATTTTTTTTAATTCACTTTTTAACTTCTATTTCAAAGCTTAAACCAGAAAATTTGATGTCTACCCCACACATGGTCAAAATCAAATTTAATTAAATCACTTTCCTTTCCCAATTTGATCCCAATTTGAGCTTTAGTTCATTCACCCACTTAATTGGATACACCTGAAATAAATGTAAGTAATTAAATGGCTGCTGAGTGTACATATCCCATGGTTGCTTAATGTTAATGTAACTGTGATTTCTTTGATTGTTTTCCTTTTATAATTACTGACCAATTACTGGTTTAAAAAAAAGTTGAAGAAGTGTTTTTTCACCTATAATAGAGAATTAGGAGCAAAATTTAAAAGGGAAATATATTTTCAAACACATCTAAATGTATATAATATTGCTCATTTAAAACTGTCTCCCATGTAGTCATTTCTGTTGATTCCATCTTTTGTTTTATTTTAAATGTCAGATTTGTTTGGTTATTTATTTATTTAAAGCTCAGTCTGTGATTTCTGTCTCTGAAGATATAAATGCCAGTAGCTGTTCTATAAAACATCACAGAAAAAAAAGTTTATGTTTAAAGATATTTAGGCAGCTCATTGGAGCTGCAGTTAAATGTACATTTATAGTCATTTTTGAAGAAATGCTTCCACGGTTACTGTAATAAAAAAAGAGAAAATTGAGGCAGTCAGTGATACTGTTTTCAAATTTATTCACCATTAAAATCTGAGTTGATTTTGGCATGTCTTACTGCACCTATGCCTCAGACGTAAACAACTCACAGAGCTGAAAAGCACACCAAAGATGTCTCCGTCTTCTACTAGTATCCGGTCTGAAGAGTGGTTGTAATTAATATTTTATAAAAGTGTTGAAAGAAGGCTTTTTGGGGATGGTTTCTCTGTCTGCACCACATGCATAAAAAAGTTAATGCAACATAGGGAAACACATCAAATCCAATAAGGTATCTGTATTTCTGTTTAGAAAAAATATATTTACTTTTAGTAGAATGTTTGGTCTCTATGAAATGGAAGTACCTTGTTAAAACTGTGCTAGATTACTACATTTGTTAACTAAAATTATAAATAATATATATTCACTTTTAAAAATATTCAAAATGGTCTTAAAGCTGTGCATTCTGTGTATCTAACTGTTTGCATAATTGTCCAGTTTACATTATTTTACTTATTACAAGACATTCTTCGTTCTAGTTATTTTCCAATTGGAAAATGGTAAATGGTAAATGGACTGAACTTATATAGCGCTTTATCAAGTCCTTCCGGACCCCAAAGCGCTTTACACTT
>JARVGW010000161.1:10809124-10830273 GCA_031762495.1 Anablepsoides rubrolineatus
ATCATAGTCATGGTGGGTTTTAAACAGCTTCAAAGGGTAATATTTGCAGTTATTTACACTATCCTTTTGGCTTTTTTAGGAACACTTTTATCGATTGAAATTTAAAGTGCAATTTGTGAGGCAGAGTTTTTTGTGTCATTTTTTTATAAATTGTCCTTAAAATGCCTGTGACATCAACATTTTGGAATATGAATGCATATGAGACAACATTAATGACAAATTGTAAAAAAAATAAATAAATAAACAGAGATGAACAGTTGATGAGATAGTCACATGTGAAGTAACAGAAAGTGATGACAAAGAGAAATTGCTACCTTGCTAAAATGGCTGACAATACAGACTGTTGAGAAGAATCAGGTGTTTCTTTAGATTATTTTGAGTCACTATCAGTGAGTCCAAAGAAAGTATGCCAGTTATGCGATAAAATAAGTCAAATGATGAGAATTATGCTGAGTTTCTTGCATATAAAGATGGTTTCTTTGACTTTTCGTGTTTGACGGATATGCATGTCAAAGGCACTTTAAAGCAAAAGCTGAAATTATTTGAAGTGGGATTTTTATTTGGAAAGATTGAGAACAATTACTATATTTCCTGTTGCGGACACCTCTTTGAACAACTTCACGTTTAGGAGATTAATTTTTCTTCTGACCAAACAGATGAAATGACGAGTCCAATAGGGACAAGTGTATTGCTGCCACTTTAAAATGACTCCAGTGTTAAGGCTTGTACTTTTTCAAACTGTATTATTTTGCTTTTAAAATTTTAGATTTTGCTTATTTTGATTGTTAATCAATGTAACATTTGTTTACAGTAGGTTAAGCTATATAAAATAGTTGATCTTCCTACCATCCATTCCATTATTTGTTGTTGTTTTTTTTTCAAACAAAACTGTGGGGTGTATTTCCTGGATAGCAGCATTTTAAATCCAGAACAAACTTTTCCTGCTAACAAGCAAAGTATAATCAACCAGTCATGCTGCAGTTTTAACATTTTAAAAAGCTTGAAGCAAAGGGTTTTGCACAAACAGTGTTGCTTTCGTATATTGCTATTTTACTCTATTTTTCTTCCTCTGAATCCTCATCAGCATCCATAGTTGTTAAAACATGAACATCATTTCCCTCTCAACACTTCACTACACAGTCTTGTCTTTTTTCCCCGCTGTGTGTGAATGTTTAATTAATTCCAACCATCTTTCATCCCATCAACATCCAGCTGCATGTGTTAGTCTGAAATATCTTATTCAGCGATGAGATCCTTCACTTTTTAAGCCGTACCAGATCTTCATCTCACTGTGGCACTACTGAAAGTCCTCAATGCCCTTAAGTTGAGAACACAAAAACAAGGCTCCCATCAAATGTGCCACTCGTTCCCAAATAATGAGGCAAATTCAGTCAAATTCAACTAAACTCTGAACATTATACAGAATCAAGGATTAAAATTTTAATTCTTTTATTGGTTGTTTCTCTGCTGCATTTTTCTTTTTCACTGGTAGAAAACTGAATCAGATATTTTTAGACAACGTGACAACACGGTGACGTCACTGTCTGGGACACAAATAAACTTCACAGAGAAAACAGAGGATGGAGCTGAGAATGTAACAACTGCACAGCAGATGCCAGAGCAAAATACTGTACTCACTGTGTGCATAACTGTTGTTTGCTTCTTCTTTTTGTTATTCCAATTACATCTCCACACAGGATAAGTTGCTATGGTTTATTATTTATGCACAGATAAGCTAAAACACTGATTACTCACAGATAAAGTGATTAACTTAATTGCTTTATATTATTCATTACTGTAACTAAATCATGTTTTTTTTTCCAACAGAAAAACCTGTAGAAGTTTCAAAAATATTGGATAAATAAGTGTACAAATCATCTGCACATAAATGATTTCCTGGAAGACATGCTTTGTTGTCACTCCTAATAAAAATCTAAACAAGTTGAGCCACACATATAAAGTGTGAATGGACATCTTTTGTTGTAGTGTTGGGTTTATCTGCAGAGTCTTTGCCCTCAGCCTCTATTTCCTGATGCTCATCGTATGTTGATATGTCCAGGACATTTTTTTTCTTCTTCTCTGCAACCCTTTTGGCAGTGAGTGAATAGACACCAGCCACTCACACAGCACCATTGTGAGAACTAGAAAATTGCAGCAATCAGTTCAAATCGATGTCTCCTTCCTCTGCTTTTTGTCTGGCTGAGCTGAAGCCACACCTGCATTTAGGTTTATTAGGCAGACCACGAAAGTCCGCCGAAGCAAAACCTTTCCGCGGTGGTGTGCAAAAGGTGTTTGGGATTGTGGTGTAGAATCAAACTGCTGTGAATTATTGGTTTCATTTATTTATTTATTTGTTTTTTGTCTCAAATTCTCTGTGACTAGCACAGCCTGTCTTTTACTTTTGTGATCTCATGCTCACTTGAAGGCTGCTGCTGCTACACTCCTCTGGCATGTTTCAGTTTAAACTAACACAGCACACCGATTTTGTAAATGTATGATTTTATTGAGTACCTGATGGTAATGTAGTACTTAGTGCTCTTGGTTCGAGCGCATATTTGTTTTCACTTGTGTGTTTTTGCATTGGTGCTGCAGTGCACTGGGGATCACTGTATGAAAAAGTACCCTATTTTAATTCTACCAATAACACTTCAATTATTTGAAAATGTCACGCAAGATGCTAAAATGATTTATTTAGATGTTTTGGAGCTTCATAGTCTAAGCTTAGCATCGAGAGATCTACAATGTCAACTCTGGCAACATGAGCCCTGTCTGAGAGTTGCTGTAAAAGAGCACAGCAGTAAAGGCAATTTGACGTGAGTCGAATGATGAAAGCAGGTTTTAAAAAAATAGGGTTTTCTGCCCACTGACTCTTGTAGCAGATCTCCCCCAGGGGGCAAAGAGCATTTCCCCAGATCACTCTCAAATGAACAGTATCTGTCAACACATCACTACACATTAGAAAATCACACAGTGTCATGTTGATGTAGGGAATTTGGGAGTGTTTGGTGGCAGCAGTGATTAGTCTGATTTCCCTCATGAATGCAATCCTTGCCTGCAATCATCGAGCTCTCACATGTGAAAGCTTGAAAAATGAATTCCTTCATGCAATTTAAATATATATACTAGTCAAGTAGGTTTTCCCTCAAGATCAGTTTTAGCGCAAACACAATAAACCCAATTTCCCTGACCTTGTGTTTTTGTGACATTTCATTTACAAAACCTACCAAACCAGCAACTATGAAGATGCCAGCTAATGACAGCTTGTACTGTGCACTTACCTGACAAAGCATAACTTTTTGTTGCCTTGTACTCCTTTAAATTTACAGTAAACATTTTTGTTTATGTTTGTGTGTGTGTGTTTGTGTGTCCAAAACTACAAACAGCACAAAGAGATTAACACAGAGAACCACAGAGCTTCAAAAAATGTCTGAACACATAAATGTTTTCAACATGAAAACAAAGTTTCCACAGTGTTACCATTTAGAGCCTAAAAATTGCAGCATTAATCTTGTTCATGCCATGTGGCTGTGTAGTATGTTTTAAAAAGTTGTTATCATTGCAATATCAAGAAGAACAATGTTAGTATGACTGAGCCGTCGTGCCGCCAATTTAATACCACTTAATGAAAAGACCTGAAGTATTAAAAGCTATTAAAAAAAGCTTTTTCAATTACATTTTTACATCTTATAATTGTAGACCTCAGCTTTTCAATGAATCTAGTCATTTGGCCATGATTTTGTCTACAGCTAAAGAATATTGTAAGATGTTGCTATTAGTTTATCTTTGTGAGTCAATTTTCCTTCTCTGGTATTTTCTTTCTAGATTCTCTCACGGTGTACTTTTATATTCACTCAACTTATCTTTCTTTTCAGCTTCTTCTGCTCACTTTTGCCAGAAACCAGTGTATGAAGTATTTATGAAGGGCAGGTTTACCTCTGTAATAAAACCATGAGATATCTGACCTTGGCTTTGAAAGGATAGTGAGATCCCTGGCCATTCCAGACTCAGAAAGCTTGAACTTAGTCAGCTTGCACACAGAAAACTCATAGAGCTTTGTATCTCTGGCCTTTATTATATCAGTGTGGCTGAATCAAGGGCAGGAATACGGGACAAATGATATGTATTTGGAAGCATGCCTGGTCACCAGTTTGAAATTGCTATGTGGGTTTTTCTAAATCCTGATGTATAGAATTGGGTCTAGGAAAGAACCTTGTGTGAGACGACCAGGTGAAGCACTTTTTCTTCTGCAACAAAAATAGAAATTGTTATGCCCTGTTCTGCAGTATATTTCATGCAAACTTGAATGCACTATCCTAGATAGGCATATTCCTATATGTGTGTCATTATTTCAAAAAGCATCTGTTAATCATTTGGGGCACAGATGTTACTTTAAAAAATCCCTCCATCCTCCATAATAAAAGTAAGTCCCAATGAAAAATGCACTCTCAGCTCAAAAGTCTCACTAGTCAGCCTGATTAGAAACACCTAACAGCATGAAAGCTGGGGGATATTTTGTTGATCGGACCCCAATGGCTGAATCGGACATCAAGTTTGTGATGGCAGCACCAACAGCTGCCCAGTCTAATTACCATATGCAAATGACAACAGCACAGCCATGGCCAGCCTCTCAGGTGATGGATAATTATTTTCATATCTCCAGATCAGTTCTGTCTGTCCTCAGGTGGTTGTTCACTAGCACTCAGTGTGCAGGTAGCTCCGCCCTCTGTGGGGCTAGCTTTCAATTTGCTCACAGCAGGAATCTTATCACTGTCAAAAGAGCTGGTTTAGTTTGGAAACATACACACACACAAAAACACACCCACACACACAAACAAACACAGATAAACAGAGCAGAGAGAAACAGCATACAGTTAATTTGCAAATAAAACAAGAACACAGCAGAAAGCAGGATAACATTTTTCATTGTTCTATCTTATTTCAATTTTTTATCAGGTCATATTACTCATTGCATGTTTTTTTCCCAACAATATTCACAAATGTATTAACAATTGGTCATTTAAACTTAAGTAAACAAAAAAAAATGTTTTTCCATTATTTTAACTGTTTTGTCAATGTAATAAAATAGTACTGTGAATACATCAAATATGCCTTCACTGTGATTTTATTACTAATAATGTTTGCTTTTATACTGAGCTTAATGAAAATTGTGTTGTTTTTGTTTGTTTTCTTTCTTGTATTCAGTTTTACTGTCAGCAATTAAAAATATATGTTTTATTGACTTTAAATAGATTTTGTTTATTGATGTAGGTGAGCATGTACAGAGCCCATTTGGTGACATAGGATTAAAAAATACCTTGTGGCCACAAGTTAAATAATGCACGGACACAAGATAATTGTGTTGTGGCCACAAGATAATTATTGCAGTCATTTCCATGCAGAGACTGTTGATTGCAGCTATAAAACACAGGTGACCACTGGAGTTGTCTTTGTCCAAAAACACTATCTACATTTATCTAGCGGCCATGAGATGTAATGTGTAATGTGTGGCCACTCGATTTTTTTAAATTATTCAATGTCACTGGATGGGGTTCTTAGCCATGACACACACACACACACACTCCAACCTCCCCCCAACAAGAAAAAAAACAAAACACTATCTGAAATATTTTTATCCATTCATATATATATATATATATATATATATATATATATATATTGTTTTAAAGGCAACACATTGTTCTCACACTGATGATTACCTTTTCTCTAACTGGAACATGCAATGGAATTTCCCAGTGAAAAAGGTCATAGCAAAAATAACACTGTGCATGCAACATGTTCCCGAGAAAAAAAGAGGGCGTTTGTGTGAAAACCGCCGCAGTGGGAGGAAGAGTTTTAGAGCGAGGGCAGGCAAAGATGATGCACTTGTCTAATGTTAACTTCAGTTCCAGGAACTTGTTAACAGCAATTTGTGTTCATAACTAGAAAACGATAAATTAAAAAGCAAAAAGCTTCCTAGTTGTAACTACTTGTTTGTTTTTTCACTCCTTCAATATTTTCAGTTGTTTGCTGTTGCTTTCAGACACGGATTTATCAGAAGACTTGAGTCCTTTTTTTTCTTCTCAAGGACTCAGTGACAAGATACATGACTGGTTGATGAATTCACACCAGAAGTTGAAATGATCAAACTCTTGACCTTGTACCAACTCTCCAATCAGGAGGCCATCCCCGCAGCCTGACACTTTGAGAATCAGTCAGTCTGAAGAGCCTGTGTACGCAGCTGCTGAGCCACCTGGGTAACCTTTTAGAAACTAACGGTTCATGGCAAAGCTGTCATGTCCTATGTAATCTTCTGCATCTCATTGATGGTCTTCTCTGTAAAATGCATTTTTAACAGAGTGCCACTTTAAGTCATGCTTCATGTGTCAAGCCGGGTGCACACCGGACGCGTTTTGAGCAGCCAAAGCAGCCAGTTTACATGCAAAGTTTATGGTGGACGCGCATCTAGGAGCAGCGCGGCACATTTTGCCAGTTTTGCGTAGAGCTCAAGGTAGCGGTAGGATGCGGCAGAGCATTTTCCATGCATGCTGTGCGTTCTAAGCAGCCACTGCTTGAGTTCAAAAAATTGATGCACCGCAGCAACCAATCAGAGAGAATATTTTTTCCAGGTCACGGTTTCCTGCCCAGGGTTCAATATTATTGCAATAATTTCTGAGACAATTTATCATTCAGCAATACTTGTTATCATGACAGTCCTATATAGGCATGCTATATTTTGGTTTAGCTTCTTAAGATGTTCTCAAAAATTTCAGCTTTCTAATCACAAAATATTACTGACAAAGACGCAACCAGTCATTATGAGTTAAAATATGCTAATATGGCTAATGAGACAATTAAACAAGGTTTTATTGACAACAAAACCAGCCTGAATGTTTGATATCTATTATTTATTTATGATTTTTTTTTTTATTATTATTTTAACAATTATGGTAAACATGTCATAAACAATCATTTTTATATAAACATCTCAAAAACCCAAACTTGATGACCCATGTTTCAGGGACCACTGCTGTAACAAAAGCAAAATACTTGTCAACTTGTCTAACTTAGTGTACATCATTCTCCAACTCCCATCTAACAGTCTAATACTCCCCTCTCATTTATCTTTTCAGCTCTCTAATTATTTTTAGTAGATCTACTCAAAACATGTAGACATAGGGCTATTACTCCTGCTGCAATGAACTTGAATTATCCTTTAAATTTAAATCTGCAGTGATGTGATCCCACGTCTACAATCATCAGTTGCGCCTAACTGGCTTAAAAGGTGAAGAAGCTAATCAAATCTGTGGTCTGCCTCTATCCGTTCTGTAATCTTGTATTCGCAGCCATACATCACAGCTCTACAGCTCAGTTAAACTCCAGTCCTGGTGTAAAGGTCAGTAGCTTCAGGCTGTCCGTCTGTCTGTGCGCATCTCTCTTTTTTCTCTCTGCATCTTGAATGCCTAAATAAGAAAGGTTAGCCGACTCAGCTGCTCCTGCCTGAAAGGTCATGAGGGGGAGCAGACAGTAAACATCCGGGATAAACCTTAAATCCTTATCACTATCATACGTTGCGTTGTCTGATCTGGTAAAAAAAAGTGCTTGGTGTCAGAACATGTACATAATCGTGTTCTCTACTCACCAAGCAGTTGCAGTTTCTTTTTTTTTTTGTATAAGCAAAAGTTTGAACCATTGTAGACCCTTTGTACCACATTGAACCCTGTTTTATTCAGTTAAATAAAGCAAAGCTAATTTTACTATATTATTACTTAATAATGACATGCAGAGTATAGCATTGTTGACCTGGCTTAGCCTTGGCTTGTCAGTCAAGGTGGAGGGCAATTAAACTGACCCTGACTCTTTCCGAGAGATTGAGCACAATTCAGCAAAATAAAAGGAGGTAGGATCAAGATAAACTTGAAAGACAGGGGAGCACCAGGAGACAGAGAGAATATGAAAATGAGCGACAAAGAAAGTGGAAATGCCACCCTTCAGGGATCAACCAGAGGAGGAAACGTGACAGCAAGAGAGAAGAATAGAGAGAAGGGAACTGACTAGAATGGATATGAACCGAAAAAGTCAAAGCAAGAAGCTGAAAGTAGGAGAAAGAGTGGAGTTGAAGTGAGGAAACCTAAAATTAGACATGGAAATCAGGAGAGAACAGCTGCCTTCTTCCCTCAGGAGATACATTTAAATCAGGTCTGGGTGGCCATAGGGGAGAATGGAAGAACCTACTCCACTGGCCAATTAGGCACACTGAACACTGCGGTGCTCTAATATAACCATCATTGTGGCCCCTTTGGCCCTTTCATTCCCACTGGATGTGTAGCAGCAGGCACAGATAGGCTTAGACAAAGGGATCACCTTACTTTTATCATTTCATATAGACATAAAGAAGAGTAAAATAAAAGAGGCAACTTTTCTTTTTGTTCTAATAGTATATCTTAAATTTAGTCAGACAACTCTCATTCCACATGTTTTATTGCAGCAGCAGTTTGCCGTCTAAACTCAGGCTCATCACTCCCTACCTGCAAACATTTTCATGAACAAACTGGTGAGTGATGAATAAATCGCTTCACTCAGGAGCCAACAGTTAGATACAAGGTTTGTGGAGAGATTGAAGGAGCAAGCAGCAGAGCAGCCTGCGCAGAACGAACACACTCTCTCCCCTGACTTGTTACAGTACGGAAACCTGTGAACCACTCCTTGCCTCGCTATTTAGTGCACTGGAAACTGCTCTACAGCAACATTCTTCCAGTTATCCTTCTGAAGCTGGAGAATAGTCACCTGACTCCTGAGCACTGGATACTTGACTTTTAAAGGATGATTTAACTGCATCAAGGCAAAACAAAAATATTGATCCATATCATCATCATATGCCCAATGTGGATGTCTACATCATGTTCCTATTTAACCCTAAATGACTGAATTAGATGGGTATATGATATGGCATCATATTGATCACAGACTCACAAACTGAAATGAGTTGAAATCATATCATGACAAACTGTGTGATATTGAGAAATATTGTATCCAAACAAAACAATATTTTATTGTATTGTGATAAAGCTGGTGATTTACTCCTCTCATCTTTAGCCCACATGATATGGTGTTCATGGTTTTCCTAACAGATTTCAATTAGTGCAACCAGAAAACGGTTTTCTACTTTGTTTTGGTGTATTTTAAATGAGTTTTGGCCCAGAGATGATAGTGATGTTTCTTGATACTATTCTCACATAATGGGGTTATTCAACTAAAATGCTCAGGGGACCACTGTTAAGCCAGCAGCTCAGGGGCAAGACATCCCTGGGGATGTGTGTGTGCGTGTGGAGAGGGGGGGGGGGCGTTTCACCATTAATGCTTGGTGAAACGCTGCAGCGTAACTGAACTAGCAATATTATCTCTTACCTTTTAAATGTGTTCATCTTGTTGCATTGATTCATAAATTATACATTTACAATAAATTTAAAATGTATTTTCATGCTAAATTAAGTAAGAAAAATGCATAACAGTTATTTTTTTCTGTTTTCTGTTTTTTTTTTGTCATTGGTGGGCCGGTTAGAAGTCACCAGCCACCAGCTGTATGGCCCTGTCAAATAACCTCTTCTTTACATGAATGAACATGAACCAGAAGTTGTAGCTGGCACAACAAACTGTGTTTAGAAATAAGTTGTTTTAGGAAAATAGCAGTCCACTTGAATCTTGGCCCCATTCTGATGCTGACTCATCAATCTGGTCAGGATTAAGCTATTTCTCCAAACTGAGGTCATTCAAAAAGCTGCCCACAACAAATAAACTACTAGTTGCCCTAATTGTCTTGCCTGAACTGTATTAGACAAAAACATCAGTGATTGTTTTTTTAAATAGACACAAATGTGCATTTTAATGCAGGAAGCATGGCCAATATTTTCTAAGTTGCAATGCCAACCTGTCACTACCTCTATAACCCCGTTCAGATGATGTTGATAGATGTTGTAGTCACCCTTAAATTGTCATTTTTTATCATCGAAAACATGCACAGCATTGTTTTGACTTAGCATCAATGTGTGATGTGTTGAGAGTGTGGAAAAAATTGTTAAGCAGCCCTGAAATGGCAGAGCGAATGATGGGAAATATTGAAGCCTTACCAACAGATTGTGAAGATGTGCTGTGGGATGATGCGTGAAGTAACAAAGGTCAGGAGGTGCATACAGCAGAGTATGAGTCAGCTCACATGCCTTGCTTCATATGGGCAAAAGTGTTAAAATTCTGTTTAATTTATGGCTTTACATATATATGCATGCATTTGTTTTTTAATTAAATCTGAAGTCTGTGGTATAAGCTATTTTATTCTCTAAAGGCATGTGTGGCACTTTACGACACACACAGCGAGTCACTCAAATCTTATCTTTCAGTGTTTATTAAAAGCAGATCAATACAGGCAAGTGTGTTGTGTTTTTAGATACAAGTGAAGAGTTGATAATGCAGCAAGCAACCATATCCCCCCTGAGTGTCTCGGGCTTCAGTGACATTTTACAATGACACTTCCTCTGCAGTGAAATTACTTTGTGCAAAATCTCACTTATTGCTGTACCATTCGGTACGCCGGTTAACTATTAACTTTCCTTTGTGACCAGCACAAAAGAGCTAAAATGTGTCACACTGGGCTGCGTGTTGCCCCATTGCACGAGCGAGGAAAAATGAAAAAAGTAAGTGATTTAAAGAGAAGAAGTAATAAAGAGAGTGAAGGCGGGCGCAGGAGAATGGTAAATCGTTGGCAGATCATGCTTCATGCAAAACTTTCATGAATAAAACATATTCCTAGCCTCCCGTAGCTCGTATCCATTTTTCCTCCATTTCCCTCTTCTTCCCTCTCTATCTCTCACACGCATGATTAACCTCGGGAGGCCTTAATCAACACTGGAAATGACCCATGCTCCTTGACTTACCTCTCTCTCCTTCCCTCCTTCACCTCATCTTCTTCACTCTCAGAGCTTCTCCCTCCCACAGCTTTCTGTATGATAGGGTTCACCCCACCTGCTAACCCAGTGGGCAAACTCTGTTTGAGGGTCACTTTATCTCACCTGTGCTATAAATTACCCGCTGTAAAGAAACTGCAAAACTGCAGATGATATTGACGGATAATGTCTGGAAAAATATATTTTCATGTCCAAAACTCACAGTTTGGCAGGTTTTCCTTTTACATGTTTCTTTTTATTTGTTGTTTTAGCTGTTTTGTAAGGCTCCAGACTTCACTTAGCTGGGATTTTTACATGCATTGTCATTGCTCAGTTTGAAAAAAAAAGGTTTTATCAATCAAAGCAGATTGCACTTTATAACTACACCTCATTTAGCCTTATTTAAAGTATTTGTTAATGTAGACAAAACACTAAAGGTCCACAAGCGCCTTTTCACCTGTGGAAATCAGAGTAAAATCATAGTCAATTCAAACATTATTAATTCATGTCTAACACATGATGAGAAATAGGGCTGCACAATATCAGAACAACCTACAATGTGTGATAACGGTGCTTAATATTGCGATGACCATATGACTTGCAATGAATGAACAAATATTTAATTATACAGCGTTGATGTATTTCACAAAAAAGACTAATACATCATTTCCATTCCAACATGACACAGACAAAACTAGACACAGCTGCAGTATTAACCGCACAATAACAAACTGCATGCAATACAGATTCTTATTGGCTTTAAAACATTGCCCCCAACATTTTCTGATGCTCTAAATACAAAAAAACACTCCTTACTATCAGTTTATTTTAAATAAATAATAAAAAAAAAATCTGAAAATAAGTTTAAAATGTTCAACTAAAATTTAAATATAAACCCATGCTTTTGCAAGGCTGGTATCGCGATGACAATAAATGTGTGATGTTTTTTGCAGCCTAGTGTGAAAGTACATTTATATGAGTATTTACATACATAACAACACAGTAAATAGAATAAATAGTTCATGAGTTACTAAGCATGAATAAACAATGAGTATGTTGGTTTTGGCATTAATTAGCCTTCATGAGTAAAGCATTAATAAATATGTTAATTTATGTTTTCAAGATTAACTAACCATTAATTAGTGATTAAGGGTAAATAATGTGTAAGTATTATAGTGTTACACAGGATTTGAAATGGGTGACTTTCTCTGTAGTTTGTTCTGATTGTTTTTGGACCTGCTGTGCTGACTGTGTGAGCAGAACACACCGTCAGTCTGAGCAGAGTTACGCAGCATCACAGTCACCTAACTAAACACAGAGAAATATGTAAATTCCCAATGATTCTGTGCATAAAACAGCTGGCGTCTGTCAGCGCACTGTGGATTTTTACAACGTAATACCAACCGAGGTGTCAGAGCTGACTTCTCGCGGTCAAATCACCAGAAAGAAATGTGTAGCACATTTGTAACGACAGATCTGAACAGCCTCACAAACTGAAGCTTGGGACGCAGACTGGAGCTGTCCATGGTCCTGAAGGCCTGGAACTGTAGCCTTGTCCATGGTGCTGACAAGCAGCTCCATCCAGCTTACCCAGAAATGCAAAACTCAGCTATGTAGTCTTTTTTTTTCTTTTTTAGTCACATGCAGGCATTATACAGATCAGTGTCCACACATGCACACAAATCCACAGAGAATGAGTTTTAATTGCTCCGCTCTGTGTAGCTAAGGTTTCAATACTTCAGGCTAAATGCCTGCTGCGTGTTTCGTGTTGAGGTCCAATTTAGCACACAATAATCACTGGCCAGCCTCCCCAGACATGTATTTTGTGATTGGAAGTGAGGCAGGGGCGGGGTGTTAAACTTGAATTTGTTTATTTTTACTCATTGGTAAGACATAAATCAGTGGTGAAAGGCTTTAGCTTGTGAATTGGAGTGATTTGAGCCTTTTCTTTATTTTTTATCAAGTATTGCATATATAAAAAAAGAATGTTAAGCAGTTAAAAGTGCCAAGGTTTGGCTTACTGTTTCTGCTGTATCTTTTTTTTTTTAGTTTATTTATTTATTTCAAACATGTATACAAAACAAAATTTTTTTTATAAAAAGTGATAACAAAATTAACAAATTTAACATATTTGAAAAGGAATGGGAAGAAGTAAAAATACTTATTTAATCCCACCCTTCTTCAAAGCTTATTAAAACATAATAGTAAATTCTTCTTCTCTTTGACAATAAGTTTCCATCTGTCCTGTTTTGTGTTGTGCTGCAGGTATCAGCGGTCAGTATCCCCTGGTTCAAAATGTGACCGTGACAGAGGGCGGAACAGCAAACATGACCTGCCGTGTGGAGTATAATGACAATACCTCCCTCCAGTGGTCAAACCCAGCACAGCAGACACTGTTTTTTGGGGACAAGAAAGGTGAGTTGAAGATTGACTGACAGCCGTATCTACAAGATGGGTGCTGTGTTGTTGTTTTTTTCTTTTCACCGCTTGTTTGTCTCTTGATCAAGCTGCTCTCTTTGTTGTTAGTCTTTAGTTGGTCGTCGGGTGTAACAGCGAGGGCAATTTACAGACTGGTCAAACAGAAATCTACAGACATGCCTTCAAAATCTAAAACATAAATAAATATCTGATGATACATGGTATGATGGTTGCTATTTTTTGGATTTTATCCTTAAAGCTTTTTCCTGCACACACTCTCTCACTCACACAAATAGACAAACCTGTGCACGTAGTCTCAACAAAGAAGCAATTGAGGGTGAGAATTGATACGACCAGCTATGTTTTTGACTTGTTTGCCCAGAGCAGGGTAACCAGTGGGGGGTGTTACCTGCCATGAACAATCTGGGGACATCAGTGATTCTTTTTGTTGGTGGGTTTTTACCTTGGTGTGTGAGCAGAGTTTCTTAGAGCATGATTTTTTTTTTGTCTGATGGTTGCTGTCAGGTTTGTTGGATTTCAAGTTTGATCAGAATTGTTGTTCGGATAAATTCCCATCATGTTTCATGCAAACCGTGGTTGTGTTTGCACGTGTTCACAGCGACACACAAACAAACTGTGGGCGTGGCAGGAAGCTCCCACTGTTTTAATGGCTAATAAGTACAAAGGGTTTATTTCTGACCTTTCACACCATCTTAGTAAAGTCCTCATAAAGAGGATTCATTGCTGTTATTTTCCCGGGTCATGCCAGCTGAAATAATTGCACCCTGTGCGTCTCTCGGCTGTATTAGTTGAGTGTAATAGAGTATGAATCACACTCTCTTGTAAGTGTCGGGATTAAGCACATGTGGGATTTACACAGTCTTCTTCCATTATCCTGCAGCACATTGGGCTTCTTTGTCCATTTGTGTGCTCATACACTCGGTCTGTGTGTGTCTGTGTCCCGCTGTGTCAATGTTTGTGTGTGTTTTGCATACAGTAAGCGAATGCATGTGGGTGGAAAACATTTCTCTTTGCATTTCCACTTACATATCTTTTCTTTTTTCTTTTTTTTTTTTTCTTTTCCTCTGAAAGAGCAGCACTAAAAAGCTCCATTGAACATCAAATTCAACACTTGATGTTCTCTGCAGGTTATTCCATATCACACCAGGGGTCGAGCTTGGGGGTCTATTTCATGGCATTTCCAGTGCTGAGCTCTGAGATTGGAAATGGAAAAATCTGCCAAGGACTCTTGTATATTATCAGAGAAGCAAAGGAGTTGCACCAAGGCCTCTGAGTTGTGTTGCTCTTTTTGGGTCAGTGTGTGTGTGTGTTTGTGTGAGGGGGGTGACTTTCTGATCACGGCAAGTTCAGATGCACATGCTGATGGTAGCGTTGAGATGCTGAATGTTTTCAAAGTGCCACTGGCAGTGGGAGAAAGGAAAGATGTCTCAGCTGCAAGCTCCTTTGCGCGCAGGAGGGTTCAGATTAATTTTTTCTGCTGTCTGTTGGGAAGAAGAAGATGGGGATTAGGCCAAGCTGCTCAAAAATGCAATCCAAACTCACATCATGTCTGCATATTTTGCTCTGTTACAACAGAAAAGTTTTTTGTAGTGCAACAAATGACAAATTCCTTTTGTGAAAGTTACAATTTTCCTCGTTTTGTGCATATTTTTGTGTGCTTGTGATTTACTAAACACACTACTTAACAATACTTTAAATGAAATTTACAGAAAGTAATCTGGTTGTTTATCTATAACTGAGTAAAATAACTCAGGATTGCTGCTACAGCCAACAGACCTTCAAAAACACATAAGCGACTAAAGCTGGGTACACACCGGACGCGTTTTGAGCATCTGAAGCAGCCGGTTTACATGCATGGTGGACACTCATCTAGGAGCAGCGTGACGCGTTTAGCCAATTTAGCACAGGTCGCAAGGTAGCGGTAGGTGCGGCAGAGCGTTTTCCATGCATGCGGCGTATCCAAAGCAGAATCACGATGCAGCTTTCCTCTCACTCATTCACAGGGCTTTAAACAGTGTGGACGCTGAGCTTCCACAGAGTTCGAAGCGAAGCAAAAAAGTGCAGCGAAACAAGACGAGTCATTGGTTAATGCTGAGCTTTGTCCCGCCCATTGGATGCTCAGCGTCTCTGGAGATCTATGGGGCAGTGGGCTGGCCTCGGCCGGCCCGGACGCTCAGCTTCTGCACAATGATTGGATGATCTGTCTGAGGCTGAATCTCTTTTTGATTGACAGCGGAATGAGCGAATCGGCGATCTTTTGGAGAAAACATCCGTGGAAGCAGTTTTTAGTTTCATTTTGTTCTGAGTTGAACCGGAGACTTTCCTAACCCTTATAGCGACATTTTCTTTGTTAAAAACAACTAGCGACAAATCGAGCTTCTATTTCTGGTGGGTTTTTGTTTCTGCTTGTGTTTGGAGACTGACTTCTATCACTCTTTCTGAGGTGACCTCCCCAAAACAATACAGAAATGACTGTTGTATTAAAAATAATTAATTTATGTTAAATTTAGGATGCACTAGTCTAGCTGTTTCAGGTTATATATCAAGGCTGCCCAAACCTTTTCCCCAAAATAAAATTATATCTGAGGGCTGCGGTCAAATGCAATAAAATAATTCATGAAATACAAATACTTCTTTAGTACAGAACTTTTATTTTAATGATTATGTCCTGCTGGAGTGTGACATGATTTGTTTGTGTACAAACTAGTATCACAGTTTTATATATTTAGACTTCTCGTTTAACCACAATTAAATTCACTCTATCTAGGAGGCACAATTTATCCTTGAAAGACTAGCATCTGCCACTGATTTACAATAATGTTTAGAGTCAATTCAAGTCAAGAGCCTGCCACTAATCCACCTGAACCAACAAAAAATCACTCAGTCAATTTTACAGATATTGTTGAGCCAAAGTCTTTTGTTGTAGTAGCTGAGAGTCATTTACAACAGTCTGAGGAACAACTCACAATATCACCAATGTTTTTATCAAGGTTTTTATTTGTTTAGAGAAATGGGCCACTCTTAATAAGAAGTAACTAAAATCAAATAGATTACAACAGATTTCTGTAAATGAAGGATTTTATGGAGAAATCTGGAATATTTATCTTCTAATTCCACAGGCTGTTGAGCGTGCACTCATTCCTGCATGTGTAATATCACAAGAGAGTGGCACCTACACCCTCCTTTAATGCTGCATAATGCTTTATAGAGCATTAGCATAAGCATATTGCTTTTTCAAAGACAAACGCAGACAACTGTCTACATGAGAATCCTTTGAGTGTGCCTTCACGGCTGTTGTTGTTTAATGTCAGGGCTCACACTCACCTCCAAGACGTTTAATCAGATGAAAGAGATTCCTCTTGTCTCCCGTCCTCTCAAAGGTGCCGTGTGTGAAGAGTTGTTTGAATTTCAAATAAGTCATTGTCCCCAAAAGCAGCCAATTTTGTCCTTTCCGTCACTCATCACGGAGGAACTTAAGCTGGGGCTGGAACGGAGGGAGAGAGATGAGCACTGGGCAAAAGGGATCCTCTCTTTTATGACGTGAAAAGAGGCTAATATCTCGTTACAAATTGCTCTTTTGGTTTTGTGTAATTGAGACTTGATAATAGCTTTAGTTTTTGGATGGAGAAATTTTCAGCGGCGAGACATAATTAGAATTTCTTCGACGTTCTTGTACTAGAAAGAGCCTATGTTTGACGACATTTCAGGCTAAATTTGCAGACACATTTAATGGACTCATAATGTAGCTAAGGTCTGACATTTAAATCACTTATTCAGCTTGGCTGTTGGAGTCAGCTATCCGTTTATCCACACCACTTCTGCTTTTCATACCGACTTGAGTTTTTATTTTCCACATACAGCTATTTCCTTGATTCCTTTAGTTACATGTTCATGACATGGGCACAGTTTTACCATGCTTATAGCATCTAATGTATTTCTCCAGTGCATGTGGAAAACTATTGCATGACAGCTTTGTCAAGACTTTGGCTGCAATGCAGCTGACAGTTTTGTTGGCAGCTGCACAGAAACAAAGTATTCTTCACTGATTTCCCAGGAAGGACGGCATTAATTAGTGGTTTGACATTTAGCTGCAGCTCATTTTACCCACAGAATGCCTGGTTACTGTGAAGAGTAAGCTCATGACAATCTTGATGGTGTTCATTTTATCTAAGTCGAAGAACTATATCACATTATATTCAAAATTATTACATTGATTTGATGTTTTTGCACTTGTTTGATTGAAATAACAGCAGCAGATCCACCATTTTTATAATTCTAATAACATTTTTGATAATGGTATCCTAGCAGTTACAATTTGAAAATAATTTTATACTTGTAATTGTTTGAGGTAATTGCAATTTGCATGATCATCTCTAATCATTTAACAGCATAACAGATAACTAATATGTTTTTTTATGGCTTTATTGTCTGATGATAGTTATAATGACTTGTTGTGTCCTTGTTTTCTACACAGCATGTGGGTTGTGTCCAATTTTTAATTAGAAAGTCTGAAATGCAAACTGATTAAATGAATGGATCATCAATGATCTAACAGCATTTTTAAAAACAATTTAATTACAGTAGATTTAAGCATTTGACTCTTCCAGATTAAATTAATTAATTACAGTTTTAATCCATTGAAGTCATTAGGAATTTGTACTTTAGCATAAAAATAATGTTTTTTGCCATCATTAGCTTTAATTAGCAATAATCTGTTAATATTGTTACTGAAATTCCCACTGTACCATACCTGTGGACATCTTTGTTTTAGAAGCAATGCCTTCTGCAGGTTGCTTGAATCTGTTTAAACATTAAAATTAGTGTTATGGGTGAACAGCTAAGGGGGCATCTGCTCTTTTTATTTTTTTTATTTTTTGGCCCCCAAGCTGCTGAATATAAAACTGTTCAAGTCCTCAGATGTCAAATACTGCGTTCTAAATCAATTTTCTGCCTGTTTATGCCTGTGTGAGCATGAGCACACGTGTGTGTAGGCTTGTAAGTGCACATATAGGTGTGTGCATGTGGAATGTCAAGCACTCCGCCTCCCCCAGTATGCAGCCATGAAAGCTTTGATGCATTCAGAGTGTCTGTGCCTGAGCAATTTAGGGGATAGGCTTTTAAAAGTTTCCCAAAGTAAATAACAAAATAAGAAATGCCTGACAGACTTTTTTTATTAAACAGATAGCAGAAAGTTTTTTTCTAAAAAAGTTAATCTCGAGGAAGAAAGTTAAACTTTTGAGACAGCTGTCTTTTCTTCTCCTAGAGAAGTGCCTCTGTGTAACATCCTTTCATATCAGCCTGAAGATTGGAACGGTGTTCTCTCTGATAGGAAAAAAAAAAGAGAAAAAAAAAACTTGACTGTAAATCTCGAAAGATCCCTAACAAGACCCCTCTCTCCAAGACAAGGACCATAAAACATGAGAGGAAGGGGGGCTGAAGAAAAAGATAAAATGTAGGCCTTGACGGGATAAAGGAGGGGAATTAAAGATGCATTTTATGAGAATTTTCAAAAGCACTTATCACCTTTTATGAAAGATACAAAACTTTTTTTTTTCTTTGACCTTGAGCTTCTATTTCTGCCGCCTCCCTTTGCACATGCCTTTGTTTGAATAGAGCATTTAGCTTTTTTAATTAAAAAAACACACTTGCTATTTATTTCAGTTTGTGTCGTGCTTGACACTGAAGACAGACATAATGAGTCAAAGCAGAAATCTGTCGCCGTGTTTTGCTTTGGAACCTGAAAGGAACGGTGTCACGCAAATGTCAGCTCTGTTTGTGCTGCAAAGCTTGTTGGGGTGAGACAGAGGTTACATATTCAAGTAAAGCAACAGATCAGAGCATTATCGCATTTATTGTTTGCAGGGGGTATAGAACGTATACCTGAGGCAAGCAGGCGTATTTATATCACTTTTAGTTGCAGACTTAGCTTTTGTTTTGGATTCAAATTTGCAGAAAAGACTAGAAATATAGCAGAATGATTGTGAAACGCCCTTTTTTTTTGATTAATAAAATGAGGAAAACTCACTTTCCTCCAAAGGCTTTTGAAAGTCATTTTCAAGGATTGCTATAGGGGATATCTCAGAATAATATGCACCTCCTTATTGACAAAGGCACCTGTTCATTTAAGCTGCAGGGGAAAATATATTCCAACAAAAAAAAAGAAAGAAAAAAAGAAAGGTACAGAGCTGATGGGCAAGAGCTGACCTGCTTCTCACGAGGACTTAATGAAGTAGGGCCGGTGACGGTGTCCCACTGAACTCAGCATGACAGGTAGAGACTGATGAAAAAAAATCATTTCTGTCACAAGAAAAAAAAAATCTCTACAAGCCAATTACTGTACTGAGAATGGCACATTTTACATATCACACAACCAGCTTTGCCTCAGTGAGGTATAACAAGTATTAGAGGCTGAGGAACGGCTGGGATACAGAATATATATGAAGCCATTCAATAAGCTTTGCATTCTGTTTGCTTTGCTCTCTCTCTCTCTCTCTCTCTCTCTCTCTCTCTCTCTCTCACGCACACAGTGACACACGTGCTCACAAATTTAAGTCCCCAGATGGGTTGTTGACAAGGAAAAGGGAACGACTACATCCAGACACAGACAGCTGAATGTATATTCTGAAATTTGCACTTTCCTCATTATAAAACTGTGTCACTTGAATGAGCAAACACCTGCCAAGGTTCTATACTAATACACACTGTCCCTGGATAGATGAAGGGACAGGGAGGAGAGACAGTAGAAAGCCAGAGAGGAAAGGGGCAGAAAGGGAGAAGACAAAATAGAAGAGGAAATCAGGAGACAAAGTAAAATGTACAAATATGATTGGCATAAAGTGAGTCGCTGCTGTTTGTTTTTTGTGCCACAGTAAACACATTGCTAATGCAAAAATGTAATTGCCACCCATACACACACACATCCATGCTTATTTCCCAACCACCTGCTTTTAATGATAAGGGAAAGATTGCTGCAAACAACTGATGGATATCCGTGCAATTTAAACGTGTCGACATGTTGTATATTATTGTTGTGCACAAATGTCTATAAACTGCATAAACATCGACTGTGTTGTTGTTGAGCCGAGGCTGTTTGCGTGGTAAGGTTTTGCAGTGTTTATGAGACTGATGAGTCATCAAAATGTTCTGGCATATTGACAAATCTCTCTTTTCTGCTGTATACACCAAATAATACTGCTTTCATCTTTTCACATTATATATGATGGGATCACACACACACACACATATATATATGTGACCCCATCATTTGTAAAAATTGCATTTTGTCAAATTATAATGAATAATGCCTTGTCAATGTATCATTTGAATGAACTACCTGAAATATAATCCTAAAAAAAACTTGAAGCACTTGTTTTAGCATTAGCAACAAAACCCCTGATTTTGAGGAAAAAGGCATTAAAATTTTGAGATTTTCCTTGAGCTTTTATATATCTATAAAGAAAATATATATATATATATATATATATATATATATATTATTTTTTTTTTATTTCAGCTCAGAAATTTCACAGTCTGCAAACTAAATTGTAAAAACTGTAAAAGCAATGTTTGCAAAATGAAAAGGGATGATATGTGATTTCAGTTTTAGTAGTTGGTGTTATAGGATGTGCAAAATGACAGACAAACAGGCAGTTACATGACAACCTATTACAGTGGCGGGTGATAATAACAAACACAATATTGACAAGATTTGCAGGGAGTCAAATGTGAGCAGTCGGGTAACAAACAGGAGGCTGAGACCAAAATAAAAGGCAAGTG
>JARVGW010000161.1:10833144-10844135 GCA_031762495.1 Anablepsoides rubrolineatus
CTCAGATCTGCTGCAGCTGGTGGAGTGCTGTCAATCAATTAGTGGTGAGAAGGGTGCAGAATCCACAGAATGCCTCAAATATGGGCTCTTTAACAGTTCCTCTGTTCACCTTGGCATAAATATTTAATTTGAAATTAATGTGAAATTATAGATTATGTCAAATGAAGCTATAATGTTTATCATCCAAAACCATAAGATGGTGTCTAAGGAGCCAAAACATTCAGTTTTAAAAATTATGCATGCTTGGTTTTCAGTAATTTATTTTCCATCAGTGATGATTGCATTTTAACATTTTAACTTCACACACCAAATGTTTGTCTCCAGTCTCAGAGCGTTTCACTGAAACCGCCGGCTGACTGAACGTGTTCCCTCAGAATAAAAATGTCACTTCTAATTTTAAAGGAAACAAGACATCTTTGACCTTCCCTCTGTGCTGCTCCGCTCACTCTTGGTTTCTCTTTTCAAAGATATGCCTCCCTCCTCTCACCCTCAACAGACTTTTTAAAAAAAGAGACAGCTGACTCGTCCCCGCTCTGTTCAGTCCATTTCTGGTCTGGAACAGAGACTCCCGTGGCTTTGGTGTCATGGTCGTTTACACGCTGTTATCTGATCGGTCTTGGCCGCATTCAGTGAAGCCTCAAAACAGACGTCTCCTCTGAGCCAACAGTCATCAGCACTTGTAATTAGATGGAAAAATTTCCCTGCCTCCACTGGGCTTCTGGAGAAAACTACAGCTACTTTGGCAAACTTACAGCTGTTAAGGCTTGAGGTACTTTGTGTTGGGAGCTGCAAAGATTTACACACTTAAATGTAATAATATATAACACTCTTTCTCATTCGCCCAAACAAACCGTAAGCTCGGTGTGCTTAACAAGCAACAAAGTATACAGAGTGCTATTGACCATTTGTTGCTAAGATATATTGCGCTTTGATGTTGACAAATGCACATTCGCTTTCCGTCTCTCTGTCTTTATGGTAGGCAAAGACTGCAGCTCGTGGAGCAAGGGGGGAAAAAATGCGGTTGTAGATTCAGTAAAGAGTATTCTGTCAAATACAAATCTGTTACTCTTTGATGTTGACAACCACACTATCTTTCTTGAACATATTGGAGACTGTTGGCACTAATGGTTTGTAATGGACAGCAAGCAGCTACAGCACCTATGCTGATAAATAGCAAAGGATGCATTCCTTTGCTCTGTCAATATCTGAGCTTTCACTGAACAGAGAACTAAGAGGAAGAGGTTATATTGCCATGGGGAAGGAAAAAGTAGAGCTGTATTTTTTTTCCCACATATATCCTACACTTGAGATTCCTGCAAATATGACTTTTTGTTATTTATTAAATATCTAATGTTTACTAAAGGTCTTTAGTTAAATGAACAAGATGCAGAATGTGTTCTCATCTTTAGATGACATGTCTTATTTGACTGAATACTTTTTTAGTTCTTGAGGAGATAGTTTAGTCAATTCAAATTGTTTTAGTTGTGTTAGGCTAATGACTAGCCAATGACAAATTAATTTCTTCCATGATAAAGGTTTCCTCAGAAATGTTGTCTTGTCAGTATCCTCAGTAACACCAAGTTTGCAAAAACGTCACAAGCCATAGGATACTGCTGCTGGAATGAGGTATTAGGTTTACTTTGGTGAAAAACAGTGTTTGTGTGCCTGCTTCTGACAAATGTTGCTCTTGTTCTTATTTCATGGTAACTAGTTGGGGCAGATGGCGCTCCTCGAATCTTGTCGTAAGGGAATCTGAAACCATTTTTCCAGTCCATACTGCAAATATACAGTGATTTGATACTCTACAAATGTATCTAGATTTAATTTTCTCCTGCCCCCAAGAACTAGATTAGTGCTAGTAACCAATATTTTTTTTGTTTTTTTTTCATATCTCTCTTCTGTTGTCAGACATCTGGTAAATGGCTGTGTGGGGACATAGAAGTGTCTACCTTACAACAAGGCTAGCATAGTAAATACCTGTTTTGTTTTGGTTTTTACTTTATTTGGAACAAACAAAACTTCACAACCTGTCTAAGCAGAAACCCCTTAGACATTTTTGTCCTCAACTAACTCTTTATTATCATCCAAGAGGACACTTAGGCTAAGTGGCAAAAGTATTATTTTCTTTGTACCCTGGATCTCCATCAAAGGGTTCAATAGGCTTCCTTTGGAAAACACCAAGAGGACCTTCTTACTGGAAATGCAAACTATGCCAACTTGGCTTGTTTGAAGTAAAGAACCGATGAAACCAGTCTGAGCTGAAACCCTCAACCTATCCTTAAGGTTGAACTTAGCTACCCTTAAGTCATTGCTCATCTATGCTCATATATTCTACTTTGTTTTGCTGGTCTTGTTTTTATCTTCTGCAAACTAATTTTAGCTTGTACATTCTAACAGATTTTCAGAAGCAATTCTAAGGTCCTTATTATTGTCCTCCTGGTTTTTAAAAATTGGTTTCTTTCATGTCATGTGGTCATGCTTTGTTTGTAGATTCCTTTTGCCTTCGACTTTGTTTAATAATTCAAATTTTAATTTAGAATCCTGAACCTTCCCACCTGACTGCATTTGGGTCCTTGTCAAGACATTTCAAGGGGCGACAGTATTCCCTTTGTTTCTGGAAGTGATTGATTTCAATGTCATGGATCATAGACATCGCCTTTCATGTCTCTAAACTTAGTCTGAATTATATTTTCTAGATGACCAGGATACTCAACAAGGCTTTTAAATTAAACAATGTCATACTAAAAAAATGGAGATAAACATATTTGGTCTATGAAGCCCATTGGAAATTAATAAAAGCTTCCACAATGCTGTGAAACTGACATGTATTAAAATTTCAACAGTAAAACAAAATTGTTTTAACATTTTTTCCAATGGAAATATGAATTATTTTCATCACAAACTGTCAAGTCATGAGAGATTATGTTCATTTTACTTGGTTTCAGTAGGCCAACAGATCAGAATATTCTGTATCCTATATGTTTTTTGAGTTTTGGATCTCTCACAAATTGCTTCTCAAAATGGAAAGTTGAGAAGAGGATAAAGGTTGAGTTGCTGTGCAGCAGCTAGAGTGCGAGTAAATGTATTTTATTTTGACATTTGGCTGTTTGTAGTTCCTTGCCCAAAGCAAATAAGAAAACAGTTGAAATGAAGCATGGTTTAACTTGTGCACATTCACAGGTTAGCGGGGCTGCCTGAGTAGACAGAATGAGGTCTCATGATGAGAGAAGTCAAAGAAAGAGCAATTTCAAGATATAATAGCTTTTGACTGAGATCGCTTTCAAAATTCTATTATTTTTTTTAGTTGAATCTTTGGTACATAGCTTCTGTAATTTTGTGCATAAAACATAACTGCTGTATCTTTTTTAGGATGGGTTTCTGTATTAAGTGAACTGGCAGTGCATCCGACTGAAACTAATTTGGTGGTCTTGCATTGATAGCCATGTGTACACGTACGCACACAGAAGCAGAAATTGACTGTCACAGGTGTGAAGCCTACAGATATGTCATGGGCTTACAGTATATCAACATGTCACGCCTGCTCAGACTCAGTGCACAGCATGTAGAGATAACCGGTGTTGCGAAGAACAGGAAGGGACAGAACAAATGCAGTAATAAATGAGAGGGAACAGCTGCCATTACAACTCTGTTGCCATTTACTGTAGCTGCTTAGTCTTGAATTGACAAAGGAATGTCTTTTCATTCTTCAACAGAGCAAATGACATAATACAATGTGCTCACTGACATTTCTCTGCCTTTGTTTGCTTTGTGATCACTGCGGCATGCATGTACAGACATGGCAAAAATCATGCTGATTATGTGTCAAATACTCCTTTCACAAAATAAGACGTTCATGAAATCAGGCTGAGTTTGACATTTTTAAAAGTGCAGTCTGTGCAGAAACAAGTGCTTTTCTCTCTATTTAGATGGGTTTGAAAAATGATTTGATTTCCTTGTAAAGGGATAGTTTAGTTCTTTTGAAAAGAGGTTCTGCATAAAGTTTGTTTTAATAATAAGCTTGAATGTTGTGTGTAGCTTAATACACCAATAATGAAAGAGTTTAATTCTGATTAGTTAAACAAGCTAATGGCTGTGGTAGGCTAAGTCCAAACAGGATTTCTGTCAATTTATTGGAATGTATTTTATAAAGATTTAGACCACAGTCGGTTTGTTTTACATGGTTACACCAGCAGAAATGTTATGACCCAGATTGAGCAGGAAAATCTACAACTAACTGTTGCTGGCACTATAAGCTCCTGCAAAAAAAAAACAATTACAGATTTGTTACAGAGTGCTAAAATAATAAAAAAATAAATAAATCTGACTTTAATCTCAGAATTCTAAAAAAAAAGTCAGAATTCTGAGATTAAAGTCAGAATTCTTTTTTTATGTTTTCATTTACCCTAATCTTCTTCCATAAATAATCACGTCATGCAAAATTGAAGGTGATGGCAGAAATCCACACATTTTTTGACTAGTTGTTGTCCTATTAATCTGGTCAGAATACTCTATTTCTCCAAACTGAGCTTTAGCAAGTAAGTTATTATTTAATCATTTAATGATCAAAAGCAAAATATGGCTGTCCTTAATATTATATGTTTTTGACAGGTTTTATTTGTGTTGAAAGAAACCATGAATACAGTAAATCTGCTGTGCAGCCAAGGCTGCAGGAACAGGATGAACGATGGTTTTAATGCTCAGAGGTTCAAGGGGTCTTTTCTTTCTATATAGACCAGACTTTTAATGTATGTTTTAATTGGTTTCACAACACAGAATGTAGCCCTTGGACAAAACCAAAACAAGCCCAGCCATTTTCAAGATGTAACCATGCTCTGACAATGTTCCCACTGTGTCACAGAAGCAAAATATATAGTTGAATATGGAATCTGTAGAGTACTTATCACCTGGCCCATCTAATCTTAGCAAATCTATTTCAACTCTCGCATCTTGCCAAATTCCCATTAGGCTTCTCTCTCGGAACCTGTTATTGCAATATTGATTTCCATTGCGGTATGTCTTTTGGAAGATTACATATTCATATAAGTAAATGTCTTCTGTGGTTTCCAGTGGAGAAAAATAAAATCTTGAGTGTAGCGCAGTGTGTTCATTCTTTTTTTTTTTTTTTTTTTGCTTCTAAATTACATCAAGAAAGTTTTAAAAGTCACACTTTGTAGAAAAAAAATGTTTAGCTACTAAATTACCAAGAGTATTACTTTCAGTTGTTGCTTCTATACATTATAAGCTATACTTAACTTGTTTTCTTTTTCTTCTTTCTGCAGCTTTAAGGGACAACAGGATTGAGCTTGTGCGTGCATCATCGTCAGAGTTGACCATCAGCATCAGTGATGTCTCACTGTCAGACGAAGGCTTCTACACCTGCTCTCTTTTCACCATGCCTGTCAGAACAGCCAAGGCTTACCTCACTGTTCTAGGTAAGAATGCAATTCAAGCAAACACTACGTTGCTACTTGACTTACAGGAAATGGAAAAAATTCAGACACATTTTCTCAGTTGTACAGTTTTTCTTCAATCTGTCTGGTTTATCATTTTACAAAATACCCTGATGCTTCAAAACTACCTAACTATCATTTATCATACTGATGAATAATGGGCCTCATGCAAGAATTTCTTAAAACAGGTGTTACTGTCATTTTAACTAACTTTGCTTGATGATATCAGAAATTATTGCAATAAATGATAATATTGTTCAGAGACCACTTTAAACTAGTATAATGATACCAAACGCACTATCCCACTCTGCTAATGAAAGTTTCTGAAATTTACGTTTGTAAAAAAATAAAATAAAATTGCTAAAAACCCGGGACAGAAGATTGAGAAAACAACAGATGCTGAAGCTGTAAAATCAAGGTTTTTGAAATTTGCATAGTGTAAAAAAATATAATAAAAAACTCTAGGAGAACTCAAGGTTTGGCACAGTGTACTGAGGTCATCCTTTGGCATCACCAGCTGAAAAAAGGTAGCTAGCTAACTAGCTAAATGCCTGTTCCATGCAAGACCATGCGCCTGCTAAATACCTGACCCTAGAGTTCACTCCTCGCTACGCTAGGGAGTAGAAGAGGGGTACAAAGAAAACAAACAAGCAGGCAAATAAGTGTGAACAATTTTAATTTATTGTGCGATAAATTGATTTATTTCTTACTGCGACAGTCCTATTATAAAATAAAATATTTTAAACAAATAAACAAATATTGTATTTTTTTTGTACTTTGGAAGTTGGATAAATCTACTCTGAGCTGATACCATAACAAAACAACACTCTGTAAAATTAAATATAAATTTTGTGTTAGTTCTTACACCAGATATAATATTAATGTTGCTAAAAATGATTTTTGATTGAACAAATGACATTAAAATAATGCTAAAATGTTTTTATTGTCATGTAGCTTACAAAAAAAACATCCAAATTGTTTACTTTGTTACAAATGACCTGCAGGCAAAACAAAAACATGTTATTACGACTTCCCCCTCCCTTTAAAAATGTTTGTGCTGTAATCATTGCCTCACATAAATATTGTTTCATTTCCTGCCACTGTGCTTATTATCTTTCCAATTAGTTTTCGCTAATGTTAATAGATGTATTAGTGCACTCCAGGACCATTAGCTAGCTCTTTGTGGTAACAAGCATTCTCCGAATCAGAGACATTACAGGCTCAATAAGGATATGGAGAAAATCATTTTGCTGTGCTGAACAATAGTTAATGGTGCACGCCAGAAAACAAAGAAGCGGATTTAATAATTGTGCAAAATGCTCTGGAAATGACCTGTTTTATCTGCCGCTGCATCGAGACTTTAAGGGCTGGGGAAGAACACAAGTAAAAAGGATTTGGAAACAAAGACCGTAAAATGAACATGAAAGCTTCACATTCCAATCATTTGGTGTACAAACATAAATTTCTCTATTACCACAAGGAAACTATAATGTGGAATAATGTCATAAAAAAAACTGAACTAATAAACAATCATTTCATGGGTATAGCCCTGAGGGGGAAGTTGGTTGAATCCTTTCGATTGTAATCCATCTGAAGGATTTTAAGACATTTGCTCAAATCCGCAAGTTTGAGTTTATGATAGTCACCCAATGAAAACAAAGTTAGTTTACATGTTCTAAATAAAACTTATTTACATATTTGCAGTTTTATAACACCACTTAGATAAACAGGGTAACATTTCTTGTTTTATCTTCTTCAAAATACTGCACAGAACATGCACAGACAACAACATCTAAATTAAAATTGAAACAATGCTTCATTAAATGAGCAAGTACAGATTGAACAGCAGCAGTTAGTGGAAATTGTAGGATTTTTAAAAATTATTTTCATTCAAAACATAAAAGCAAAATAAGAGGATCTTTATTTGTTGTAAAAACACCTTCAGATGGTGAGACAGACAAGGCCAGAGTCAGATCAATGGAATTGACTGACAGACCTTTCAGTCACTCAGCCTGAAGCAAACTTATTGGTCATTGACAACAGCAGGGCAGAACCCAGTTACTTAAAACACTAATTACAGGGAAGGCCAGTAATTAACATTTTCTGCAGAAGCCTGTGGCCACATGTACACATAGCACCATATTAAAATATTTTAACATTCAATTTGTGCTGAGATTTATTTCTTTTAGGTGCCAACAGTTGCCAGAGAAGCAAGAAAAAGAAATCACAATACAAGTTCTAAGAGCTCGTATTAGTTTTTTTCGAACTAAATTTTAGTTCTCTTTTGAAGGCTGACACAGAAAAAACTCCATTCAGGAGTCAGTCACATCTGAATTAAAGAGAAGACAAATACAATCTGGAAATGCACAATTAAAATGAACCGTGTGGGTAGCTATCACTAGATTTTAGTAAGAAATATAAGCGAAGCCACCCACATAAGTGCCAACAAACACCTAAACTGACATCTGCCAGAGCGGTGCACTACTCAGAGAAGCTCTGGAGTGTGCCCCTTAATCTCTCTGCAGGTGGGTGAGCTGGAGGAGAATTTTCACGATGGCATAATAGAAATATTGTTGCATAATGACACACTGCTGGGTGTGAATTATTCCTATCACCGTGATTTCCTTTCTGTTTTTCAGGTGTGCCAGAAAAGCCAGAGATCAACGGCCTGACAAAGCCAGCCATGGAAGGGGACCACATCACTCTGACCTGCATCACTCAAGGCAGCAAGCCGGCCGCTGACCTGCGCTGGTTCAGGAATGAAAAGGAAGTCAAAGGTCTGTGGCCTCTTTATCTGTTTATAAATAAATCCCACCTCTGGCTACAGAGACTCTGAGTAATGCTGACAGTCAATAATTTGTATATCATGTAAACAAATGCTGTATATTTTCGATTGAAGGCCAAGGGTTATTACCAAGGGCTCTATACATATATACATGTATACTTGGTATACAAGAGTGCAAGTATGTTCAATCTTAAGTTAAGTTAACCTTTTAAGATTTTGAGAGATCGCCCAATGAAAAACAGGCAGTGTCTAAATTTAGGGGATATGTACTTCTAAAGACTTGGCCTCCCATGTCCTTTGTCGACTGCAAAGACCAGAAGAACGTTAATGTGAATTTGGACAGTCTAGCCTTCAGCTTTATTTATGTCATTACCCCAGCATATCACCTGGCAACTGTGATGGCACTAAGCAGCAGCACAAATAGATCAAAATATTAATATTCTTAATATTATAAATATACTAAAGTTGTTTAGAGGCAATACAAGCTTCTTCATGAGGAATTCCAAAAATAATAATATTAAAAACATCTCTATGCAAATGACAAAAGCCCAAAAACACAACTGCTTTAAACTTTAAATTTTTGTACCACCAGGTTTAATTTAAAAATGTACTCCTGCCTCTCGATTCATCCATCATCACCAGCAAAAACAAAATCTCCCAGTTGGCCCACAATATATTTTTGGATAGGGTGGGCTGAGATGGCTACGTTGGACCCATCCCTCAAGTTGGGGGAAAAAGAGGATGCATTTGTGGATCGCAATTTCAGTGTTGCCATTTTTAACACACTCTCACTCCCAGCTCGTCACATATTGACGCTTTTTCAAGGTTCCCTCTGCGTCTTATTTTTGACGTGTCGGGTAACCCCTTCTCATCAGTTATTGATGCGCCAGGCATTTTCATGTTCCCTCGAGGTCCGGTTTTGACGAGTCGGGACGCAAAATATAGGGGTCTTTGAGTTGGGGTCCATGGTTAATATTAGGGATTAGGGTTCATGGTTAATTTTAGTTTTTGGGGTCAGTGATAGGATGTCTAGGGTGAATATTGGGTAATTTTAGGGTTTGGGACACGTAGTTGACATGAATTCCCTACACTTTCTAAAAATGATTAATTTTAGGGATCAGGGTTGATGGTTAATTTTAGTTACTAGGGTCAGGGACAGGATGTCTAGAGCGAATAAAGATAATTTCTGGCTTTGGGACGGTTAGATTTGTGCATTTTCTCCACTTTCTGAAATTATGACAATGGATATTGCCCCATCTCAATAACTGACGCGAGGGGGTACCCGACATGTCAAAACCAGCCGCAGAGGGAAACTTGGAAAAGCGTCAATATGTGACGAGTTGGGAGTGAGAATGGGTTGCCAATTTAGGGACTTTGTCACTAGATTTAATGTGTTTTCAGACCCCTCTAATGACTTTTTTTTTTACCAAAAAGCAACTAGCGACAAGTCTTTGTTCAAATTTATTTGAACTCTAAGCTCACCTGTTAGTAGCAGGACTTCCATAGTGAAATATGTGGCCTCAGACCAGTTGCATTAACCTCCCTCGTTATCAGTGGGCTGCTCTAGATTTCACCAAATAATCTGCAAACCTCATTTCCCAACCTGCTTCTGCTTTGCTTCAGATGATAACAATTTGAGCAGTCAGGGCATTTGCACCTGTAAAAAGATTATTGTGTTGTACCAAAAAAAAAGCACATTAAAAGCAAATTAGGAAATGCAACTATGCCCATTTTCTGTCACAAATCAATTCAAATTAGGATGGTTTGCACAAAGTCACAATGGTTAACATATGTATTTTTTTAAGAAACAATTGTTAAAATTTTTCAGCTGCATGAGAAGATTCTGACAAATGTTTGTATGAGCTATCAGATCAGTACCACTCAGTAATGGGAATAACAGCCAGTCGGGTGTTGCACATCCAAATCCCAATTAATTGTTGTAGAATTTGCTTCATGAGAAGGACTTAAGATGCAGAACACAAACACTTCACAGAGTTATGGTTTATTAGTCCATGATTTGCTACTTCTTTGCTCCTACATATAAATAATAAACTGAAATAAAATTGTGTCTAAGCATGGATGCTTTTTTATTCTTATTAACATATTCATGCTTTTTATTTTTGCTTTCAGAGATATTTATTAATCTAACATATTTATCCCTGCAATAAGCTTTTCTTGTGTGTTTTTTTTTTTGTTGTTGTTTTAGTAATTTTGTGATAATCATTGTTTGTGTTAATCAGCCAGCACATCATTTGGCTTATATCAGAGATTTTCTTTCCCACACAGCACTGACAATAAATAATAATTGCTAATTTTCCAGTTTTTGCTCATTACCAATGATGCTGAATATTACAATGGTATAAAAAGGTTTTCCACCAGTAATATACATGATACAGATATAATATATTTAGAATATTTCCAAAGTACATTTATTTATTGTTTATTTCTTGCTTTTCTAGTGTAACAAATTGTTCATTTCTTGTATTGTATTGCGGTAGCTTATTGGTCTCATTTGTTATATCTTTTGCTTCCCTTATGAGAAACAAGATATATACATATAATTGAGACTGTAGCTAATTTTTTTATTATTATTTTCATATGAAATCTTGAATTCAGAGTCCCTAAACAGAAAACTCCTCCTGCTGCCTAAAACAAATGTCAGATTTGCGATAGTTGTTCTGTTCGTCTGAGGAGGTGGTGTTTGGCTGAATTCACTGAACAGCTTTCTCTCTTGGGATCTGCCATTACACCTTTTA
>JARVGW010000161.1:10937071-10948073 GCA_031762495.1 Anablepsoides rubrolineatus
GCTTCATTTTTATTTTCCTGTCGCTGCAGATTTTATGCTGACATGTTTACATTCCTAGGCGGCGGTTTACCAAACACTTACCTCTGTGTAGTCATTGTGCATGTGACCATTGTGACTATTGTGTGCTGGTCTGTCACAAGCTGGTAAATTTGAAGGAAGTGCAACATCCAAATTTTAATTGGAATTCAGACCAAAGCATTTTAGTTCCACTTTATAAAGACACCAACTGAATGATTTAAATGTGAACAAGAAGGATTTAAAAGCTTGACTGTAAGGGCCCCTGATGCTATCATGACAATCTGTCTTTAGAATGATTCTCAGCTACTACCATGTCATGTTTTTGCTTAAAATCTGTTAAAAAGTGAATCAACCCAATCTTTTCTGTCCACTGTCATTGCCTTCTTCAGGTAACATCTCCAGCTACAATCTGTCCCAACCTCTGCCCACGCAGGCGTCCGATGAGCACTCCGACGTCTTCGAGGACAGGGAGGCCAACGTGGAATTGGGAGACGGGGTCCCTGAGGGGCCCCTGAGGATGAACGGCTGGCTGATCTGCAAAGAACAGGACGAGATGCTGAACCTGGCATTCACAGTGGGCTCCTTCCTGCTCTCTGCCATCACACTGCCGCTGGGGATCGTCATGGATAAATATGGGCCTCGCAAGCTTCGACTGCTGGGCAGGTGAGCACGGAGAGGATGAAAATACTGCCGTGTACACTTAGTTTTCATAGAGTAAGCAGAAATATTTGATGTTTATTTATCGGTTTTCAGCACATGCTTTGGATTTTCCTGCCTGCTCATTGCTTACGGAGCCTACAAACCAAATGGTAAATCCCCCAGATCCACAGCTCGTTTATTGAAAATGGTGGTTGTTGGCAGCTAACATCTGTCTCCTTTGCAGAACTATCGGTTCTCATCTTCATCGCCCTGACTTTCAATGGCTTCGGGGGCATGTGCATGACCTTCACCTCGCTCACAGTAAGTAGCTGCACCACCTGTATGTAGGAAGTTGTTTAATCTCCCCGCTGCAAGGCGTTTGCACCTGCCGCCCGATGTTTGTCCAGATGTATATTCCATATGTTCACAGCACTTCACAGTCTCTGTGTTACTGGTTTGTTGTGATATTTCACTGGCTCCCTGCCTGCTCACCCTCTTTCACCGCTCTTTGTCTGGCATTCCACTTCATGTTTCTTTTTTTTTTCTTTCTTTTTGTTTTTAAACACTGAACTCAGTGTTCTCAGTTTCAGCCTCAGATGACAGAAACGTTACTCATTAAAAAGATAGAATGAAAAAACAAAAACTAGAAAGGCTCAATAGCATTTTTTTTTACTTCATCTGTTATGTGTTTTATGCAACATAAAAGAAGGCAAACCCCTGCTGCAGCAAATTTGCTCAAAAAGTCACATCACCTGATTTTTAAATTTACTCTTTAAAATAAATTTTAACAGTAGAATTATTTTTTAAGTTAAGTGAAAATTTGAACCCAATATCTATTGAATTATAGGAGAAAAGTTCAGCTACTTACAACTAGAGGTGTATAGTAATAAAATACTTACCTGTAAGTGATTTTTTTGAGGATCTTTAATTTTTTTTTTATCACAACTTTTACTTTTAATTTGTTACATTCAAAACATAAAAAATCTACTTTTACTTCTTTGAAATGTAGAATTTTCTTAACCAAGTTATGCCATCTGGTTCCACTAAATTGAGTAAATTTTTAAAGTGTGTAAAAGTACTTTTATTTTTACTTTCCCAAATATTGTGAGCAGTTTTATGACATTTTAATAAATCATATTACTGTAAAAACTATTTTTTTTATTTATGTTTTCAGATGGGCTCACCTCCTTGTTGTTTTGCCATTATTTTTGTTTCTGTTCAAACTAAATATGTTTTCATCAGAACTAGAATTTGTTGGTCCTAATTGTCAAAATGGTTGCTGCTAAAAATAGCCTGAACTTATGAACCTCTAAAGTTTAAGATTTTTACTAGTGTGCAACGCCTTCACTCCAAGGCCACTTTATTACAGTAAGTAAATTGTTAACATCTAATGGAGTCTAAAACAAAGTTCTGCTATGAATTCCATCGTTTATGGAATTCTGAGTTAGTTGGATTAAAATTGACATCAAACTGGATCATTCTGGATTAGTCAGAGCACCATGAATGTTCTGACATGAAGCTGAATGAGCACAGATGGATTCACATACACTCATGCACAAGTACAGCAACACTTATTGGTTTCAGCTGCTTTGAAATCCCACTTTACTTCATTTGACTAAGCTTTTGTTTGGGAGCAAAGTCTGCACTTCTCCCAAAACACATCAGCAAAGACAACTTATACAAACACAAGGGAATGACACAGATTCCTTTCATTATTTCCAGGGATCACAGGGTCACTGCTGTAACATTCATTTGCATTTTGTCCCTGCTATTCGCCCACTTGTTTCTCCTTTTACCATTAGTGCATATATAGTGACTCTCTGAAGCCCAGAGCTCTCTACCATGGTGATGTTGTTTATTACAAGAGGCTCTTCTCCACTAAATCTTTACAGTTTCACCTCCAATGTAGTGTTTGTCTCACCCCATTAAATGTCTCATTAATTGCAGCCTTTTCTGTAACCTCCATGAAACCATGTTTACCCCTGGCTTCACTTCACCTCCTCGACAACCACGTTCAAGAAGTCCTCGGTGTTGGGTTAATCATTAAATACAAGCCCTGATCCTTGACTAGTGGACCCAACTTGTCCTTAGACCTTCAGGTGCTGTTTTAAGGATGGTGGTTGTTGGGTAACAATCAGGTGCTGCCAGCGTTTGCAGGAAACTGGCTGTAAATACCTTTTTCAGTTTACCACTAGCTTAGCTTGACTCCTGCAGACTTGTGTAACAAGTAACAAATATATTTTCTTTTGTCAGCTGTGTGTTGTCAAGTCTTTTTCCCTGAAACAAAAGATTAACTAGAGAATTTGCATTTCATGCAAAAATGCAGAGTGCTGGAAGATTTTTGCTGAATAGCTATAAAAAAGCTGAAAGGGTTTTAAATAGTAGCTTAAACTTGAGCAAGAAAACAGATAGAGCATATTTGCCAAATTAAACAGTAAGAAGCTCAAATTATAACAAAATGGTCAAATTAGCTGAAAAAAGCTCAAAAAATGCATCTTAATAGTGTGAATGCTTGATAAGCATCTTCCTCACAAGCGTACATGTTCTCAGTTCTTCAACCCAGTCACCTCCTCTGACTGCTTCAGCTGTGTTGTATGTGGAGCAGCTGTGTGTGTTATGATACTGTTTTATGTTGTTTTGTTTCCTGTTTCCTCTGATGGAGAGTCATCTTTGCTTAGTAATTGGTTCCCACTGTGCACTCTGACCCCAGTGTCAGTGGGCATCATCTTCACAGTGTCCTCATTCTCTCCATTTCTAAAAAAAACAAAAAATGCAGCAGAGTTTATATAACCTTGTACTTTGTATATACCAGATATTATTTTGCTTTTAACTTTGATCAAAGAGCAGTATGTAACAAATTATAACCTCCTATTTTTTACTCTCTTATTTCCTCTCACTGGCTAGCTCCCTAACATGTTTGGAGACCTCCGTTCAACCTTCATTGCCCTAATGATTGGCTCCTATGCCTCCTCTGCTGTCACTTTTCCTGGAGTAAAGGTAAAAATATACCCTCGTTTTCATACTTTTGTCATGCTTTAAAAAAAACTTAAATCTGTATGTGTGATCAACCTGGTCAGCAACATGTGGATATATGGTTCATCCAGGTGCTGCTGAAGTGAAAAGTATGATCAAGGACAAAAAAGCCTTCAAAAGTACTCATTACTGGAGAAAATTAGTTGTGGACACAGCTGCTTATTTGAATCTGTGGGTTCAGGAATTAAAATAAAACTTAATTTAATTTAATTTTGCATTTATCTGTGATATCTTGTGCACAGGTCATCTATGATTTGGGCATATCTTTTATTACCATACTGGTGGTGTGGGCTGCCTGTGCTGGACTGGTCTTCTTGAACTGCTTCTTCAACTGGCCGCTAGAACCATTCCCAGGACCAGAAGACATGGACTACACGTTAGTAACCCACGTACAGATGGCTGCACAGAACCACACACACCCACACTCCACTTACATGATACATTTTAAAAACACTGAAATATTAATAAAATTTGACCAAAGGATAGATAATAAATTTATATCTCCTCAACCCTTTCAGTGTAAAGATCAAGTTTAGCTGGCTGGGCTTCGACCATAAAATCACAGGGAAGCAGTTCTACAGACAGGTGACAACAGTGGGCCGGCGTCTGAGCGTGAGCAACAATGTGAAGCAGAAGGAGGTGGTGGGCAAGGATGGACGTAATCTCTGCCTCTCCACCATGGACCTGGAAATGGATTGCAAACCACAGGAAGAATGTAAGAGTCCAACGTTATCAACAATATTCAAACCAAAAGATTTTAATACAGAAAACTTATATAACTTAATATAAAGGGATGATGGAGGATATGAAAGCACCTTCTGTTAGCCTCACATACAGTAGATGCTCTTTCAACAGGAGGACTTCTCATATTTCCAAATAAGTATAAAAGGAAGTATGTACTTGTAAAAATTTTCAGCACATATCTTGTTTCATTCAAAATGTTCATAAATCTTTTCTATACTTTTTAACCTTCTGTTTTTTCTGCGTTAAACATTTTCTATCATTTTCTGCTTTTCTTCCACTAATTAAAACTATTTGTGCTTCATCCAGCTTCCTTATGCTTCTATTAAATGTTTTCTGATTTCAGCTACATCAGCTAAATTCACCTAATTTTAACCTAATTCAGTAAATGTGCTCTCTCTGTTTCTTTGTACTAATTTTTAGCAATTTTACATTAGTTTCAACTATTTATCCATTTTTAGAAAATGCAAGTAGTTTTTTGTATTTCTTTTCTTGTTTTTGGCTCAGTTGAAAGTGTTTGTCTAATAATTTTAACAAGTTTCTGCTGATTTTAGCTTCTTTTTTGCTTCTTTTAGCTACTTTTTTGCATTTTTCAAGTTAATTTTTTTACCTTTTTTTGCTGTCTTTTGACTGTTTTTTTACTTTTGTTGTCCTGCTTTCAGCAAAAGTCAGTCTTGCTATTAAACATTTTTAGCTTGATTTCAACAAAAAGCTTTCAGCATTAAACACTGACACTACATTTTTTGGGACAATCAGTTTTTCTAGTTTATTCTACTTTTTTTCACCTTTTCTTCCACAACAGCTGAGTCATTTCTGAAGAGCATCATGAGCCCGATCTTCCTGCTGAGCGCCCTGACCATGTGCATCACTCAGCTTCGTCTCCTGTTCTACATGGGGGCCATGAACAGCGTCCTGGAGTCTCTCTGTGGCGGAGACCTCAATACAGGTTGGCTTGTTTGCTTTTGTTTTGAAAAAAAAAAAATCACTGAAGCTTTTTTAAAAAAATGATTAATTACATCTTAAAAGCAATGGGACTTACATGATTTAATTCAATTTCCAGCTGAAAAGATAGAAGTTGGTAAGATGAAACGCTTCCAGTTTGACCTGTAGATTTTTTTTAGTAGCCAGCCACAAACAGAAATTAATCTCTAGTGTTGGTTATCATCACATACAGTGCTAGATTCACTTTCTGACATTTTTTTTAAACCACAGCTAGGTTTTTTTTTACTCACTTAGTTGATTTACGAACTCAACCCTTCAGTTGTCATTCAGCTTTAATCTGAAGCCAGCAGGTAACAGTAGTTTATTTATTAACTCATGTTACCCCTCAGAATCAACAGAACAAACATCATACGAGCCGTTTCACACGACACACTTTTCATGTATCATTGCTCTCTGAGCCATAAACTCCCCTCCTAATGGTGTCATATTGACTCTTGAACAACCTTGTTGCTCTCAATATGGCTCTAATGCTTTGAACTAATTATTAACTGTACTGACAAATTAACCTGCTCAGAAACCTTTGAAAACACAAAAAATATCTATATTTTGTACACAAAACGTATTTCATTGTATACCCTGCTTCCTAATGAATTAAATTGTTTTTATTCTGCTCTTCAGTTAGTTTGTACTCCTCCATTTTTGGCGTGCTGCAGCTGCTCTGCCTGATGACCACCCCTGTGATCGGTCAAATCATGGACTGGAAACTGAAGGACTGTGATGACGGCGAAGACGACAAGGAGCCCTTTAGCAAGTGAGTCAAACCTGAGTAGCTCATCGCAAAGAAGAACAACATGCTCTGTCTTGACCCTTCATTTTCTACTCAAATTTTTTTTTTAATCACTCAGTAACAAGACTCCAAGTTAAAGACTCTTTTCTCCATTACCCAGCCATATGTAAACTGTTGTTTTTACTTTACTGGAGACTTTAGCTCCGTACAACTATAAATTGTTACTTTATAAAGAATCAAAATACATAGCTTATGAAATGTTCTAATAAAAGTGCTTAAGCTGACCTATTTCTGGTCTTTTCCCGTTTCCCATCAAGGGGTGAAACAAAGCGCCGAGACAAAAAGACCCAGAAAGTGACCAACGCCCTGCGAGCATTCGTCCTCACAAACCTGCTTTTGGTGGGATTTGGAATCACCTGCTTGATACCCAATCTCCCATTACAGGTGAGCAGAAAACCTGGTGATGACTGTGTTCATTCAGCGTTTTAAGGTTAAATGTACAGAATTGTTTATGTATGAAGGTTTTACATTAAAATGTTGCCTCTCTATATTCATGTCCATTTTAACTTGGTCCTCACTGGTGACCTTTCCTTGCTTAATTTTGTAACCTGACTTTGCTCACTCAGATTATTTGAAGTTGAGTTCTGAAAAAGAGGTGTGAACAATTAATATCTTACCTGTTGTAGATCAACCTTGGGATAAGTTTAGAGAAATATAGAACCGTTCTGACTTTAATGATGAGCTAATGGCTAGTTTGTAAGGTCAAGATTAAAGTGGTTTGCTACAGCATCTCCATTCACAATAATGCCATCAAACTGAATAATAAAATGTACACCACTAACAGTTTCACATTACAAAGCTTCTTACATAGAGTTGTTTGTGTTTTGCAAGTTTAACTGCAAATCCACAGAACCTCATATTAAAAGACCTGAATGGTCCCTTTAAGACTGACTGATATCCAGCCTGCTTTCTTCTCTTTTCATATTACCTCAGATTTTGTCTTTCATCTTACACACTGTGGTGAGAGGATTTATCCACTCTGCTGTTGGGGGTCTTTATGCAGCTGTGTAAGTTTTTATTCTCCTGATACCTTTTGTTAAAAACCATTCCGTTTCTTTCTGTATTTGTGTCCAATCCATGATTCATACAGCATCTTGACATCCTAGATGAGAGGGTACTTTCAAAGTTTCACAAAACTGATCTCTTCCTCTTTAGCTATCCATCCTCACAGTTTGGAAGTTTAACTGGGATGCAGTCTCTGGCCAGTGCAGTTTTTGCTCTCCTGCAACAACCCCTGTTTTTGGCTATGATGGGACCTCTGGGTGGAGATCCATTCTGGGTAAGAATAGAAATGTATACGAACTTTACCATTGAAACCAATGGGCTTGTCTAAATCTGTCATCCTCCAGGTTAACATCGGGCTCCTCGTTCTCAGCATGCTGGGCTTCTTGCTGCCTCTCTACTTAATCTGCTTTCGACGGACTCTTCATCAACAGCAACTGCAGAAAGCTGAAAATGCTAAAATATACATCAAAATCAACGGCTCAGATATCCCAGAAGCCTTTGTTTAGAGGATGACGGAAACAGAGCTCAGAAATGAAGGAAGATGCTAAGAAACACGGGGCTAGCCAATACATAGGCATCGGAAAATTTGTTATAAAAACCCACCTAAAAGTTGAAATTCCAAAACAAACAAACAAAAAAAAAACTACAGGGAACGCTGTCACAAAAAATAGCCCCATGAACGGCTGGGTGAGGAGAAACCTAAGGGGAGTAAAGAGCAAGAGAGGAAAAACTGTGAAAGGAAAGAGGCATCAGCCATCTGTATTCCCCCAAATCCTCAGAACTCTTTTATATCTTCCCTTTGTTTTAAAACCAGCGCAGCTCCTTTCCAGCATTTAGACTGATTCAGTTTTCTCCACACGCAGCAGAAAAAGGTTTTAACCATTAAAGATGATTAAAGCATCACCTTTACAACAAGCCTTAGCATGTGATGCTAATACTTCAAGTTTGGTTTTGTTCTGTGTGGGGAAAAAATGTCTGCACATCATCTTCATCTCTTTGCACAGTGATACCTTCCAGTCTGAACTACTCAGAAAGATGATGTTTTGAGTATTTTTAGGAGTGGAAACTTGGACCAACCGAATATTCAGTCACAATTGTGGAGCTAGATTTGTTGCAAGGCTAACATCTGATGACACTGTAGATTATTAGTATTTTTTGCTAAAAATAACTGTTAATGTGTGTTTAGAGTATTTATTTTATTTTATTCTTTAGGTTTTTCTTTAACAAAGTGCCTTTAGAATGTATGTTTGTTCTGAACTAACCATTCTAACCATTGGTGAAACCATAGTCCACCCTTGGATTAAATTGTAATAAATGGGATACTGAATAATTTATTTTTATTTTAGCTATAATTATCATCATTCAGATGCCTTACCCGAGTGAGTGTGTCCTCCAGTTTGACAAACCATAAAGAGATAAAACAGCACTTTTACAGCCTTTTCCATGCATTCCCAGCTACTGCACACTCTCTTACAACAGACTAAAGAAATCTTTGCCTTTAAACTTCAGAAATGGGTTCCTTTTAGTTCACACTTCATAAAGTTCTTGTTGTCTTTAAAATGTGCAGCAAATGTTTTGTCCTGTCCTGTTTTGTGTGGTTAAAACCATTATATTGCTGCTACAGATGAAGCTGAGTGTTTTTTTAAAAGCAGGTAACTGGAAGAGTTTGTGAGATAAATAAAGTTTGGCTTTTTTCACTGCTCATCGTTGTCATCATCAATTACACACACATAAATATATATATATATATATATATATAAACACACCTGATTCTTCTTCGCTGTTTAATGGAGGTTTCCAAACAACAAAATTGGTGCATTATCGTCTCCGACTGGAGTGGAGAACACACCTGATTCAGATAATTGCAGTTCATCAAAAGACTGCAATTGAAATCAGCTGTGTTGAAGCAGGGAAACATCTAAAACATGTAGGGCAGTGTGCCTTAAGAACTAGGGTTGAAAAACACTGAGGTAGAGTAACAAAGTAACTTTTTTACTTAAGTAAAAATTTTGATTATCTGTAATTCATCCGTTATCTTTGCTTCTTCCTTTCCATGTCGTGGTGGTCACTGGTACGATGTACATATCCAGCAGTCACTGCAAGGAGCAGTACATCTTGGACAGTCTATCACGGACACATTGAGACAAACAACTATTCACTCACACCTAGGGACAATCTAGAGCAGTGGTGTCCGAAGTCAGTCCTCAAGGGCCGGGGTCCTGCAAGTTTTAGGAGCTGCCCCAGTTCAACACAGCTGAACCTAAGGAGTGCCTAATAAGTAAGCCTCTGCAGACCTTGATGGCATATGGCAGAGGCCTACTAACTAAGCATTAAGCTTACTAAAGCTAACTAAGCAAACTTTGAACACCACTAATCTAGAGTTACCAATTACCCCAGTGGTTCTCAATTCTGGTCCACGATACCCACTACCCTGCATGTTTTAGTTGTTTCCCTGCTCTCCAGCATGTCTTTAAGTTCTGCAGAAGCCTGCCAATCACCCGTTCATTTAAATCAGGTGTGCCAAAGCAGGGAAACAACTAAAACATAGTGGGTCACGAGGACCGGAACTGAGAACCACTGAGTTAACCTAGCATTCATGATTTTGGTCTGTGGGAGGAAACTGATGCATGCACAGAGAGATCATGCAAACAATACTCAGGATTTGATCAGGCAACCTTCTTGCTGAGAGGTAACAGCTCTACCAACTAAGCCACTGTGAAGATAGCATGTGTGAGTGAGTAAAAAAAAGTGTAAAATAAAAAATGCAGGCAACCACCAGAGGGCAGTAAGTCAAACCAAGATACATGTAGTAATACACTACAGTCTGTAGGCCTGTGATACAGGCAACACCTGATAAATATGAGGATAATAAACTACAATTGCAAAAAAACAGAATGCAGTTATATGCAAAAAAAATAAAAATCACTTGCAGCAATGTTCAAACCATTGCTTTGTGTGCTGCTGGAGGACATTTTCTGATTCCTAAGCCAGTAATCTTGTTCAGAGGCAAACAGTTTTTTTTCCCAACAGCTGATCCTGTTTCACTCACATCTTTCCAGGACTGTCAGTGTTATGCTCTGCCACTTCACACCATGTTCCAGCACATTATTATCACTTGCACAGCTCATCACCTGAGACAAAATGTGAGAAGCATTCTTCGCATCAGGAAAGAGCTCCTGAAAACTCTGCTGGTCTGCTACAGCTGAAAATTCACTGAGTGAACCATGTTAAACAGACATGTACAATTTTTGAAAGTAAAAAGTCACAAAGCAGAGTTTGTCTTCTGTAGTATTTCATATTTTAAATATGTTCTTCTGCATATTCTCCCCATCTTCATACAACCTTTCTCTGAAACTCAACAGCCAAACCATCATCACATGATTTGTTCATTTTGTACAACGAACCAATGCATTCAGTTTCAAATTATGCACATTCAGATTCAGTTCCTGCTGGCATATGGCGTTACATTTGTGCCATCATCTTGAGCGCGCAGTAACACTGATTTGAAAGCAGATATCAATATGAGTAAGCAATAATTTGAACCGTGTGAGTTGAAATCACACACAAGCTCACGTGGCTCACTCCCTGCAACTGTCTTCCTGCCCGTGCTAGGCTCCCTCCCTCCTCTCAACCTCTCCTCTGTTCGCGTGCAGCTCAGTCTATGCGCTCGCAACCCAAGTTGTATGTATATTAACCACATCAACAGCCAATTGGAGACAGGTTTTTTCCTTTCAGTTTAAATATTATCAACTATATATATATAATAATAATAGCTGA
>JARVGW010000161.1:10996878-11013537 GCA_031762495.1 Anablepsoides rubrolineatus
TATAGCAATAAATACTATAGTACACCCCAGTACTTACTTGTACATACTTCATACTTACAGAGTACATTTTCAGTACTTACAGGAATTGAGCTGTATTATGAAATGATTAGTTACTCTGTAGAAACTAGATGGATAAATAGATGGGTATGGTTAGATGGGCAGATGAGTAGATAGATGGGTGGGTAGATTGAGTTCAAATAAAAACTTAGAGATTCAACCAATGTTTTGTTGAAATTATAATTTTTTTGGTTGACATTTTTTTAATTGGTTGAATTCTTATTTTTTTTATTGCCGTTTTGTTTCGTTGAATGATTTTTATTAATTTTTTGGTTGAAAGTATTATTTTTTGATTGAATTTTTTTGTTTGTTTGTTTGGTTGAAGTTGCTTTTTCATTGCATAATAACAAAAGGGAGAAACAAACTCCATATTTCTCAGGTGTGCAGCGCAACATTAATTCCACCAGCAGATGGAGGTAGAGTATTTTGGTGAACAAAACTATTAGGAAGCATAAAAATGTCGAAAAATTAGATTTACAGTTCTTGTTATTTTGTTTTTTTTTCTCCTCTCATTCATCTAATTTATAATTTTGTATTTTTGGATCTCCAGTTTTCTGATCAGCTTTGTGTTATTTCACCAGTCTGACTTGCTTGATAAAACCCCGGTGATTATTACAAATGTAAAAAAAAATCCCATATCAGTGAATGACATTTTAAACCTCAGTAGGTACCTGCCTGATGTAACCTGAATATTGTTTTGCTCTTGTTTTGTTTTGTTTTTTTCATTCAGGGAGATCTGGAATCTGTGCTTGCATGTTTGAGTCTTCAGCATCTATGTTTCTTTCTGTAAGTGCACAGCAGGTAAATTGAGTGTTTCTCCTGTATGCGTGTTGTTGCCTTTTTCTTTTTTTTTTTGTGGGAGGAGGGAGACGGGAACATAAGTGGAGATGACTCACCACTCTTTTGTGACTGTGGTGCAGAGAGAGTGTTTTTTCACCCATTTCTCTCCCTTGGGGCTTGCATACAAAACAAGAAATGGAGAAAGGATGGAGAAGAAAAAGAGGGCAGGATTGGGTGTTAGGTAGCATTAGGGATGAGAGGTTGCGGTGGTGGAGGGAGGCATGGATAATTGCAGAAAAAAAGAGGATACCAAGCAGGACAAAGAAAGCCAAGGGAAAGATGAAAGGGGTGAGCAAAAAGACCTGGGTTGCAGAGATCATAAACAAGGGATGCGTTTCGGTGGGAGAGACCCAGGCAGCTCTGCCTCTGTTGTCCTAATGGCTGCTGAAAGCATGTTTGATGAGGCGTGTTATGTTCAACAATAGTAGTTTAACAGATGAATCAACAAACATGGACACAAGTGAGTCAAGATTCATGTTTGAAAAGCCTTTTTAGGATCAGGCTGCAAACATCTTTGCACACAGAGCAGATGTTTACAAAATGATATTCACTGCAGTCATTTTTGTATCAGCAACCTAAATATTTTATATTAATGTAGTCAATGTGTACAGTATGTTAGTTCTTTATACCAATGTATGGATCAACACTACTACAACATTCCTCGTGATGATATTTTAAAGACTTTTTTTTCTACTTTTTTTTTACATATCTTCTCTTCTGAGTGAGTTTTATTTTAAAATTTATCACGATTTTCTCAACTGAACAACAATCATGTCGCACACTGATGAACACTGAGTCAGTTCCTCTGATTATCTGTGACTCATTCAATCAGTCTAATACAAAAATCTACGGAACTATAATAATAGTTTGAATACATTTTTAGATAAATAGTAAAAAAACAAAATATGGAAGAATTTAAATAAGTTTTCACCCATTTTTAGAAGATTTAGCTGTTTGATATGTTTATCTCATGCATAAATGATGTAGTGACAAACATTTTGATATAGTATTCAGCTAGTTTAAATTTAACTGGTAGACATTTGCTCTCTCTGATTTTTCAAACTGGCATCGCTCTGACCGTCTTCTGCAGGTAAGATAGTTACTTCTCATAATCATGCCACTACTTTTTGAGCTACTGTTCAAAAAGGACTGCCTCTTTCTCCACTTTGCGACTTAATCCTTGGTTCAATGTTATCAGTTACATAAATATAAATTTAGCAAAAAAAAAAGTAAGAAAAGTTGTGTTTGGTAGATAATTTCTTTGTTGGAAAAATGTGTCTTGGCAATAACGCTTATACCATTGGAAAGCCTGTTAATTCCATGGTGCCACATTTGTAAGGAACATGCATTTGTGTAATAAGCAGTAGAGCTAAGTATGTGGGTTGTGCACATGAAAAACTTGCCAAATTTTCTCTGCCAAAAGGCTTATTTTACTTTTGACACTATTGACATTTTATTGAACAGTATTGAGTTTTTACTTTTGAATGCTTACATTTTGAAGACCCATCCATGAATCTGAGTTTGACCAATTGATCATTGAAAGGAGAACATATTGAATAAAGTTACTTATTTCTGAGCATCAATTGACATGTTTGGTATAAACCATCTGTCACTTGTTTTAATAAATCTGATTATATAAATGTTGTGTGTGCTCCTTTAAACATCAGTAGTAGGAATGTCTCACAGAAACGTGTGAATCAAAACATATGAGCACTAACAGAGCTCCAACTAGACTAAATCAGCCTGCGCTCAATTAGCTTAAACAGCCACAGGCAAAAAGAAGATAAAAAGGGGCAGCAGTAATTTTTGGAACCAACTGGTAAAACGGTCTTGAACAGCATGTGCAGTTTATTTCTTTTGTAGGTGTTACTATAATCATCTCAAACTCTTCTTAAGTCTGAGAAAGTAATGGCCAAACGAGACCATCAAACCAACACTGCCTAAAAGATATGAAAATGGAAGGAGGAAAAAGACCCAACAAAAAAAACGTATAAAAATACACCATTCGCTGAGCAAAAATACCACAAACAAGATACTATTAGTTGCCATGCAACCTAATATGATTCATTTTTATGTCAGTAATTTGGTGGTTCAGATGCAGTGTCCACAAAATTGGATTCACTGTGTCAGAATCTGTACTGTGCTAAAAAAAAATCTAAGATTTTACATCCAAATATACATTTTTGTGATTTACTATATGTTATTGTTTAAATTAAACATTAAAACAAATTCACAACACTGTCCGATTTTCATAATCATAATTAAATCATATTCCGGAGCCCTATTCTATATTCAAACTGTAATGGCTGACATTTCCCCCCCTCATTTCTGTTTCTGTAAATGCATGAGGTTCTGGGGGCTATTAAAGATGAATTGTTGTGCTGTCAGACTGTTCTGTGCCAGGAGCTAAGTGTGCACCAGAATCTGTGCTTCAGAGAGTTGGAACCTTTTTGAGTTTTTTTTGTTTTTTGTTTTTTTCAAATTGCAATTTAATTATAGCACACCCACTGGGCAAAATGCAAATGATTACTAAAAGGAGGTAATGCAATCTAAAGCTTGACACAAAAATAATCTTTTTGTGTGTGGAAAAACAAATACAATCTGAGTTGTGTGTTATGCAAGAAACATTGTTGTGGAAATGTTTATGGAGTCATGCAATTGTGTAGTTAAAAATAAAATATTTATATTTATTTAACTATTCTGACAGGTAAAATGACATTCACTGAACACGTTACTGTTACATCACAAACGCATAAATTATGATATGAATTTTATATGTCTCAAAACATAAAAGGAGGAAAAGACTCAAATTCCGACAAAATAAATGGGGTCTGCCAAAAAATGTATATAAAATCTAGTTTTGACAGGTTGACAAAATAGATTAAATTTAATTTAATGCTTTGAAAATTAGTTACTGTAGAACTTCAGCATGAGTTTTTTTTTAAACATTGACCAATAAGTAACTTTGTGTTTGGTAGATTTTTTTCTTTGTTGTAACAATGCTTCTTGGCAATAAGTCTTATACTGTTGGAAAGTTAATTTCCCTTTTAAATGGAGTCACATTTGTAAGGAACATGTGTTGTGGGATGAGCAGTAGAGTATGTGGATTGCACACATGTCCAGTTTAATCTCAGTTGTTCTATAACTTAAAACCCCTTTATAATGAAACTAAAGGCAGAAACAAACAAACACGATTGCGTATAACCACTGATTAAACAGAAGAAATGTGTCAGGAAATCAACAACTTTTTTAGCCATTACTTGGAGTGTCTAGGAGCACAGAATTTTTGAATTTAGTCTCTCCTGGTGCTGCATAGATAGCTCTGGGTCAGACTCTGGCTCCAACATATAAGGCTGGATGGACAAGTCCATTGTTAACATCTTTTAATTAATTTGCAAATAAAACCTTTTTGTGCCACTGTATAGTCAAAAACCCCTCTATCAAACTAGAATGGACCGCTCTGGAAGCTGGAGGAGGGCGGGGTGTGAAGCGCCTCTTTTGTATTTAAAGCCTTAAAACAAATTGATCTGAGACACACCTCTGAAAAGAGGTGAAGGAGGGGCTTGTGAAGTTACAATAAGGAGGAATTCAGACCAAAGCATTGCTGTTCCACTTTGAATGGTTTAAATGTGAAAAAGAAGGATTTAAACGCCTAAAAGTCTCATTTAATAGAACCCTGGAACAAAGGCATAACGCTGACCATCGCTGTTCATGTTTAGCTTTGACTGTTGACATAAAGTGCGTTTCCAAACCAAACAAGCACCAACTAGAAGAACTTCGATGAAGTGGAGCAGGAGGGCATGTTTTCTCTGTAATGTGAGTGAGGGGGAAGTGTGGAAACAAGATATGGTAAAACCCATCTGCCAAACACCTTTCCAGCAGTCGACTGGCAGGCTGCAGTGAACATGACTCAATCTTTATCTTGAATGCCAGCAGCTAAATTACTATACAGCTCAAAGAGAATATGTGTGTGTGTGTGTGTGTGTGAGAGTGTGTGGTCCTGTGCAGTAAAGTGTACAGATGGATGACTCATCCACCAATCATGTGACTCATCAATCACTGCAGTTACCATTTTCTACCCTCCTTCTGAATTTTTCCATTCTTCTGTTTTCTTTGTGTCTCTTCATCCTCATTCACTTGTTTTCTTCATGGTTTCTTTGTTAATTATTTGAGGTCGTGATTAGGTCCCTCTATAGGCTTTTTATTTTACTCCATGTTGATGTGAGTGGGACACATTTAAGGTTAAGTTGCTTCTTCTTTTATTTTTTTCTGTAAAGGATAGCACTCGCCAAAAAGCCATTAAAAAACTGAACTTTAATAAAATAATTGCTTTTATTTTTGGATCATATAGCAAAACTAGTAATCATCATGCTGTTATTTACACATTGCACGGGCATATTTATTTGACACTGTACATCTTACAATGCTAAAGGTGACATCAACAACAACACGCTCCTTTTACAAGACAGATGGCTTCACTGTACACACAGTGGCCTGCTTCCTTTTGATTTTTCTGTTTTTTTTTATCTTCACAGTTTATTCAGAGAAAACGACCACTTTGAATTTCTTCATACTGTTTTATTTTTTTCTCTTTTTTTGTTCTTTTCTTTTTTTTGTTCATTTTTTAAGATGCAAGTAGAAAGACGTGCATTTAACGGCTTTACGCACAATCCCTGACTCCCCCAGCCTGAAGCTTTTCAATGAAATTCTTCTGGAAAAAATAACAATAATTCAAATTAAAATAATCTTGGTGTATTTCTTTTAAAGGCTGCAGAACACATAGTGTGATTTCAAGTATTGTTTTAAATCTTTTTAAAAGAAAGAAAATATGACGCGAGAAAATAAAATGATGTGATTTGGGAGGATGAGGGAGTAAATGGAGGTTTTTATTAGGAAAAAATGAAAAAGGATGATTTGCCTATTAGCATGGATCTGCCCAAAAATGTGTTGACACAGTAAGTTTTGGATCCCAAAATGACTGAAAACCCTTGGTCCACCAGGTTGGAAGTGTTCTGTGTTAAGGTTTGTGCTTTTGGAGTCCACAGGGTTTCCACATCGGGGCCATTTGCAATGAAAATAATGTGATATTTTCCCTTTTTAGAACAATGGTGCTTGTAAGGCAGACATCTGAATCTTGAGTTTGAACAAAACAAAAAAAAATGTGCATTAGAATTGCAGCTATTTAAAGTTGATTTGATCTGGCATAAGAAAGGCATCAACACACATCAAATACAACTAAAATATACTGTCAACATTTGACAATAGTGGATTTGTACCATTAAAAAAATCATCAAACTGGTTTTCTAGAGTTATATGACAGACAGAATATAAAACAAAAGAAACAAAGAGATGTTGTAAACATAATGGGCACATCTGCATGTCAAATATGTCTTAAGTGTTGATGTTTGTGCGTCATATAATTCTCTGAACAGATATGAGAACTTCAGAGATCGACCTGAATGGAGGCAGGCATACACCATGGTATGTTCTGTTTTTTATATATATATATTTATCTTTATATATAAATGTAAACTGACCAAGAGGCTGACCATGGTGACAGGGAGTTTAAAGCGGAACCTCTTCTTCTCCCCGACTGAGAAAAATCAACTGAATTACAGTGAAAAACGACAAAAAATAAAATAAATCTAATTGTTACTGAACTCATCGAATCTTAAAATTTCCATCAGGCTCAAAACTTATGTCTCCCATGAGTTCTTATTTTCACCTCTTTTTTTGCCTTTCTCCTTTAAATCCCCCCTCCCCCCTCCATCAGTCCCTCTGAGCAGACAGCGTCCCAAAGAGTCCCTTTAGTACATTTTGCGCTTCATGTAGATCCTCTCGATAAAGTTTTCCAGCTCCTCCTCACTGTCCAGCTGAGGCACCAGTCCATCTTCTTCGTAGTCGTCTCCCGGTGTGGCTTGCTGGTAGTAGTAAGGGGGTCGTCTGCCCCTCCTGGGTGTGATGACTGGTTTGGGAGGGGGCAGAGGTTGGTAGGTCCGTGGGTGAGGAAGGATATAGTTAGAGATATAAGGGGTGAGAGGCAGGCGAGAAGGGAGCTGCTGCCTCCATTCTTGGCCACGGTTCTTACCCCCGCCCCTGTGCCTGCGCTTTGGGGCCTGGAAATCAAGTTCCTGGGGGGCGAAGGGCTGGTCTCTGGAGGGGGGAGGATTGCCATAATACTGTGGCTTAGGATATGGGAAGTAAACGGGGTAGTAGGCGCGATATGGCTTTTGGTAATATGGATAGGAGGGGAAAGCTAAAAACTGCTTCTGGGGTTTATACCAGTAGTCAAGCTGCTTCTGAGGCTTATACCAGTAGTCCTGCTTGTATGACTTGACTTTATCCTTGTGCCATTTCTTGTTGGATTTGTTGTACCTATAAGGAGCTTTCTTGGGGTTTTTTGAGGCTGTGTAGTGGTAAATAGGTGGAGCAGCCAGAGGAGGAGGTACCAGAGGTCTGAAGCGTGGGGCGACTGGATTGTTGCCGATCGGCTGCTGCTGCAACTCTTTCCTTTTCTTCTTCTTCTCCTCCACATCGCTAATGATCTCGATCACATCGTCGGCGGGCAGATGCAGCTTGCTGCTGATCTCGATCAGCCTGTCAATCATCTGCTGGTCCAGGTCATCTTCGTCTGGCAGGATCTCTTCTGATCGCTTGTCCTCCGCCGTGTTGCTGCTCTTCTGCCGTGGCTTCATGTAGGACTGCTGCTTCCTACCCATGTACTGCAGCAGCATGTCCGAGGCGATGTCTGCCAGCCTCTGCTCCTCCTCCCTGGCCCGTTCCGCCTCCTCCTGCTGCCGAAGGACCTCCTGCTTCTCCGCACGCGCCCTCGCCTCCTCCTCCATGTACGAGAGGCTCTCCTCTTCGGCCTTGACCTCCTCCTCCAGCTCCTCTCCTTCGTCTTCGAAGTCATCCATGAAGTTGCCCCCCTTGACGGGTCTGTTGCGGGACACCTCGTCCTGCCAGTGCTGCTTTTTCCCGGCCCGAGCCAGCTGAGTGTTGTACGCCTTGTAGCCCTTCAGAGGAGGCAGGATCTCGTTGTCTTGGAGACCCAAGTCTATGTTCTGGAAGTAGCCTCTGATTTTGCGCTCCAAAGAGGGGTCGTCTTCCTGTGAGGTCGAACCTGCTCTGCCATTGTCTGAGGCGTTTTCCTCCCTCAGCTCCTCTTCTTCATTTTTCCTGGCTTTCTCACTTACAATACCAACATCCTGCTCGGGCCACTTTTGATCTTCGTCTGACCTTGTCGTTTTATCTTCCTCTTTCTCTTTTTCTTTGATTTTATCCCCCTGAACAGTTGCTAAATGGCCTAGAATTACCTCTTCAATAGCCTTATCAGCCTCTCGCCCCTCCTTGTCCTCCTCCATCCCCCCGTCCCCCTCTGTCTGCTCTGCTCTCCTTATCTCACCACCCTCCACGCCTTCAGCGGAGGGCAGCTTCTGCCTCTGATCCTCCTCCCAGTCTCTGTTTCTGCTCGCAAAGATTTCGCCATCCCCCGGGTGGTCGAGGGACTCCAAAAGCACAGCAAGCACCTGCCCAGGGTCCCTCACTTTAACTAATTGGTTATCTTGGCCCGGGCCCGGACCCCGACCCCGGTCTGGCAGCGAGTTGTCATTGTCGGGTAGACTCTGGGGCGGAGGCGCGAGGAAGGAGCCAAGGCTGTCCTCTTTGTGGTCTGTCCGGGTGTGCCCCTCCACCCCTCCCACCCCTTCCTCACCCCTCGCAGGGGCGGCGGCAGCTAGCTGTGGAGTGACGATAAGCAGGACCAATAGGATGAGGTGGGCTGTGGATCGAGCGTGATGACAGGTCATGACCACGCAGAACTGTCAGGAGGGAGGTGAAGCACCTGAAGGATGCAAAAAAAAAAAAAAAGGCAGAGGGAGAGGGAAGGGGTGGGGTGGAGGTACATGTCATCTGTCATTTTTGTCATTTCAGATTCATTTGAATATCAATCATCTATCTTAAATCATCACATGAAATTGCTCAAAGACCTCTAATAAAAAAGCTAATAACATTTTTTATCTATACCTTGAAAAAAATCTAAACGAATTTAAATTTGTTGTGTTTTTTTAATCTTATTAAGACATATGAAAAAAATCAGACATCATTCTAATGAGCCATAACAGCAGGGCGCATGTTTTCAACAGAAAATCGATTCTAGTGTCCGTTTTTATTACATTTAAGGTCTGGAGGATGTTTGAAGGACGCACACATAAATCATGGAACCGAAGGTTGAACAAACCTCAGCCTTCATTTGTTCGATTTCATGCGTAAAAGTCCGCGTGTTTTAGAAGTACAGGCAGCTTTAAACAAAAACACAGGACGTTTTTTTTCCCTTTCTTAACATGATCATTTTCCTCTGAAATTGCGCGCCATCTCCACAGGTCGCGGATCAAATTGATTATCAAGAAAACGTCCTGCTGTAATCCATGACTACCAAATAACCGAGTATATTTTTGCAAAGGGAGACTTCGGAGAATTTTAAGGTTAAACAGTAAAAGTCTCACCTCTTTCTCCAAACCAACGCAGTCAAGATGCGCAAAGGTTCCATTTTAGGCGCCATGTGTCCTTAAAATAAATAGGAAAAACAAACTAATCCGACGGCTGTCTGTGTTTTCAACTGCAGATTTTTTTTCCCTCTCTGGTATTCCGTGCGTCAAAAAGCGGCTGGACCCGGGCGCTGCTGGTAGAGAGATGGCACGCTCCGCCAAGTCATGCGTAAAGCTGCTGGCTGCGGCTGAGATGTTTAACCCTACGGTCCCTGAGTGGTCCGGCTAAATTGGGAATGAAACGGATTGTAAAAAAAAAAAAAAAATCGCAGAAGAGAGCCTTTTTTTGGGGGGGCTCAAGCAACGGGAGGTGCAGCCAGTGAGGAAAACGCGCCTTTGTCCTTTTGTGTGATGTTTCTCCTCTGTGTTCCGGTGACGGAATGCAGCCAATTTCTCTCAACCCCCCCACCTCCACCCCCACCCAACAAAACAGCGCATTTTTTAATTATTATTAATTTTGTTATTTTGGGAAATTAATAGAGGCGCAAAATGAACCAAACACTTCTAGCTTGGGCCTAAATGGTTGAAATGTTTTAAATTTTACTTTAAAATTATTGACTGAAAAATGGAAAATTTTGGGGATGTTTATCTGTTTTAAGGGATTTTTAAAAATCTAGTTTTAGTTTTGTTCACGTTTAAAAAAAATCCTGATGAAAGTCTGAGCAGATCTGAAAGGCTGCTGCGTGAAAATTACAGATAATTACTCTGACAAAGCAGCGATGAAATTCTCCAGTCAGCTCCTCAAATGAAAAACATTGGAACATTTTTCAAAGCTGCACGCATTTTTTTTAATTATTATTATTATTATTTTAACACATTAATATAAGCAACCTGTAAACATTCTTTGCAAAGAAATATATAATTAATGTAAAATTCATAAAGAATTTCAAAAAATCATAAATGCATCAAGTTTTGGATTTCATCTTAACAGCCGAGCAGTTGCAACTAAAAGGTTAATTACCACTAAATAATAGCTTTTTACAAAAAATACTCTGAAACAATACATTACCACAACACTGCTTTATACTCATCTGTCTAAATATATATAATTTAATTATAACTATAAATTTATAATTATTGTTGAAAAAAATAAAGCTTCCTCATCTATCTGGTTGCGGATGATACAGAAGGAGATTTGGTTCCACTTACCTGACGACCCACTGATGGGGGTGGGGAAATGGTCAAACTCACAACACGCAGGAAAAGCCAAGATTAATATCATGAATAGTGGATCACGTCTTTTTTTCTTTTCTTTTCGTTTTGAAAGAAATCCCTATCCCCCCCTCCTTGATTCTTGCTTCAGCCTTTGACCAACAATAATAATAAGTTAAAAAAATAAATAAATAAATAAATAAAACGTTCTTTGTTGAGTTTGAAGCTGTGTTTAGATCGCAGCGGCTCTGGCGCTATAAATGTACAACTGGGTGAATGTTTTCAGCACCACGGTCAGCGCAACTTTATTGTATATACCCCCCCTTTTTGGACCACGTGACCAGCACTCTAACGCCCTCCCCCTCCTCCCCCCAGCTGCAGGCAGTGCTGACGTCACTCCCATTGATAAGAATGTTGGTGGGGAGATAGGGCTGTGAGTTTAGGCTGGCCCCAGCTGATGAATGAACGGAAATGGCATGAATGAAATAGTACTTCCCTGAATGAAAAGGGGGGGAAAATTGTAGAGATGGAGCTGCGGCGGTGCCATCTTCTTTTTCTTCTTCTCTTCTCCTTCTCACACATAATGAAGGTATTGCATCTTCCCTCCTTTTGCTCTTTTCCTTCCTCTGCTTCAGAGTCATTTGAGTCTCAGCAGAAGGAAAACACGCATCCCATTCATAAGGCTTCAGACACAAAAAAAAAAAAGAAAAGAAAAAAAAAGCTGAACATTCAAGAGGCCCCATTTCCCGCCCTTCTACATGGCTGGATGGCTCCCGGGGCCATTGAATCAACCCATCCTGATTATTATTTTTTTATTATTATTATTTTATTATTTACCAATTTCCAGGGAGGTAACAGCATCCCCTTCGTCCCTCGATCCCATCATTCCTGGTGGCTCTCCCTCTGTCGACGGCTACCATCAGCATTCTTTTTCACACCTCAGAGACACAACTAAATGACTGTGCTTGAACTGATGATACTCTCTAATGAGGACAAGGAAATGTTAAAGAGATGCATGATGACTAAATGCATTGATATAAGCATGTGTGTCAAAAAATTGTTTTTTTATGACGCTGTAAATGCTTCATTCTCCTCTCTGTAGATGTTAGGATGGTTCTCAAAGTTTAGGTTGGGAACCTTGTGTAGGTCTTTAAGCATCTGCTTTGGAGTATTGAAATGACCTAGAGACAACAATAATGTTTTTGTCATAATTGTTCCAAAAGATGAACAAGTGTAAGGATGGAAATGCTCTAATAGTTGTTGTCCTCATCATGTTATCTTTATTAATTAGATTAATTAGTAATGTTTGAATACCTCAGCCAAAGATACTTTGACTCTGTTATTTTGTATGTCACATTTTAAAATGTTTGGGAACTAATGTATTTATTTAAATGACATGTTCCTGTTCTGTATAGTTTGGGTAATGATTACAGTTGCTTTTAGTCTCTCAGTCTTCAGCTTCAGTTGAGCATTGTGAGTGCTTACACCATGTCTGGTTCTCCCCTCGTGTTCTCAAGTTTTTCTTTCCTAAGAATTTACTGACATATCAGCCTGTTTGTTTTGTTTATTGGAGCTCCACATATAACTCTGCACCGTTGGGTTCTGTCTCCCATAAACGTGATATGGTAGGTGCGACTCGGCACAAAGACCGTGTCCAAATTCAGGGCCTTAAAACTATACTCCTGTAAAAGCAAAACAAAACTCCAGGTTGGCCCGCAATGCATCTTAGGGTGATTGGGGTGGGCTGGGAAGGATCCACTGGATCCGTCCCTCAAATTGAAGGGACAAAGAGGATGCATTTGTGGGCTGCAATTGTATTTGGTGCGTCGCTGTGACGTAAACAAGCTTCACATTCAGCCTTCCAATTTGGACGCAGCCAAACACTCCGGTCATGCAGGGGTCTGAATGACTGAAGAGTTTGTAAGTAAAGCTACACTTCATGTATTTTGACTTGAAACCATGTTTAAGATCTCAGAGTATTAAGTAAATTTAATGTACATGCTGCAGCACTGACATTTTCCAGACATGCTCCTCAGGGGAATACAAATGTGTTTGTCAGACATTGAATTATTTTAGACAGCTGTGTATTTCCAGAAAAGCTGAAGGCCAGGGAACATACGAGATGTTGCTGCCTTGTTCTTTTTTTCTGCCGGCTTCCCTCTGACCGTATTTCAGTTTGGTGTTACATGTAAGAGAAGTGTCGATGTAAACACAAGAACAGCCATAGGTGTGGATTAGTGGGGCCCAACTTTAATCTTCAGTACGCGTTTAAAAACAGCCGTGATTCACACAGTTTACTTTGTGCATCATATCCAGCCTTCTGTGCCACTCTGGGGTATTTTCCATTAGCAAATGTTTCCAGCTGTCAACAAGAGACGAAAGATCAAATCATTCACAAATCCTCATGTCTTAAACTTTAAACTCTCTAGCTCAGATTTGCTCCTGAATAGTTTCTAACATCTGAAATAAGTTGCCTTTCTTCTTCTATTTATAAAACCGTTTGGTGAGTACATCAGATATTGTAGGAAACTACTCAGCAAGACACACATGCTTATATCTATGCATTTAGTCATCAGGTGCGCATCAGAGCAGTCCTCGAATTTGGGCAGTGATGTAAGTGTCCAACAAATTTGACCTTCAAAGGACACAGCCCCTGAATTTGAACACAGCCTCTGTGTTTGGTGTGACTCCTGGATTGGGATATTCAGTCTTAAAAATCCCCACACAGGATGGGACAGGCAAATGGAAAGTTGTGAAAGGTCTCAAGACATTTCACACAAAGCCATAATGATATAATTAGAGTTAAAACTAACCAGAATATATGATACATTCTGCATTAATTTGTGATTTAAAAAGTCATCATGAGTCATGCATTAGTAACGTATCATTTAAGCATGCTATTTTGTACTCTTATCACACTGTACTGTTAGCTAAAAGCTTTTGTAAATGGCTGGTTTTAGGCTCTCTGGCTGTAATTTTTATCATTATTAATACAGATGCAAAAAAATAAATAAATAAATAAATATCAGCTTTGCCCAACAGTAGCAGAGCACCTCTGACATGAGTCTGCCGAAAGGTTTTGAAGATCCAGTTTGAAACATTGCAGGAAGAAAGGTTTAAAAGGGTTTACTGCAGTAAACAACAATTGGTTGTACAGAGATGCTTTTATTGCCCACACATGAATTTTCCTTTTTCTTTTTTTTCTTTCTTTTTTTTTACTCCCTTTTTGCTCAATTTATTGCAAAATCAAAACAGCTTCTACTTCCATCATCAACCAGTTGTTCCCAAGGCCCGGCGTAATGGCACATTTTTGTGCATTATGGCTGAAGGCCAAACAAATGTACACTTATTTCTGTTGCTCAGCTCTCTTGTCATGCTGAAGTTAAAGTAAGACACTGTGCTGTCTTTTTTTTTTTTTTTTTTACTGGCATCTGTGTGCTGGATAACGCAGAAAACAAGCTTGTTTACGCTGTTAAAGCCGCACACTTCATTTGTCATTGCCAAGCTTCTGCTCTGGCCTTGTGTGCTGCTAAATTCAGCTATCAGCCCTCAAATAATTTGTTTCTTGCTTCTTCACAGGTTTTTTTTCTTCCAGGTGTGTGTGCTTATGGTAATGCACTCTTACATGTGTGTGTGTGGTGCATTACATTCCCTGTATGTTCTGGTAATCACAGAGAGGAATCCCTAGTTCTGATGTTCTGAGGTTAATAAGATATCGTTAAAATAAAATATATATAAGTCCCGTTACGCCAAGTTAATAAAGCAATCACTGTGCTTCTTTAATTAAAGTTTTAATACATTTAATCTGATTAGAGATATGAGTCATTCTAAAACTTCAGGACAACTTAGTTTTGTCTTTTTTTTTTGGTAAATTATTAGACCATTAATTAAATTTTTTTTAACCCCCTAAAGATTTCTGCAATTTCTGCATTGTGGAAATCACTGGGCCCTACATAGCTTTTTTTTTTACACACCTGGGAAATTTTTCCACGTATCCCCTATAGGCTCCTGTAGCCCAACAGGTGCACATACCCCTGGTTGGAAATCATTGTTCTATGCTACATTAAACACATCGCATTGATCAAGAAAGTAAAAGGTTTTATTTATATTGTTTATTAGATAAAAACATATGTTTTTTTGTCAAATGAAAATGTCTTGTTTTAATTATATTTTTGGTTGTAGCAGATTGTCTACTGTTCTTTTGATAAATGAGGGTGAAGTTTCTGATTCAACAACAATTTGTTTGGACGACATTGATTTCTATCTCCACTAAATTATATTTTAATGAAGGTAGACATTTTGTTGATATAAAAAAAATATGAACAAGATTTTGCCAGTTTTATAGCATGGACGACAATATTCAATTTACAGAAGCTGCCATGTTGTATTTTTGTAGCCACTATACATGAAGGGGCTGAAAGTCTCAACTAATTCCAATTTATAGTATATTTTTAATAAAATAATATCTAATTTCAGGTTAACATATTGCAAAAATTAATATTCAAACATACAGCAGCAATGTAAGATGCCATTTAGACTTCAGGTTCCATGTGTCTAGTTATTCACATGTATGCAAAAAATAAAAAATAAAACCTCTTTCTATTACCAACACTCTAAGAATGATGTCTGTGAGCAAATCTAGTTCACTGAAGTGAGGAAACAGAGATTTATTTATTTATTTATTTATTCTGTTTCTGAGCTTCATAATTTGCATCTAAAAAGTGTGATTTAGTATTGTGCGAATGAGTTATTTTCCCTTTTTTATTTTTAGGACAGAAAACATCCCGGGAGTTTTGGAATGGCCTGTTTGTTGTATAAATAACAGGAATTATCAGCTGATGTTGTTGTGATGCAATCATACAGCCCAGTCCAAACATGCCCACTTGCTGCCTGAAGACTATAATAGGTTTGTTTCTGTCCAGAGATGGAGTTTTACCTGATTTCTGCATTCAAATGTGGGGATTGTGTCAGTGAAAAAGATATGCACACATCAAAAAAGAAAAAAAAAAAGTCTCAATTTGAAATCATGCCTTCGGGCACTCTATAACCTCTGTTTGATTAGATTCGGCACCAAGTGATTGTTTGCTGCAGAGCGCAGTGTTATTGGGAGTTTTGGCAAGGCATTCATGTGTGTGTGTGTGTGTTCATCTTTGTTGAAACGCTTGATGGTGGCAGCAGGCTCAGAGAGGTAAGCATGGAGCTGGAGGGCAGATGCTGATATAACGGTCTGGTATTATCAACTGCCACTCAGCATTAGCTGGCCCCTTACCCTCACTCCATGTCCGCACCCCCGCACTGACTCACACTCCACTGCCTGCTTGGCCACTCACAGGGTTTAACACTGATACACCATGCTTCCATTTAATGGAATACATACACTGCAGAACACACCTCACAGTAATAGTTCCATTTTCCTCTTTGTTACGTGCTCTTTTATCTCACAAACCCACATACATTGCCTAAACAGGCATCCTTGTTTCTTACAGTAATGTACGTTACAAACAAATGAACCTGTGGAGGGGGTTGGGGCATGCTGTCAGTGACGGCTCCTCAAACTGCTATGACAAAAGGCAATGACTTCATATGGATGGCCTTTTGTTCCGTTTAATTAACTTTTTTCTTTCACATTGTTGGTAAAGGACTGAGCAGGGCATCAGGGTCAAGAGACAGAACTGAAAAATCGACGTGCTTCAACGCTGGGAGATAGTGAAAGATGAATGCCGACATTCCAGCCACAGTTACGGTAATGTGAGCAGGGGATCTCTGTGCTTATGCAGCTTTCCTCGCTCAGCGTCAGCGAAGAGTTTCTTTCTGGAAGTGATAAAATGGAGCTCATGATTAACAGAAGCTATTTCCACCCACGCCTCTTTGTCAGAGGAGGGAAGGACAAGTAATTGCACCATAAGGTTCCTCCAACAAAACGCATAGCTGGGACTTGATGATGTGTGCAGGACTCTAACACGCACACTCTGCAGTGGAGTTCATTTCAGGGTGTTGCACACTTTACAAAATTATACATCTGCTGTAAGTTATGTTCAACTTTATGTTTGAAAGGATATGGTTT